>QANU01066702.1:23304-154604 GCA_003254905.1 Nissolia schottii | reverse complement strand
TGAAACAGGGATATTTTGGTAAATTGTCTCAGTTAGGGGGGCAAAAGAGAAAAAAAGTCAACATTATGAGTATTTTATCGAAATTCTTTCGGGCATTTCAATTCAAAGAGCCCATGTAATTTGAACATAACCACTTGACATTCACATGATGTGAAATGTGCGGTTGAAAACACTTGGGATTTTTCTTTTAAACTTTTTAAATCTCTTTCCTACTTGATATAGATTCCTGCGTTTCAAAACATTGATTTGAGTGGCATGAAAAACAAAAGAACTGATCTGAGTGTACGATATTTGGTGTCATGGTGTGTGTTCTTCGACCTAGCTATGGCAATTTTATACTCGTTTTGTCATGAAATTTAAGTTTGAAATTCAGTCATGTCCCTTACACTTGCATGTTTATTATTGAATTCCCTCACTTAAGGTTCCGATGAGTGAAAAACTTTGCTTGCTCATGACTTAAAGTGGAGGCCCCTTTTTTCTTCCAATTCACGGAAAAAGGGAGGAGGAGCAGACAAACCAAAATAATGAACCATTCTCTTTTGATAAAAGCCACTCTAAGACCATACGGTAAAAAAAAAAATATATAGGAGGACAATCATCTTGAATAAGTTCGGGATAATCATACTTATAAAGATGTGAAGTTTATTACAGTAAAACACATAGTAAATCACACACCTTTTTAGGATTGTTCCAAATGATTATCACCATATTACTTGTTGCTAATCCAAGTCCATCTGGGTTAAAAAGTATATATCATGAGCAGTGAAAGTTGCATAGATGAATATTGCATCGCCAGTCAATGCCTAGTGGTCCCACAGCTCAACGCCTAAATGCAGGTGGGATCCAAATTCAAAAGGGTTTTATTGGATATAGATATGATTGTTGATAAATGTAATTGATTATGTACCATTTGACATCAATTACTTCGTTCCCCACCAGAAGATTCCAGAAAAAGATAGAGAATTAATCAAACAATAAGAGTCATCACATTACATCCCCCCCCCCCCCAATATATAATGTTGCAGGCACCCAATTCGAATTTTCAGTTTTCTCATCTTATAAACTACTTTACTTTCATGTTCCTAATTACTGAGGAAATCAATTAATTGAGAAAAGGTGGTGGGGATGAGTGAATAGGAAAAGGAAGATGAAAGAAAACAATAGAAACCAGGGGGAATCACCTACAATTGCCTACTATGGTTTGCTCAATCTAGATCATTATTAAAACTCAACCTCGTTTACCCTTCCATAATAACAAAGAAGGTTGACCAATATATCTATTTGAAACCTTGTCAAATGCATTACTACAAGCACATGTATACTCATTAATTTGACATTAACTATGCCTATTCGGAAAATTGTCAAAATCTCTTAGGACTTAGCTGTGCACACAAAATATAACAGCCATCTTCACTGAGGCATTGGTTGTGGACTTATGGTTAGTCATTCAGATTATAACAACAGATGTGGCAGATAATGTTTATGTCTCAGTAAAAGATTGTGAGTAGGTAATGTTAGTTTCAACAGGATGCACATTATAGATTACATTAGGAGAAGGCTGAGTGTACTGCTAATGCTATAATGTCCTTGATACCCATTTATAACTGTAGAGCTGTAGCGCATGCCTTTTTGGCCGATTGATCAATTTTGCAGTAAAAGCCAACGTACAAAATAGTTGTAGTTTGAAATATGTCTAAACCAAGGTGGGAGTGAAATCCACATGAGAGTGTCGGATAATAGAGTGCAAAATCCACCCTATGTGGAAAAAACCCATCAAAACTAATTTTCAATTTCGCATAGGCAGTGGCACAATTGACTGAGGTCTTCAAATTGGTTAAGCTAGCTAGCCACCCTAATCTGACCACATCACGCAACAATAATGGAGCTAAAGTTGATCATTCTGCATAAACAAGAGACAATAGTGTAGACTACCGTCGCCTTATTAAAATTTAAAACCATCAAGAGTAGAAAGACGACAATTATTTGGATCAGTTTTTGATTTATTGCTATGAGCATTTGTTATCTAATTCCTCTAGTAACATAGTACTAGTGCAAAAAGATTAGAGGGCCATAGCACTAGGACCAAGAAGCAGCATAAGGTGTTTTTTCGCTTTAGTTGGCATAACAGTACAATTAAGCAAAAAGAAAAAGTAAAATCTTGTCACTCATCCTATTTCTACCGAGGGAGTGCAACACAGCAATCATATATACAAGCAAAGCAACCATCCCCATCCGAATCCTATAACCATAATACACCTTTAATCATCACATTCCCCCGGGGGTCCTAATTACCTTACCAGAACTTATAATAATAAAAAGGACCACTCCTGTTTGTTTTCTCAATTAACTACTCTCTCCAATAATCATGCCACATTTTCTCACTTTTCTTTTTTTTTTTTTTTCTTACCGTCTTTGACATTCACACTCTCCCAACATGTAACATGCTAGTGTAGAAAGAGAAAGTAAAAAGAGAACCTTGCTCCCCTGAATCCACCCCCCCCTTTTAATTTCAAAAACACAAGCCTTTGTTCCCTCCTCTTCCCACACCATAAGCATGGGCAAGGTAATTTTTCATGCCTTGGCATTGGCCTTCTTCCTATGCCTCCTCACGGAGGGCGCACCGCTGAATGATACACGCGCCCTCACCCAATTCCGCCTCCAGACCGACGCTCACGGCTCCCTCCTCCCAAACTGGACAGGGGCCGATGCCTGCGCCGCCTCATGGCGCGGTGTGGAATGCTCCCCTAACGGCAGAGTAGTCGGCCTCTCCCTCCCTTCCCTCAACCTCCGAGGCCCCGTCGACTCCCTCTCCCCGCTCACCTACCTACGATTCCTCGACCTCCACGACAACCGCCTCAACGGCACCGTTTCTCCTCTCTGCAACTGCACCGCGCTCGAGCTCCTCTACCTCTCCGGCAACGACTTCTCCGGCGAGATTCCGCCGGGGATTTCCTCGCTGAAGCTTCTCCTGAGGCTCGACATCTCTGACAACAACGTCAGGGGCCCAATTCCAAAGGAAATTTCCCAATTGACACACCTCCTCACCCTCCGCCTCCAGAACAACGCAATTTCTGGCCAAATCCCCGATTTCTCTTCTTCCCTCGCCAATCTCAGAGAGCTCAACATCACAAACAACGAGCTCTCCGGACGCTTACCAAATTCCATGCTCAACAAATTCGGAATCGCGAGCTTCGCCGGCAACGGCGCACTTTGCGGCTCCACTCCTCCATTGCCAGAATGTTCCTTCACCAACACTCCTCCTTCTTCTTCTCCTCCATCTTCTTCTTCTACCGAAACTGTTCCTTCGAAACCGAGCTCGATGCCTCGAACGAGCACGAGCAGCAGTGACATCGAAGCTTCCAAGGGCCAAAATCGGAGAGGACTGAGTCCGGGGTTGATCGTGGCGATTGTGGTGGCGGTTTCTGTTCTGTTTCTCGTGGTGGTTTCTTTCGCGGTGGCTCACTGTTGCGCCGGCGGGAGAACCTCGAATTCGATGATTGGGAGCGAGATTGGGAAGAGGAAGAGCGAGAGCAGCTACGGTAGCGAGAAGAAGGTGTATACGAGCGGCGGCGGCGGCGGAGACAGAGAGAGTGACGGCAGTACCGCCGACACGGATCGGAGCAAGCTAGTGTTCTTCGACAGGAGGAGCCAGTTTGAGCTGGAGGATCTGCTGCGGGCGTCGGCGGAAATGCTGGGGAAGGGGAGCCTAGGGACGGTGTACAGGGCGGTGCTGGACGACGGGTGCACCGTGGCCGTGAAGAGGCTCAAGGACGCCAACCCTTGCCAGAGGGGGGAGTTCGAGCAGTACATGGACGTCGTGGGGAAGCTGAAGCACCCGAACCTTGTGAGGCTCAGGGCGTATTACTATGCCAAGGAAGAGAAGCTTCTTGTCTATGATTATCTCCCCAATGGAAGCTTGCATGCTCTTCTTCATGGTTAGTACTACTATTACTATTAATTAATAATTAATTAGATTTTCATAAACCTGACTCATCTAACGGTGAGATAACTATTGATGTATTTTATAAAAAAATCAAATAAAATTAACGAGTTTCACATTATTTTTTATATATTTTTTTTATTTTATTGTTATTTAAAGAAAATAAAAAGGCATAATTTCATCGGTAAAATCATTGAAAAGGAAAATATTTGATGTTTCTTACATTTAACTAATTCATATGACTTTGGAAAACAAAATGTATTCTTTTTCTTCTTCTAAAAATTGAAGTAATTAATGCCGTGATTTTGGATTGGAAGGGAACCGTGGCCCAGGAAGAATTCCACTAGATTGGACCACAAGAGTAAGCCTGGTGTTGGGTTCAGCCAGAGGCCTAGCCCGAATCCACGGGGAGTACAGCGCGGCCAAGATACCTCACGGGAACGTGAAATCCTCCAACGTCCTCCTCGACAAAAACGGCGTCGCTTGCATCTCCGACTTCGGCTTATCGCTTCTCCTCAACCCAGTTCACGCTATCGCCAGACTCGGCGGGTACCGAGCCCCGGAGCAAACAGAACTCAAGAGGCTCTCTCAGCAAGCTGACGTGTACAGCTTCGGCGTCTTGGTCTTGGAAGTCCTTACCGGTAGATCTCCCTCGCAGTATCCTTCACCCGCGCGTCCGCGCATGGAGTTCGAGGAGCATGCTGACGTAGATCTTCCGAAGTGGGTTCGGTCCGTTGTGAGGGAAGAGTGGACCCCGGAGGTGTTCGATCAGGAGCTGCTGAGGTATAAGAATATTGAGGATGAGATGGTGGCGATGCTGGACGTGGGGTTGGTCTGCGCAGCGCCGGAGCCGGAGAGGAGGCCCACCATGCTGGAGGTTGTTAAGATGGTTGAGGATATCAGGGTGGAGCAGTCTCCTCTTGTTGAGGATTTTGATGAGTCGCGCAACTCGCTTTCGCCTTCCATTCCCACCACCGAAGATGGCCTTGCTTGACTAGAGAGAGTATATATTGTTGAAGACTTATGTTATTTGAACTCATTGATTATGAATATTATACTAACTCATTAGTATATAACTAATAAGTTGGTACAATATCTCATAATCAATTAATATAAATAACATTTTTCTTTGTTGAACTCAAATGTCATTCATTTTAGTTCCCCTGCCATGACTTTCTTTGCTACTCTATTCTATTTGGCATTGTCCATCTGCATGCTGCTGTTAATTACATGTTGACGTAAGTGGCACTTCGAATTGTGTTAACTATTATTATTGTTTACTTTGTATAATTTATGAGCTTTATTAATTTGTGAAATGCTGTTGTTGCACGTAGCAAGTGCTAGTATATGTGATTATTATCTTCCACTTGAGATTACAATAAGTGGAGTAGTAGTAATGTTGAGTTGAGTTGAATTGTAAGATGTACATTATTTGGAGTTTGCACCAAAGTGGGTGTTGAGGCATAACTTGTCTCTTGAATCAAATCAATGGCCCTACGAACAATTCAGAGGACTACACACACACACAAGAGGGAAGCTAGCCCCACTTTATTAGCCATGATGTTCTGTGTTACGACCCAAACTTTGCTAATGGCAGTGCGCACGGAACAGCTGCTTCCTTGGCTCTCATAATAAGATGGGCTTCGATGGAGTATTAGAAATCTACGGCCATCTCATAAAACATAAAAAAAATCCTGTATCATCATCAATTCTATTTTTTTTTTTAATTCATCTAAAATTATAATGGTAATACTGAGGTTTAAATTTTAAATCTCGTGTATAATATCTAAATTCTTCAAACCCTTCGTTACTAAATCATTTTTAGTGACTTGATCCTATTTTTTTTAATCAGTTGTTAGCGACATAATAAATTAAACTCATTGTTCTATAAAACGATAAAGATGCTTAAACACAACATGATAGTCACATCTTTATAAAATAACTCAGCTATCAAATCATTTGAAAGTCACCTATATTATTGAGCTTGCCAACCTTGGCTGTAACTGACCCTACACCGAACATTTGTCAATTTTTTTTTTGATATACATTTGTTTGTCAAAGGGCATTGGAATGTGAAGCTGTATGTATGTGGTTTTTTTACCTGTTAATGGCCTTAGGAGAAATTGTTTTCCAAAATATGGTGGGTATAAGGTAATTACATTTGTATGGGATTTTGGGCTGAAATCGGCAGCCCCTCAACCGATTTCAGCCCTTCAATTTTATTTTTATTTTTTTTCATTTTTTAGGGGGCTGAAATCGGTCCAGGGTTAGCCGATTTCAGCTCAAAATTTTTTTTTTAAAAGAAGGGCTGAAATTGGTCCAGGATGTGCCGATTTCAGCCCTGAAATTTTTTTTTTAAAAAAAGGTACTGAAATCGGCCCAGGGTGTGCCGATTTCAGTACCTGACAGCGGTATCTTTTTTTGGTTTTGAAATCGGCCCGACTGTTACCGATTTCAGAAAAAAATCCCATACAACCGTAAATTTTTTTCCCCCCCCACATATACGGAATATCACTCTTTAAATGCCATATATATTTATTTGCCCCTATGTATGTGGCAAGTCTTAGATGCCATGGAAAGAAAGGTTGAGTGAAATCAATCTTAGAATTTCCTCATTTCTTTTATTTTCGGAGATGCTCCAGCAGAAGAGAAAAACAATAGCGGGAGGTTAGTTCTCTTAATTCTGTTTTCGTTTCCGCTGATTGATCTGAATGTGTTATATGATTTCCGGAGTGTTGCTGCCCAGGATTGAACCTGGGACCTTCAGCATAAAGTAACATTACAACCGCTGCACCTTAGACTCAGAATACATTTACATCAGCAACTACTAATTAATAAATGTAATGTTGTTGTTAGTTACATTGACATGCTGAATTCTATACCTTATTTAATGTGATATATTATTGTTTATTTTGAAAATTGTATGTTTAATTCTGATATTCATTAAGCATGCAAATTTAAGTTAAATAATCTATGCACATTAAAATTAATGATTAAAGAGTTTATATGTTTTCAATTATTAAATAATTGTATGCATATATTATTTATTTATTTCTTGAAAATTGTATAAATTGTGATTGTTATACATGCAAAATTATGTTAAATAATATTTATGCATTGATATTCAATTTATTTGCATTATTTAGAATCTTATGCAAGTATTAAGCTCTTCATTAAGATCAGATTAATGTTAAGTAATTGATATAGTTTTGATTAATTAAGGAGTAGCCACAACATCTTTAATTAATTAGGATTATATACTACAACATTAATTGTAATTAGTCATATGTGATATGATGAGATATGCCCACAGGAATTTTATTATATTTGTATGATTAATTAGGATAAAATATCATATTATATTTCTTATTCTACCCACAAGAAATAAGAAAAATAACATAATTTGATAGTTTTATCATAAAGTTACAATATAAATCTAATTGAGTAGGACTTTAGCCCACAGACAAGTTTTATGTCTCTAGATCCATGAATTAAGACATGATTTACATGGGTAAAACATGATATTTATTTTAGTCTCAAATTATATAATGAGCATGTATGATTGTTCTTTGCAGTTATTCAACCTGCGAATATTTCTGATATTAAATGTGATATTCCTGAATTAAGAGGTGACAACTATAAGATTTGGAAGGAGAGAATTCTTCTCCATCTGGGCTGGATGGATATTGACTATGCTATTAGGAAAAACGAACCACCAGGTATTACTAAAGCCAGCCTTCTAGATGCTGTTGATCTTTATGAAAAATGGGAGAGATCTAACCGTCTCTCCGTAATGTTCATAAAGACAAAGATTTCTGCTGGTATCCGTGGTTCTGTCGACCAGCATACTAAGGTCAAAGATCTTCTGAAAGCCATTGATGATCAGTTTGTTACATCTGAGAAGGCGCTTGCCAGCACCCTAATTATACAGTTCTCATCCCTAAAGCTCACTGGGATAAGAGGAGTGCGTGATCACATCATGCGCATGAGGGATATAGCGGCTCAGCTGAAAGCCTTGGAGGTTACCATGTCAAATTCTTTCCTGGTTAACTACATTTTATGTTCTCTGCTACATCAATATGGCCCTTTCAAAATCTCTTATAACACATAAATAAAAATGGTCAATTAACGAGCTATTGACTATGTGTGTTCAAGTAGAGGAAAGATTGACAATGGAGGAGAGCGAAAGGGTGAACTTGACTTTTGACGTAAAGAAAAAGAAGGATCATGCCAAAAATAAGGGTAATATTCCTCCTCGATCAGCCATAAAGAAATAGTCAAAATGTTTCTTTTACAAGAAGAAGGGATACATGAAGAAAGACTGCATGAAGTTTAAGAACTGACTTGACAAGAAAGGTACTCGATTTGCTTTTGTTTGTTATGAATCTAATATGGTTAGTATTAATTATAACACATGGTGGATTGATTTTGGTTCCACAGTCCATGTTTCTAATACCTTGCACAGTATGGAAAACCTCAGGAGGCCAGTGGGAAGTAAGCAATACATCTATTCAGGCGGGAAGATAAGTTTACATGTGGAAACCATTGGAACTTGCAATTTGGTTTTAAGCAGCGATTTTGTTTTGCATTTAGAAAAGACATTTTATGTTCCAAGTTTTTCTAAGAACTTGATTTCTGTATCAAGACTTGCGCCATTGGGTTTTTCCTTTAATTTTTCAAATTCTGGTTTTACTTTAATTAATAAATCTGAAATTATTGGTTTCAGTGCATTACTCGATGGTCTTTACTATATTGAATTGCGAAATGATGCTGCTTATAATTCTATGCATTTTACCGTCAAGGTTAAACATGAGGAATCCTCCATGTTATGGCACCGTAGATTAGGACACATTTCTATCGAGAGAATTAAGATATTGGTAAATGAAGGAGTACTTAGTACTTTGGATTTTGCTGATTTTGAGACTTGTGTGGATTGCATTAAGGGTAAACAAACCAACAAGTCTAAAAAGGGTGCAAAGAGGAGCTCAAACCTGTTAGAAATCATACATACAAATATTTGTTGTCCAGATATGGATGCAAGTAGTCCAAAGTACTTTATCACCTTTATAGACGATTATTCACGATATATGTATCTCTACTTACTTCATTCTAAGGACGAAGCTTTGGACGCCTTTAAAATCTTTAAGGTAGAAGTGGAGAACCAATGTGGAAAGCAAATCAAGATTGTGAAGTCTAATAGAGGTGGAGAGTACTATGGTAGATACATAGAGAATGGACAAGCACCTGGTCCATTTGCGAAGTTTCTTCAGGAACATGAGATGTTGCCCAATAGACTATGCTTGGTTCTCCAGATCAGAATGGTGTGGCAGAAAAAAGAAACCAAACTTTAATGGACATGGTGAGAAGTACAAGGAGTAATAGAAAACTTCCTCAATTCTTGTGGATTGAAGCACTAAAGACAACTGTGTATATATTAAACCGAGTTCCAACTAAGGCTGTTTCAAAGACACCTTTTGAGTTATTCAAAGGTTGGAAATCGAGTTTGCGACATATACGCATTTGGGGATGCCAATCGGAAGTGAGAATTTATAACCCACAAGAGAAGAAACTAGACCTAAGGACTATTAGTGGGTATTTCATTGGATATGCTGAAAAGTCCAAGAGGTATAGATTTTATTGTCCATCACATAGTACTAGGATTGTGGAATCAAGAAACGCAAAAATTCTTAAGAATGACTTGATCAGTGGGAGTGATTAATTTCAGGACATTGCTTCTAAAAAGGATCACTATGAAACTCAACCCTCTAGCTCAAGTGACATATTGGTTGTCATTTACACCCCTCAAGTACAAACAGGTGTTAGACAACCAACGATTGAATATCCATAAATTGTTGAAAATGACTATATACATCAAGTTATTGATGAGGAGTATCAAGAAAATGTTGAACAACCTATTGAACAACCGGTTGAGCAACAAATTCCTCAAGAAAATGATGAGGTAACATTAAGAAGATCTACTAGAGTCAAAAGGTCAGCAATTCCTAGTGATTATGTAGTGTATATGCAAGAATCATACTATAATATTGGAGCTGCAAATTATCCTGAAACGTTTTCACAAGCCATGAGTTCTAAAGAATCAAACTTATGGTACAATGCCATGAAAGATGAGATGAATTCTATGGCATTTAACCAAGTCTAGGATCTTGGACAGTTTCCGGGTGGTGTAAAAGCCATTGGATGTAGATGGGTTTTTAAAACCAAAAAAAAACTCACAAGGTAACATTGAGAGACATAAGGTAAGACTTGTTGCCAAAGGATTCACTCAAATAGAATGAATCGATTACACGAAGACTTTTTCGCCTGTATCTAAGAAAGACTCTTTCTGAGTAATTATGGCGTTAGTAGCTCATTTTGACCTTGAGTTACATCAAATGGATGTGAAAACGGCATTTCTTAATGGCAATCTAGAGGAAAAAGTTTACATGAAATAGCCTGAAGGATTCTTCTCTAGTGATGGTGAGCACTTAGTTTGCAAGTTTAATAAATCCATCTATGGTTTGAAACAAGCCTCCCGCCAATGGTGTCTAAAGTTTCATGATGTCATCATTTCATTTGGATTCAAAGAGAACATCATGGATCAATGTATATACCAAAGGGTCAGTGGGAGTAAGATTTGTTTTCTGGTCTTATACGTGGATGATATTTTGCTTGCGACTAATGATAAGGGTATGCTATATGAGGTGAAGCAATTCCTCTCGAAGAACTTTGATATGAAGGATATGAGAGAGGCATCTTATGTCATTGGCATTAAAATCCACAGGGAAAGATCTAGAGGCATTTTGGGTTTGTCTCAAGAAGCCTATATCAACAAAGTTTTAGAGAGATTTAACATGAAGGATTGTTCACCAAGTGTAGCGCCCATTGTGAAGGGCGACAAACTCGATTTGAGTCAGTGCCCAAGAAATGATTTTGAACGGGAACACATGAAGAACATTCCATATGCTTCAGCTGTTGGAAGCCTTACGTATACTCAGGTTTGTACCATACTTGACATAGCATATGTTGTTGGAGTTTTGGGAAGATATTAGAGTAATCCAGGTGTTGACCACTGGAAAGCTGCAAATAAGGTGACGAGATATATTCAAAGGACAAAGAACTACATGCTTATGTACAGACGAACTGATAATCTGGAAGTAATTGGCTACTCCGATTCAGATTATGCTGGCTGCATTGGTACCAGGAAATCAACATCTGGTTATATTTTTATGATAGCTGGTGGAGCTGTTTCTTGGAGAAGTGCAAAGCAGACCTTGACTACTACTTCCACTATGAAGGCTAAGTTCGTTTCTTGTTTTGAGGCTACCTCACATGGTGTATGGTTGAAGAGTTTCATATCTGGGCTTAGAGTTGTAGACTCTATTTGTAATCCATTGAAGTTGTACTGTGACAACTCTACTGCCGTATTTATGGCTAAGAATAACAAGAGTGGAAGTCGAAGTAAGCACGTCGACATTAAATATTTAGCCATAAGAGAACGTGTTAAAGAAAAAAAGTGGTCATTGAACACGTTAACACTGAGTTAATGATTGTCGATCCTTTAACTAAAGGCATGCCACCAAAGAATTTTAAGGATCATGTAGTACGAATGGGACTTGGTTCCATGATGTGATTTTCATTGTACGTACATTTATTATTTTCGATGAAACTCTTAATTCAATTTGATGTTTTCTCATATATTTTGTGCACATTGTTTATTTATGGGAAATTGCCTTTGATATTGACCTAGAATGAACATATGGTTTATTCATTAAGGGATGGTATTGAGAAACTTAATATATTGTGATACATGGAAGATAATACTCATTATTGGAAGACCTATCGCCATGATTCATATATTTTGTTTCTTATTATGGTTGCTGATGAGTAAATGGACCAAGTGGGAAAATGTTAGAATTTCCTCATTTCCTTTATTTTTAGAGAGGTGGTTTGACATGCCCTATTTTTGTGGTCCATTTTCGGGCTTCATTAAACCCACTTCCTCAACAACCTTTAGTAACCTCTCCCACATTCTCCCCACGTTTAGCTCCTCCCTCACCAAACTCTATGATGGCCAGAGCTTATAAAAGGGGGTGCGTTGCTCTTCTTTGGGTCATTGAACCTACTGCTCTATTTTTGAAACAAACACCATCAAGTTGAGAGTGAGTGAGGGTTTGGAAAATCGAAGGAACAAACGGGACTGTTTGCAGCAGAAGGGAAAAACAATGGCGGGAGGTTGGTTCTCTTAATTCTGTTTTTGTTTCCACTGATTGATCTGAATGTGCTATATGATTTTTGACATGTTTAGATAACATTAAGTTTTTCTACAATCAAGGTATAGTATGTCGAATTCTTGTGTACTTTAGAAGAGGATATATATATAGGTAGAATTCAATTTTAATCACAAGAGCAAAACAGTCCATGCTACACATACAAAAATCATACGTAAACCATTGATTCTTTTACTCTACCATTGACAAAGAAATTTTTCATGTCAATTGGTGAATCGGAAAGAACTCATTCAAAAGGTTGATACATATAAAACATTTTTTTCTCAAATGAACACATCTTGAACCTAATAATTCCTACTCTACATTTTTCTACTCCCTCCGTCCATTTTTTATTATCATTTTTCAAACAAAAATTTGTCAAATATTAATTGTCATTTGATTAGATTAAAAAAATATTAAATGTATTTTTTTACACTTATAATCTTGTTATCTCTCGCACTTCTCATAGCACTTAATAACTATAACACTTATTATTTAAAATTAACTTTGTCTATATATTATATATTTTCTCAATCTTAACGTCAATTAAATAATTTTTTAAATTATGCATTTTTATAAAAAATGACAAAAAAAATGATGAAAGAAGTATTAGTAATTAAAACGCCTAAGAAAAATATATGGACAAAGCCCTCGAAACTACCAAATAAACATATGATGTAAGGACGTGACCTAGGCCCATAGAAATTGACCTCACTTTTACAATTGGAATTAGATGGGCCGTGCAATCCCTGGGGCGCAAACACAAAGTGGAAACTTGGTGCCACCAGTTACCACGTTCCACCATCAAAATCAATAACTAGCGGCGTTCTTCAACGTAGATCTTTGAAGATTTTGACACGAAAATGAAAAAAAAAAATTAAATGTCTTAATTATTTTATAAGGTTAATTGTCAGCTTAGTAAAAGATTTTTTTTAATATTTTAAGTGGTCATTAAAAAAATAAAATGCTAATTTAATCTCTAAAATTTTAAAATGTTTTCTTTATTAGTATTGGCAAATTTTTCAAAATTTTAGAAACAAAGAAAGATAATATTTTAATGTTTTTTAGAAATTAGTTAGAACATTAGGATTTTTTAGGCTAAGTTCACACTTAATTCTTTTAAATAAAAAAAAATATTAGATTATTTTTTTTATACTTCTTTGACCAAATAATGATATGCAATAGAAAAAAAACTAATATATTTATGTATCACATTTAATATTTATTTTATGCGTATTCTTAATTATTAATTTAAAATATTTTATTTATTTTTTAAATATTTTTAATTAAAATATATAGTTAATAATACTCATAATACACGCACACAAGTTTTTTACTATTCAATGTGATCAGTGACTGGCGTGGGAAGGGAACCCCAAAAAGAAGAGAAGCAAAATTAAAAGAGCATAGGCATATTATTCTTCAAAACCTTTCTTTTAATATTTCTTTTCTAGAAGAACGACTTCAGTCTTTTAACGCACTCCACCACCACTGCTGAGCGAACTTATTCTTCATTTCTTCTGCCCCTTTTCTCTTCTCGTCGCTGTCGTTTCTGTGTTTAAGAGGAAGAAGAGGTGCGTTGTTACAAGGCACAGAAGCAAAGATGCATTCGAGTCACTTGCTTCTCGAAGAACCCATTCGGATGGTCTCCATCCTCGAGCCATCCAAAGCCGTTAGTCTCTCTCACTCCCTCCCTCCTTTTTCCCCCAATTTTATTTTCATCCCTAATTTATGTAACTGATTTTTTTTTTTTTTTGCAGAGCTTCTTCCCTGCAATGACGAAGATCGTTGGCACCCTGGGCCCTAAATCTCGGTCCCTCGAAGTCATTTCTGGCTGCCTCAAAGCCGGAATGTCTGGTACATCTATCACTTCCAACTCCACATTCAAATTTTGTAACTCTGCTTCATTTTTTGTTTGATCCTGTAAATTTTTTGTCGTCAGTGGCTCGTTTCGATTTCTCTTGGGGTGACCCGGAGTATCACCAGGAGACTCTGGAGAATTTGAGGACTGCCGTCAAAACTACCAAGAAGCTCTGTGCTGTCAGTTTTCTTTTTTCCCTCCCTTTTGTTGCTTCGCATAAAGACAAATTTTATAATAACTCGTTGCTTTGGCTCTACTTCAAAGTTAAAAACGACCCCAAATATATTACTGTTTTACATGTTTACTGCACATTTTTGGTCGTCTCAGTCTCCATTTACGTCCCTTGCAATTTGTGCATGTTTTGTTTTCCACTGCTCATGCACTTTTTGTTTTATGGATAAATTATAATAATAATGGGAAAGGAGATGTGTGCTGAGTTTTGGTTACTTGTTTATTGCGTTTGCCAGGTTATGCTGGACACGGTGGGTGCGGAGATGCAGGTTGTTAACAAGAGCGAGAAATCGATCTCGCTCCAGGGAGGCAGTAAGGTTGTTCTGACTCCTGACCGTGGACAAGAGGCCTCTTCGGAGATACTCCCTATCAATTTTGATGGACTAGCTAAGGTTCATTCAGATATTTCAACCCCTCCTAATCATCAATTGGATGTCGCTTACTTTCTTTGCATGTACAATTTTGTAATGAATGTTAGCCTGAATGGTTTCTTTTATGTCAATTTTACACTCTTGCTGCCTGTGCTATGTGCTTGCTTGGACTGGACTGAATTGCAACCTTGCTTCCTGGATTGCTTAGCTTGAATTAGCTGTGAATTTCTGCTATCTATTCAGTTTTGCTCTTGCTTATGGTCTTAGAAGCAGTAAATTGCAATGTTTAGTTGATTCCGGCTCAGACATTTCCTTTGCATGATTTGGAATATCCTTATTTCTAAGATGAAATTGTAATTAGTTGCTCACCTGCTCGCGTAATCTATACAATTCATCTAATACCTCTCTACTCTTTTATTTTTTCCCCCTTTCTAACTCACTGGTTTGATCTTAAACTTTTGCGTTTTCCCTTGTTGTTTACAGTCAGCAAAGAGTGGAGACACCATTTTTGTTGGTCAATACTTGTTCACAGGAAGTGAAACGACTTCTGTATGGCTAGAGGTAATATAAGTGGAACTCAGAAGGAACATATTCCTTCACTAATAATCTGCATCAACCTTACATTGAGTCTACATTGTAATTGTGTAAATAAAGTTAGACTTTTTATAATTGATATCCTCAAAATCTATAGTAAGGACCTAGGCTTGCATAAACAGGTATAGGTGAAGTCTTACATGGATGATGATTTCCACCTGAAACTGTGCAGGTAGCTGAAGTCAGAGGGCAGGATGTTGTTTGTACTATTAAGAATTCGGCAACATTGGCAGGATCATTGTTCACTTTGCATGCCTCTCAAATTCATATTGATTTGCCTACCCTCTCTGAAAAAGACAAGGAGGTAATTTGTGCTTTTTATTTATAAGGAGAAGGGAGGTAGCCCCATTTCAAGGTCAAGGCATGCCACAAGGATGTAGTTTCTACATTTTATCAGCATGTTTTAATGATTTACCTATCATCGAGTGTGTAGAATTTGTGTGCATCTGTAGTTAAGTTTTGGTTTATCATGTTTTTCCTTACAGGTCATAATCACCTGGGGAGTCAAAAACAAAATTGATTTTCTGTCATTGTCATATACTAGGCATGCCGAAGATGTTCGACAGGTAACTTGTGTTTCATATGCTCGTGTTTAGTCATATGAAATTCATAATTGGTAATTTAAATTAATCTTTAAGTGTTGTTTCATGTTTTATATTAACAGACCTGTATATGTTTGAAATGCAGGCCCGGGAATTCCTTTCTAAGCTAGGTGATCTCAGCCAGACTCAAATTTTTGCAAAGATTGAAAATGTTGAGGTGAACTGCATTTCTTCATAATTTGCTGGAAATACATTATTTCTCTGTAAATTGGGTTCTTACTGGCTGTGCTGACTCAATGCATTTGTACATCTTTGTTGTGTTATAGGGATTGACCCATTTTGATGAGATTCTACAAGAAGCAGATGGTATTATCCTTTCCCGTGGAAATTTGGGCATTGATCTTCCACCAGAGAAAGTAAGCTTCCTTGTTGGAATTAATCCTCTACTTGCAGTAGTATTGCTTCAACTTGTGCTAGTGTTTCTCTGTGGCTATGTGCATGTTGATAATGTATTTGATGCTTTAATATTAGATATTATAAATTTTTATAGTCATTGAATAAAAAAAGTAGATGTTTCCTTATGTTTAAATGATAGTCAATATTGGGTAAAATTGTAAAATACTTTCAATGCCAGTTCTTTGTTCTTGATTTTTTCAAAGTGGGCTCAACACAAATGATTGATTAAACTTTGTCTTGCCTAGATCATTTGGCTCACTTTTCTTTTGAGGGGGTGGGATTGGTGGATCAAAGTTGCTTCAAGTAGATGGATATTCCAAGTTCTTGTTAATTTGTTTCATGATGTTTGGGTATTAAATATATAAAGTTTCCTCTAAGCACCCTAACAACTTACTACGGTTATTTATGAAGCAACAGTGTTTACTAAATTTTCAAATATGTTCCAAATGTCTTTGTTTTAACTATAAAATCTATGTATCATCTGAGGTTTGGTTTAACAATAGGAGGCTAGTACCACAACATGGAGAACCACTATTTGAATCTCAACGGGGAGAGTCACTCACATTTAAATGCCCCTCAGTACTCAAACAAGATTGCCTCTGGTAGGAGGGTACCTGTGAGAAGCCCAAAATACTATAAAATCTAATATATGACGGTTTTTGTGAAATTCCGGAAGTCATTAGTTTCCATTTATCACATATCTATAGTTAACACACCATTAGGCATCTAATGGTGGAGGTTTATTGATATTCTCAAAATTATGGAATAAAAGAGGTTTTTGTGAAGTGGTGCTACATGCTCTTGGAATGGAGTGGAATGTTTACTTGTTTGAACTGAATCAGCATAATGAGCTGTTACCTTATGACAGTTATATGATTGCGATTGTCTGCATTAAGTGACTCCCTAACAGTTCCAAGACTGATTGTTGAAGAGATGCTAATCAACTGCTATTTTCTTTTGAAGGTGTTTTATTTTCAAAAATCTGCCCTTTACAAGTGTAATATGGCTGGGAAACCTGCTGTGCTTACACGTGTTGTGGATAGCATGACTGACAACTTAAGACCAACTCGAGCAGAAGCCACTGATGTTGCCAATGCTGTTTTAGATGGTAAGTCATTGGCCAAATGATGCCACTCATTAGGCTTGTGTCTATTTGGCTGTTCTGTTGTTAATATGGGTTTGCATGTTCTCTGGTAACTTTTTATAGCTGATCATCATTCATCAAAGACATTCAGGGAAATATTTATCTTCTCTTTTTCATCAAAGACACTCAGGGAAATATTTATCTACGCTTTTTCATCAAAGACACTGAGGAAATATTTATCTTCTCTTTATAATTATGTTTTATAGATTTAGGTGTCTTCAATGATGTAGTTTTTTTCCTTTCTGTTGTTGCCTATTGTCTAATGTGCTTTGTAGCTGTGATAGTCAAACAAGAAATTTTCACCTTTCTATCTCATAATGATTGCTTTTTTATCAGTGCTTTGTCCTGTTTCTAGTTAGAACCACTTGATGGTTATTTGTTGAACTGTTATTACTAAATATACAGGAAGTGATGCAATACTTCTGGGTGCTGAGACTTTACGTGGGTTATACCCTGTTGAAACAATATCAACTGTAGGGAAAATTTGTTCAGAGGTAAATGCATTTCATAGCTCTTTAATTTCGTTTGATGCTTCAGATTTGTTCTGATATATTCATTCAAATTCCGTGGAACATTTCTGTTCAAATTGTTCTGTGTAATTGGATTATACGCTCTGCTGTCAATATGAATTTGGAATTGGTATCTTATGGTTTTGTGGTTGATACTTTAGTCTTTTGAAAGCTTCTGCTTTTACTACATTTGTTTGATTGGGTTGAGTTTATATGCTCTATCGAGTTTTTGTTCAAGGTTTAGACTTCGATGTAGTTAACTGCTGCACTTTGACCTGTTGTGGCTTGTGCATATACTGAATATCATAGAACGGAGACATCTTATCTACAGGCATGAGATGGGTTGTGCTCATGAAAAGTTTAATGTCTATTTTGGTGTATGTGCCAATATGTTCATTAAGCCATTATATCAGGAATTGATTGAGAAATGGAACTGTCAAAATGGAGTAAACCTAACTTGATGTTGGTACTTGATATAGTGGGTTAGGAATTAATACATCAACGAACTGAGCATTGAGATCTTATAAGCTGATTGCTGAAGATGATGTAATCTGGAGTCTCTGTAGTCTGGATTCAGTTACTATGGGATCCAAGAGCTATTACCTTCATCCGTACCTTTTCCAATGTAAATGTAATACATGCACGTCTTGTGGCTGAAAATACTCTTCTATAACTTCCTGTTTCTGGAGTTTAATCTTACTTGTGATACTATGGTTTGAACAGCCCGTGTTCATTAATCACATGGTTTATTTCCTTTTCTCTTTCCAAATTTATTCATTTGCAATTGATAAGTAAGAAAAATGAGACTTGACAGTTTATGTGGAAGTTGCATGATGAGCACATTGGTTGCATGTAGTACTATAATCTGTTCATTTCTGCTTCTAATATGAATTATATGATGCATTTTTATTATATCTTCCTAGACAAAGCAGGAAACTACATATTTTTCTTATCTTTTCTTTATCTAAATATGAATACCTTTCTATTGTTTTTTGCTTCTTGCCATCTTATGATGGTTTGAAAAGACTCCTTTGGAAGTGAATGAATGATGTGCATCCTTTGTTTGTAGCTCGTCTTACTTGTACAAAAATGTTCTCCTATTTGAAATGGTCACTCAAAAATGTTGGCTGATATCTCTGCGTTCCATTTCAGGCTGAGAAAGTTTTCAATCAAGACGTTTATTTTAAGAGGACAGTCAAATATGTTGGAGAACCCATGACTCACTTGGAATCTATTGCATCCTCTGCTGTAACTACATTTTAACATTTTCCTAAATTTTGTTTATGTTTGTTTAATTGTAGTTCCTACTGCATGAGCAGGAGAGCCTTGATGCAATAAGGTTGATGCCTAATGACATGATGGTCCTGGGTTCTAGCTGCTATAACAGCATCTATGTTCACCGGGTTAATGTTGAATACATCTGACCCTCCCACACTCCTCATGCCGTAGGCCAGTTTTTAGTTTCTAATGCATGCCGATCTGTTACAAGAAGTACTTTTTGTCTAAAATTTTGGTTTGCTGTTTTGGTGGTTGGCTATATTTCATCCTTGAAAGGAGGCTTCTTACATGTACATTTTAACTTGTTTAGGTAAGAGCAGCTATAAAGGTGAAGGCTTCTGTTATCATTTGCTTCACTTCATCTGGAAGGGCTGCAAGGTACTGTCTTTATGGATAACTCGATATGAATATGTTTATATTTAGTATGTTGGAGAACTAAACTAGTTAGGTTCTCTCAAATTGGGTATGATTCAGGAAAATCAACTTTATGGATAAGTTATTATTATCCATATAAATTTTTCTTCCTGCATTCCGCTTATGTCTGAAGACTTTGTATCTAAATGTGTCACATGCATTTTTCAGATTGATAGCAAAGTATAGGCCAACAATGCCAGTACTCTCTGTAGTCATTCCCCGACTTAAGACAAATCAGCTAAAGTGGAACTTTAGTGGAGCTTTTGAGGTAGGCTTGACTTTATCTGATTTGTAGCTTATCTTCAGTTAGCTATCTATGGATGTGACTGACATGGAAACCCCCTAACCTTTTGACAGATTGGTTTCTGTTGACATGATTTTCAATTTACCCGTAGTAAATACTAAACTGCCTGATTTAAGGCTTTGATGAGATGAAGGAATGTAGTGTGGCTATTATATTTTCTCTTCTTCAATTGGTTAGTTTAAATTTTAGTGAAACTTATGACTATTGGGTAGGATCCACCAGTGTAACTAAAATCAGTTCTACACCAATTATTAATGAATTTCAATTTGTTGGATGAGCAATGACAACTTTCTGTAAAATGAATTTCTCACCATTTATTATTGGAAAGAAAGCATGCATCATGCATATGGTCATAAAATTTTACATGGATCCAAAGTTGTTTTAGCTCTTTGGAAAT
This sequence comes from Nissolia schottii, assembly GCA_003254905.1. Taxonomy (NCBI): domain Eukaryota; kingdom Viridiplantae; phylum Streptophyta; class Magnoliopsida; order Fabales; family Fabaceae; genus Nissolia; species Nissolia schottii. The sequence continues at coordinate 134,296 of QANU01066702.1, read as the reverse complement.
GTATCAATATTACAAACCTCTTTTGTTTAACTTATCTGAAACTATACATGCAAGATCTTTATGAAATCAGTTATTTCGTGATGGTTGGATCGATCAACATTTTTTGTATGAAACTATCAAGTGGTATAAGGGTGAGAGTATTTTGCATCAGCATTCACTGATTGCCATCCCATATTACATACATGAAGAGGATAATGTGATAAGAAATTATAATCAATTTTTTTTTGCTTTATATTGCTTAGCAAGAACAATTTATTTTGTTTCTTGTTTCCATTTCCAGGACCAATTACCAACTCATTTGTGGGAAAGCTTATTTACCACAACTGTAATTTAATATATTACTCTCTACTATATATTCCATTAATATTACAGTCTTATTTGACTGTCGAAGTATTCTGAACTATAATTATTTTATCTACTAGATATTTTTATACGTATTAATTATAATATTGTCTAACTATTTGATGCATATAATATTGTCTAACTATATTGCCAAGTTTTCTGTTCGGTAATTATTCTATCTTTCTATCTTGTACAAAGCAAATACAGCTACAGCCATGAATTATATTGAGCAATGGAAGACGATGCTCTACTGGCCTGGATTTGGACATATTTGTTCCATCTAATGATTACAAACTTGTACTTACCAGGATTTATAATGTGTTATTTACATTGTATCATTTTATTTACCAACTTATAATTCAACTTATGGCACAGGCAAGGCAATCGCTTATTGTAAGAGGTCTCTTTCCCATGCTTGCTGATCCTCGACATCCTGTAAGTTACTGATCTTATGGGGCTTTTACTATCAGTTATTGTTTCATTAGTATATCTGCATTGTTATCATGAGATTGTTCTTTTGGGGGAAGGAAGGAGAATTGGATGCTGAATCTGGATCAGTGCTACAGAGAAGATAGACTACAGGGGTTGGGTATTTGTTTTTCTGTTCAGCTTCAATGCATATTCTGGCTATAGAGCTCGTTGTCTAGGTAGAGACGTGAAAATGGGATAAGTTTGGAATACACGTGCGTGCCCACACACATATAAACCTTCATGATTAGCTCCTTACAATGCAACTTATGCCCAATGTTATTGAAACATGGCCTTCGTTCTGCATAACTTTTAACCTCGTCACCCCATTATATAATGATCTGAGACTTAACTGGATCTTTGTCTCATACTTTGCCTGCAGGCTGAGTCGACAAGTGCAACAAATGAGTCTATTCTCAAGGTTGCCCTTGATCATGGGAAAGCATCAGGAGTTATAAAGACACATGATCGGGTTGTTGTTTGCCAGAAAGTTGGAGATGCATCTGTGGTTAAGATTATCGAGCTCGAAGATTGAAGTGCATTCATCCAACTATATAGTTTTAGGCCCCTTTTTTGGCCTTTTTTTGGTGTCCTAGCTTTTGGTAGTAGCTGATCATTATGCTTCCACGTTTGGAGGTTATCTCCACTGCCATTGGTAGCTAGTTATATTTTGTGGATTGAAAATGTATGTTGATGCTAATTTGATACATTAACAGTTTGAAAAGGATTTCATTCGACATTGATTGTCAAGCTAACTAGCAGCATTAGTTTTGTGTTTTCAAGGTCAACTTTACCATGTTGTATGGTATCAGCTGTATACGTCTAATGATGAATGACAGGGTGGTATGGCATGGTATCAAACGCAAAGAGGCCAAAGAATTCGTGATTGACCGTAGTAGTCTACCTGTTGGTGATCAGCGCCAGTGAATTCGTTGACAAAAAAAGCTAGTGAATTTGACTTGACTGAAGTAAAGATACCCATGGTTGTGAAGAGATGATATAAACAATTCAATTGGTTTCTCTAACTGCTGCAATTTGCATTGACTTCCTCAAGAACCAATGTTTTTGTGATCGAGATGCATGAATAAATCAGCTCCTAGTATTTATAAGTCAGTTGTAGGTTTCAACTTCTTATTGTGAGGTTTGAATGGGAGACAACTATTACTGTAATGGTGACTGAGAATGATGGCTGCTAACTGCCAAAGTAGGTAGGCTCGATTTAATGAGAAAATGTCGAGAATCTGAGTGATATGAGCGTTGGTATTGGTTATAGATGTGATTTGTCATCTCAATGTTTAATGTTTTGTATTTATTTTTATTTTTGTTTTTTGTTTCAAGTATATGATCATTTAAAGAGCTTAATGCGCTCGTGGCCTAATGGATAAGGCGCCTGACTTCTAATCAGGCGATTGTGGGTACGAGTCCCACCGGGCGTGTTTATTTTTTTTGCTAGAGAATTGATCGCTATAAATCCATTCCATTTTGTTCATTTTTTTTTCTTAAAAGGAAAAATGCTCATCACTGCCAGCATTATAACTCTCAATGTAGTCATTTTTCTTCCAAAAGACGACCATGCCGCTCGTGGTTTTTTGACAAAAACGAACAAAATAAATAGAACTCATGGTCAAGTGGTTACAATTTAGCTGGTAGAAAGCTATATAGTTAAACATAGTTATGCAAAATTTCTCAGTTATTACTTGAAAGAAAAAAGAAACAACAGAAGAAAATAAGATTGTATAGACACAAGTACAAGCATATTACATGATATAAAATTTTGAATGAACCCCAGAAAATTGAAAAATGACTTTGATCTAATTCTCCTAATTATCCTCTAAAACGTCTTTACTCTCGTTAATTCCCTAGGTAGAAGAATGTTGTTGCAGTTGTTGTTGCTGAACACTCCTCAACTCAAGCTCCTTCCGGCGAAGGAGCAAGACCATCCTCTCATTCTCCAACCTCCTCCTCTCATTCTCGAGCTTGTCCCTCTCCATCTCCCTCTCCTTCTTGCCGCTGAACCTGGCCCACTTCAGCCTCTGCTTCTCCAGCTCGAACGCCGCCACCATGTACCCAACCCCCCGCTCCTCCAGCTGCATCGCCCTCTTCCTCATCCACTCCTTCTTCTCCCACCCGCTCCTCCCTGCGTCTTGCATCACCCCCGCCACCTCGCTGTTCAGCTGCTGCATCATCACGCACGCCACCTGTTTGTTGTTATTCCTCTGTCGTTTCCTCAACGACCTCACGTCGTTCTCGTCGTCCTCCACCTGTCCCCTGGACCCACCTTCCCCTGATTCCTCCTCTTCGTCATCGGAAGATCCCTCCGACTCGTCGTCATCGTCGTCGTCGTCATCCTCCAACTCCCCGCTTCTCCGTTTCAGCATGTTCCCAACTCCATTCACCGACGAATGGAAGCATCTTTGCTGCGAATGCTGCTGCTGCTGCGGCTGAGCAATTGACGGTTCTGTTGCTGTTCCTGTTCCAGCTCCGGCCTCTGCTGATTGTTGCGCGCCGGTGATTGTGGTGGTGGCGCCGCCGTGGCCGCAGCTGTTATGGTAAGCGCACATTTCCCTGAAGAAAAGGTGTTTCGAGTTTAGCAATTTCCGAACCTCTTCTTTCATCTTTGGCGACAAATCCATGGTGTCCAGGAGGCTCTGATTTTCAACCACCCTGCAAGCGGTTCCTTTGCCGAGAATGTCGTTGACCCTCTTGTACCTCTTGTTCAGGTCGTTGAACTTGTCCTCGCATTGCTGCGGAGAAACGTAGAACCCTTTCTCCATCATGGCCCTCGAAACCGATTTCCACTTCCCTTTCTTTTGGAGAAAGCCCGTGGATTTCTTCTTCCCCGCGGGATCGCAGCCGCCGCCGCCTTCGGAACCGGCTTCGTCTCCGATGTAATAAACCGCCATTATCAAGAGCCTGACCATTTTGTCCGTCCACTTCATCCTGTGCCACGGCGAGGCCTTCCTCTTGGGGTCGCCGGCGCTGCTGTCCTCTGCGGCGAAACCGGGCTCGTCCTCGTCGCTGAGGGTGCTGCCTTGTGGCTTGATGTTGTTGGTCTTGCTGGCTGAAAAGGGGTAACCGAGTTTCATTGATTGGGAAGCGTAAACCATTTGGGGGTGGTGCAGATGGTGAGGGTTTTGCTGCTGGTTCTGGAGATTTTGCTGCTGCTGTTGTTGTAATGGGCTTTCTACTCCTAGCAATCCTGTGTTGATGCTAGGAAACATTCCACCACCTAGACCATTTGGTTCCATCAATCACAGTATATATTTCTATTCTATGTGACACCAGCACTCTCAATTGCTTCAGACGGGAAAAGGCTTTGAATGAGAATAACTCACCCCTTTAATGATGAATGGGAATGGAATCTGTTTGAACACTGAAATTAGTGGGTGAAAAGCAATTGACTATTAGGACTCTGGTTGAGAATTGAGATGGAGGGGTATCATAAGTTGGCTTGGGCAATGGCACCTTGAATTTCTTGTTCCACAGGGGCTGCGTGGGTGTTATAAGTCTTCAGCTTTTTCAAAGTGGCAGAAATGAAGTCAAAGATGTGTGTAGAAAGCATAAAAAACCAGAGATGGCAGGAGGAGGCAGTGTATAAAGGTTGGTGCATGTTGGTTTTGGGATGTAGTATGAACTGTGAAGGGGGAGACAGAAGGATATGTAGAAAATGCTAATGGTCATATTTAAATACTACTATATATTATTTCATCTTTCATATAAAAATGAAAATACAGTTAGAGTGAAGCAACCGGTTTTGTGAGTGTTGGCAGAATACTGCCCATGGTTTTGGGGTTTGCCTCAGCTTTGGAAGAATAATGGTAACCCACAGGTTTTATGTAAAACTGGGGAGCCACAAGCACAATAAAATCCACTCATAAGGCGCCGTTTCGAAACTCTAACGAGGACGGCACTTGCTTTTGCTTTTTTTGCATGCGTGGTTATTCCATTTGGTATTAACCCAAAAAAGGCCTATTAGTTAAGGATTGGACTAATTGTCCGGTTTACATTTTAGAAATTAAAGTACATAGTTTAATTATTAAAATATAATTAATAATGATAATAAATACATATAATTATTTTTAAATAATTTTAATTAAAAAAATATTATTACTTTTTGATAAGTAATCACTAATGTATATATGCATTTTAATTTTTAAAGTACAATTTACCCAGTCATTTTCTTTAATTTATTATAGAGTTAAATGTTTTTTAATCTCTGTAAAATTAAAAGTTTTGTTTTTTGTCTCTGAAATTTTTTTTGTTAAGTATTAGTTTATGAATTTTTTTTTGTAAGTTTTGGTCTCTGCCGTTTAAAAGAGACTTTAAGTATTGACGTAGCCATTAACGATGTCACGTGTCACATTTAGCATTTAGCGGTCATGTCAGCATTTAACGTCTCCTTCTAATTACAGGAGCTAAAATCTAAAAAAATTCTAAAACTAATTCTCAACAAAAAAAAAATTAAGGGTCAAACACAATTTTTAATTTTATAAATATTAAAAACATAATTAACCCTTTATCATAATGTTATGTATGTCTCGTCTTTTTTTTTTTTTCTTCACCCCTTTGTGATATCTAATCCTTAATTATTAAGGTAAATTTTACATATGACATAAATAATTAAAACAACAATGGTTAAAAATCATACTACTTGACACACGTAACAAAATTACGAGAATCAATTTTCCTCTTTCTTAGTTCTCTAACTCCAATTTTTTTCAACGTTTCTAAATACTATAATTTCCTTTTACCTTTGCCCAAGCTTTCTCATTAAGATTCGTGGTCGAATAACGCGGCTGTTAACGCACCACGGTGTGTCATCTACACATGGTTTTGTTCTTAATTAGTGTTCTCTCATGTTCATGCAGTTTTAAAAATTTGTAACAACAATATTATTTAAGATTTAATTAAAATGCACTGAGAGTTTGTCATTTAACTATATACAAACATATTAGTGAATATAATTGATTATTATATTTATTATTTTAAAAATTATATAAATAAAAAAATCTGATCGAACAATTGTGTAAATATTTTTTACATTTTAATTAGTTTGGTCGTCTGGTGATGGGTTTAGCCGTCTGATGATGGTTCATTGACGCCAGCGTCGTGGTTCGTCTGGCTACCAATGGTCTATCACCGTTGACGGTATAGTTCTCTACTAGTCGGTAGTGTAATCCGTCGTTGGTCGGTGGTGTGGTTCGTTGTTGGACGATGGTGTGTTCCATCATAGATCGTTGGTGGTTCATCGTTGGCCAACGGTGATTTGTAACTAACTGACAATGGTTTGTCGTTGGCCAAATGGTGGTTGTCAGGGTATGAGGTTCGGGAGCAATTTGATATTTTTCACATTACAAAACATTTCAATCTCATCAGAATATAACAATTTCAAAATAATTGTTTAGTTAATAAACATTTTTCATAACTTATAATCTTGTTTTTTTAGTTGAAAAGGATTTCTTGGTTATGAAAAATACACATTAATAATACAATCATTTTTAATTAAAAAGACAATATTATAAACTATGAAAAATGATTATTAAGTAAAAATTCACGTTTAACTAAAATGACAAAGTTATATATAAGCTATGAAAAATGAGCACTAGCCCAAACAAAAAAAACTAACTAAAAAGACAAGATTATAAGTTATGAATAATGTCCATTAATCAAAGAATTATTATTAGAGTGAATACCCAATTGATCCCTGAAAAATGTCTCAGTGACCAATCTTGTGAAAAATTAAAGTGTCAACTTAGTCATTAAAATTTTTTTTGGGGGCCAACTTAGTCAGTTCGTCTAATTTTTTTAGGGACTAATATGGGTAGTCAGAAAAAATTTTGGAGACCAAGTTGACAATGGTAAAAAAAATTAGAGACTAAATGCTATATAGTTATAACTTGTCCATTAGACTTTGAACCCAGCCGTGGGACTGGGCCTATTCTTCAGTCAAATCAAATATGCAATAGTCGTAAAAGTTATCAAACTGCAACCTCAACATTTCTACCTCCAAATACTGCCACCAAGTTAACAAGTCATTTTGATTATATGATTTAATTAATAATATATATTATACACTTAAATATGTTAAATTCCTTTTTTTTAATCATTTTATTATATTTATTAGAATTTTAATATACTTTAATATATTTATTTTATATTTATTTAATTATATATAGGTTAACAATTGACCTAGTTACTCATTGAACCAGTGACTCGGTGAAGTGGACGGATTGAGTCCACAGGTCAGGTGTAATAATTATGATTATAGGTTACGAAAAATGGTTATTAACGACAAAATTTATTTTAACCAAAAATTGGCTACTGGTTACAAAAAAAAAGCCTATTAATAAAAAAACTATTTTTAATTAAAAATTTATATAGGCTATAAAAAATGATGGTGAATCAAAAAATTCTTTTTAACTAAAAAGATAAGGTTATAGGCAATGAAAAAGACACATTAACAAAAAAAACTTTTAAATTAAAAAGATAAAACTTTAGGCTATGAAAAATGGTCATTAAAAAAAGTTATTTTTAACCAAAAATATAAGGTTAAGGCTATGAAAAATGTCTATTAACCAAAAAATGTTTGAGATTACAAATTAACCTATCACTTATATGAACGACACTTGAAATTTTTGTTTTGTTAATACTTTATTTGGTCCATGACTCACTCTATTGGTTTTTTAACTTAAAAAAGTGACTCGTTAGTCTCTCCGTCTATTATACCCCTAACGGTCATTGACATGTCCGTTAACAACAACACTCTCTCCTCTCTCTCTTAGTCAGCCTCATAACAACGTCATTTTGATGGTGTAGGAACCAATCTGACCAAAAAAGTACATAGACTATTTAGTCCATCACCCCACCACCCCTACCACTACCTCCACCTTGACTTTTAACCCACCATCACCACCACCCACACCTTCATCCTTATCACCACCACCTACCCCCTCATTTCCACCATCACCACCATTACTCATACCTCAAGAAAAAAAAAAATTAAACACTAAGCATTTTTGTGGGCTCTTCTTATAACATCTCGCTTTTTTTCCTTAGTAAAGATTTCATGAGTTAAATAGGGAAAACAAGTTCTCACATGAGCTTTTAGGTTAAAATGTCTATAGAAGAAATTCTGCTCAGTTTCGTAAAATTCTGCAGACACTAGAATAAATCTTTTTTGGTCATCCGATTACACTCGCGTGCCTAATGTATCTGTAAAATATACGGTTACAGAAGAAAGCTCACAAATACCTTAGATTAACCTAGGTTCTTCCTTAGAAAAATTAGGAGATCACAAGGACGTGATCAGAATATTTTTAGAATAACCATACGCGAAGTACTAGAATTGAGAATGACCAAACCTGATCAAAATTGATCTGTATGTGACCCTTAAATTCTTGCCCACAAAATTGGCCAAGACACAAGCTCATACACGACCAAGAATGCTCCAAGTGACCAAGTCAATAATTCAAACCCATGAGTCATTACATGAGTCATATGGTGACTAACCATGCTTATGTCATGGCTTATGTCATCAAGGGCAAAATTGGAATTTAGCCCAAGGGCATTATTGGAAGGATATTTTCATGACTTTGGCCTATAAATATCCCATGGATGTCTTCAAAGAAGATATAGAAGAAAAACCTTAGCAAAGCTCTGCCCGTTTGCACACTCAGTCGTTACCCTGTCAAAATATCGACATAGAAACTTCACTGCACAGAACCTAGCCCTAACTTTGCAAACCTTAACCTCATAAATTTCTCTTAGCCTTCCTAAAGAAAGCTTCCATACACCTACCATAGGAAGAGCTTGGAGCACCAGGGCAAGCTAGGATTCTGCACCGATTTCCTAAGCTATCTGCAGTAACTGTACAAGTGGGTAAACCGACTTTTCCACTGTCCGTGTGGTTTTATGTTAGATGATATATGATGTTAGGATGTTGTATGTGACCGTGATTATATATATATTTGTTGTTGATATTTGTCTGGAACTGCTAGTGCTATCTGTAACTCTGTCAGAATTTAGGAAAGCCTAACATTGAAATAGGAACATAACCACGTTTTTGTGAGGAACTGTATGTTGGAAATTTTATCATGAAAAAATAATGTTATTTTTGAAATCTACACGAAATATTGAGTGGGGATGTCAAGTTTTGTGATTTTTGGAATCCCAATGAATTTATCAGCAAAACAGACAAAAACAACGTTTTCGGGCATACAAGGGCAAAACGGAAATTTCAAATTTGGGACTGAAAAATTGGGTTAATTTTCAAAAAATATGGGTTTAGAACTATCAAAAATCTTAGGGCCAAGTCTTGAGTCCATCGGGTTCTTGAGAACTAAAATTCCAAAGAAAACAGGGCTTTACAGGGGCAAAACAACAAATTTGGGGAAAAGGGTAAAACAGTGATTATGTGAATTTGGGGTTGAAATCTGAATTTCTAAGTATGAAAAATGATCTTAGAGCTATCAAAAATCTTGGGGTAAGGTCTTGGACCTCTCCGGTTTCTGATCACTAATTTCTGACAAAAAACTGATGCATGCTTTGTAATTATTGGAATAATTGCTGGATATATGTTTGTTTATGTTTAAGAAATGTTTGAGCATGAAATTATGTTCCTTATATGTGTTGAATTTGATGATGAAATTTATAGGGAATATTCTTGAGATTGGATATGAGATATTGAGCTGTATTTATTATATGTGAATTGTTGCATTTAGATATTGAACTGTGCATATGATGAGAAAGAAAGAGAATGAGACCACCTCTAGCAGTTCCAAGGTTTGGCTTTTGGTGAAGGTCTAAGTCCCCGGTCGAGTCCAAGGTCCGACCCCAACGCCATTCAAGGGTGGTAACCCCGGTCGTGGTTGGCAATTATTCATGATCAAGACCATTCAGGTTGAGCGTTGAAAGGTCGCCACGATGCGGGCTGTAAGCATGGTTGTCGCGGTGTGACCGTAACTATAAGGGACAAGGGCAGAGATGCTTATAAGTCAAGACTTATAGAGCATAAGTATAAGTGGATGTGACCTGAAACTTATAATTAAAATGGATGCAAGCTAAAGCTTATAAGCAAAATGATTTTTAGAAAATGAGTTTTTGAGACAGTACTAGTAGCTATGTGAATTATGTGACAGTATGTGATCCAGGAATTAGAATAGAGAACAGATGACATAGATAACGAAAGAGTAGGTTCCCTCAGTCACCTAGTAATATAAATAAAACTGCTCAGGCTTAGTATGGATATTAATAACTAGTATGAATGTAGTATAACTGTGACACTTAGAGATCCTTGAGCGACCTGGATCATAACTGAGAATAAGGAGTTCCCCAGATCCCAAGGTTTCCCACTGAGAGAGCAATGTTCTCACCCCACTCATTCATGACTCCAGGGTTTGACATGGAGCAAAGGGGAGAGCAACAGGAGGAGGAGCAGTACTGAAGAGGGGAATCAAAAGGATATGCTATTAGTTAGTAGACTATATATTTTGCACTACTACGTTAAGTACGTGCACGTACCAACTATGATATTACATGTGTAACTGCTTGTGAATATATGGTATGGACCACTTGTTGCTATGAAGGTTGAATATGCCTAATTAATATTAGTTAAGTATGCTACATTACCGCTTGCAACATATGTTCTAATGCAAACAAGGCTCATAGTTTACACTGTGAAACGTATAAAGAAAAGTTGAAATTGGTTCATATTTTCGGGTAACTATATTTTTAAACTCATAAGTGAGACTAAGTACTATCCCAACCAAGTTAGATAACAACTTAGTAAGCGAGTTTGCGACTTAAGCGTAGACTAGCTAGCTAGGGTGTTTCACTTCTTCTTGTGTTTTCTTTTAGGGTATGAATGATGATGGGAGTGGTGGTAGTGGGCTGAAGGTGGTCGAGGGGGTGATGGTGGTAGTGAACTTAAGGTCAAGGTGGGGGAAATGGTGGTTGTGGGGGTGTGGAGACTAAATAGTCTGTGAACTTTTTTGGCTACAATAATCCCTGATCCATCAAAATAACATCATTTTGTCATTAATTAGCATATAGGAGAGAGAAAATGTCGTTACAGATACTTCAGCAACTATTAGGTGTTTGGTGAACAAAGGAGACTAACAAATACAATAATTATAAAATTTGTGACTAACGTGTCACCTTTTTAAGTTAAAAGATTAAACACGATGAAAGTAAAGTCGATAGAATAAAGAAAATAAGAATAAATTAGAGGACTAACTTGTTACTCTCAATTTTTTTTGGGTAAAGTAGAGAGAGAATCTGGTGGGCGCCACATCTTTATTTCCGTCGTCTCTCTGACATTCGAACGAGAGAAAATGCCCAAATTCCTTCATTTTCTTTTCTGGTCCCGTCACCCCTCACAATTTTCCCGGAAAATCACATCGAAAGGGAAAACTATGCAACGCTCTTAATTCCACTCACCAAATGTTCCGTTCCTTCGATCTCTCTCTTCCCCTTCCTTCCGTTCCACTGACTTTTCTCAGTCTCTAATCTCTATCTCCTGCTCTGGCACCATGACCTGAACAAACGCAACGATAGGGTTTGTGGTCGCTGAATTCTTCGAGGGATGGGAACGTCGCTGTCGACCCTCGAAACCATAGGTCCGGGTCTTGGGGACATCCCGGAGGGCTGCGTGGCTCGCGTTTTCCTCCACCTCACTCCGCCGGAGATTTGCAACCTCGCCCGACTGAATCGCGCGTTTCGCGGCGCCGCCTCCTCCGATTCGGTTTGGCAATCGAAGCTGCCACCTAACTACCAGGATCTGCTCGATTTGATGCCTCCTGAAAGGTACCGGAACCTCTCCAAGAAGGACATCTTTGCGCTTCTGTCGCGTCCTGTGCTGTTCGATGACGGGAACAAGGTGCGTGTTCTTCGGCCGAGTCTCAGTTATCGTGGTTTTGTTGATTGAGATTAGGTTACTGAATCTCTGGTGTTTTTGTGTCTGTATGAGTTGGTTAATTGGGATTTTTTTTGAATGGTTTGTGGTGTGAGATTGACGGTGGAAGGTTTTACAGGAAGTGTGGTTGGACAGGGTCACCGGAAAAGTTTGCATGTCCATTTCGGCGAAAGCCATGTCAATTACTGGAATTGATGACCGTAGATACTGGACTTGGGTTCCTACTGAAGAATCTAGGTTAGTTTCTAATTTTGCAATGCTTGTTTATTTTGTTTCTTAAAATCGCGTAACTTTGAGCATGGAATTGGAAACTTTGAAGATATCTTGCTTCTGCTGATATTTGAAGTTGAAGCTTTAAATCACACTCTGTCTGCTTCATTTTATAATGTATACAATCTGATTGATTGAAAGCTTATATGGGTTAATAAGATATTATTTACATACTTGTATGAGTCCTTAATCGTGATATGCCGGAAGAGGAGGGAGTATTTGTATGTGCATGATTGCTGGACTGAATTCTGACCAAAAAAAGGAATATCTGGTTGGACGTAATGTAGTGTTAGGAGTTTTGGCTAGTACATAAGCCGTAGGGATTCAAAGCTTCTGAGTGTTGCATATGTCGTCAGAACAGATCACCAGCAGATTCTTTAATTTTGCTTTCGATCATACATATTATTTGCTCTGGTAGAAATTGGCATGTTTGTATTGTTGTTTTGATGTTTTACATGTCTCTTTATCAAGTGCATGGTGCCGGTGGCCTTGTTGGATCCTGAGAATACTGAACTCAAATTGTAAGTTAGGAGCATAGAACTCGTGTCAATCTAGGTCAATTACATATAGGCTTACTCATGGATATTGAAAATTATCCAAGATGATGAATGTGTCTTGGCATTGTAAAAAATGTTTTTTTGGTTTTCTAAGATTACTCAAAAGACGGTAATTTGGTTGTAGAGGGTGCTCAACAGGTTTATCCCTTGGGCCTTAGATCAACTCTGTGTTTTGTAAATATGATGAGGGAATGGAGGAAGTAGCTTACCACTCTGTTGAAGCCAAACCAAATGATCTAGGGCATGTTTGTTTTTCAGTTTGGGACTGCCAAACTTAAGTTTGGTGGAAGTATAAATTTTTTTACTTCCTACAAAAGTGCATTGGGAGGCCAAATTTATCATTCTAAGGTGAAAATAATACAAACCAAACAGGCCCTAGTGAGTTCCGGTTAGTTCTTTGGTTTTGAGTCTTTTGATTTTCCCTTGGCCCAAATCTAGTGTAAAGCTCATTAAAATGATATGGAGTCATGGACTACTTGGCAACCCTGTTACTATATGTCTTATTCAAGCATAGTCTTCCTCAGTTAAAGTCTAACATTTTGTTTTCACCAAAAAGTAAATCATCGTAGTCCAACATTTATGAAATTGTTTTTTGGCCTTGACATGAAAACATTTAAAATGATCTTCTCTGCATGCAATTTCTTAATCCGGATGAGGGACATGTATTTGCTGTTTTTATTATGTGTGACCCGGAATGACGATGTTTCAACTTTCGATACTCAACCTGATCCCATATGCGATTTAGTTTGTTTTAGATGGCTTCGGCTGATCTTACTTTGTTGCCTTGAGCCTAACTGATCTATGATATACTGAACTTGATTGAACCAAACTCTCAATTCTGAGTTAAACATTAACAGTTGATTGGCTTTGGTTGATTTGCACAACCTATATTAACTTGGGCATTGTAATTCTCAACGTCATTCCATACTCAAATTATGCTACTGCTTATATGCTGTGTGATCTTTTTTGCAAATTGTTGTCGTCTTAAGCTTGATGTTGCAGCTGCTTTGTTTAATATGTCAGCATTCTCTTCTGCATAATGTTACATTCCTATTATTCGTTTATTTCAGGTTCAACACTGTAGCTTATTTGCAGCAAATATGGTGGTTTGAAGTGGATGGGGAGGCGAAATTTCCTTTTCCTGCTGATATTTATACTCTCTCCTTTAGGCTTCACCTGGGACGATTTTCTAAAAGGCTTGGGCGGCGAGTATGCAACTATGAACAGACCCATGGCTGGGATATAAAACCGGTGAGATTTGAGTTGTCAACCTCAGATGGTCAACAAGCATCATATGAGTGCTGTTTGGATGAAACCGAGTATAATGAAGCATATGGCCATCATAAGCGTGGATGTTGGGTAGATTACAAGGTAGGTGAGTTTATTGTACGTGGATCAAAACCTATAACTGAAGTTAGATTCTCCATGAAACAGATTGATTGCACACACTCTAAAGGTGGGCTTTGTGTAGATTCTGTATTTATTATACCTAGTGAGTTGAGAGAGCGCAAGAGAAGAGACAGTTGAAATAGCCACAGCCACAGAAAATAGGGAGTTTTTGTAGTGAGGTCAGATATCCCATAATACCATGTTGGGTTCTATTATACAGCTTAAACTGAAGAAAATTAAGGATCTCGAGCATGTCTGGTTTGTTGTTTTAGTATATGTTCACCCTCTATAAATTTTAGGAGAAATTATATCAACTTCCTCGAGTCTATCAAAATTACATACTCACCACCATCATAAACCAAAAACTGAAGTAAACAAAAACTTTATAGAACCATAATTCCTCAATCCCTCAGCCCCAGTGACCTACCTCTGCGAATATCTTCCAGCCCTCACTTAGCTGCCGCGAACATGTATAATCCGAATCTTCTGCCTTGCCATAATCTTTGTATCCTTCCTATTTTTCTTATGCTTTGTAGCTTGACTCTTTTTGCTCCTTCTGTTGTGGTTGAAACGTTTTGTTTATCGGGAAGAGAAAATCATTGGGCATTTTCTTTTCTGCACTTCTTTATTTATTTATTTTTTCTTATGGGTCTGCTGCATTTCTACTCTCGTTTTCTTCTTCTAGACCATGATGAAACTCGTGGCCCCCATAGGATAGGGCTAGCAAAATGCTAACCCGAAACTAACATTATGATGACTCTACCTGCAAAAATTGTTTTCTCTTGCACTATTGTACCCCAATTAGCGCAAAATAAAAATGTTGATGTTTGGGATTGAAAAATGTTTTCGCTCTCATCCTTAGTTTTGCATTCAATTCAGTGACATATGGAAACCGTTCATTTAGTATGTGTTTGTGAGCTTAGTTAGGTTCATGAGATTTTACATTTGTTCACAAGTTTTTCCTTTTAGGGTTGAGGATTTTTGAGGATTTTATTAATTTTCCAAAACCACTTATTTCATGTTTTCCCAAATTGAGGGGTTTTTAATTAGTTTTAATATAATTTATTCCCTTGTCCATATTAAAATGTTAAATTATCATTATAAATATATTAATAACATTTAATTATTTGTAAAATAACAAAATTATGAAAATATACTATAAACCCTCAATTTCGTTCTTATATATTTTGCTCTCATGAACAAGGTCATGAAAAACTCGTCAAACACTTTCCTTTCCTACTCCTTTTTTTCTTTGATGGACTTTCCTTAATTCATGAACAGACTTTATTCTAGGAAAAAGTCATTGGAAATTTTCTGATTTTTAGTTGTATAATAATTTAGGAAGAAATTTAGATTAGATTTATGATTAATAAAATTCTATAAATGACTATCAATTGTTATTGAAAGCTTATTCTCAGCGGGTAACTTACAGAAATAAGTGAGTCTATTTTTGTGTTTAAAAATATATAAAAAGTATTTCATGAATGCTCATTACTTTATAATGTGTGACTATCTGTGGTTACTACTTCATAGTATCTCTCTTTAAATAAATTTTATATAATCATATATTTTTATAATTTTAATATTTTATGCCCCTTAAAATAAAATATTATGTATTAATCATCATTAGCATCAATTTTCCCAAATCAATTAGACACCAATCATATTGAAACTGCTATTTGGTCAGACCAGAAAAAGAAACGATTTATTATAGGAAAGGCGGGGGGAGGGGAAGCTAGGACTATATACTAGTAAGGTCCCCTTTGATCTTACTGTCTGTGGATTTCCCTTCATTTGTAGAATACATGTCAACTGTATTTTAAACAAACTTCACCTTTCTTTTTAATTAATGTCGCTAGCTGTGGTTTAGGAATTAGGGACCTTAGGTCGATTACTTGGGTTATCTCTACTTTCTACTGTTTAATGGGTTACAATTAATTAGAGGGTAGGAACTTACGATCGATGAAGAAATCATATGCAGACCAAATGGTATTTTCGATAAGGCCAAAATAGCAAGCTAGCAGGCTATGATCCCGTGGTCCATGACCATGTTCGGCGCCGTTTGCGTAGAGTCACTTTCACACACACACACACACACACACACAGTTGTTCTTCCGTTTGTTTCACACCCTTCGCTTTGTTTTAGACAGTGTATTATGGTACAGCATTTCAAGATTGTACAAGGTTTAAAATTCACTGTTCACCAATCGGTTCAGCACCACGCGCATAGCTCAGAGAGGCCGAAGCCAAATTACAAAAGCCTACTGGGGCACGCAGGCGCAGGCCCAGGCCCAGGCCCACTATTACTTTTGGAGCAAATCATCAAATTTATCATCTAAGTTAACAATGTTCATCAAAGTTATTTTTAAGTTATGAAAAATATTAAATTTAGTTTTAAAATTATTAAATGTCAAACAAATTAGTTTTTAAGATAGATTAATTTGATCAACGTTAAATAGTTAATTTAATTGACTTTTGATAATTTTAAAAATAAATTTGATATTTTTATTATTTAGAGACAAATTTGATGTTAACTTTAGATACGGAGTTGATGATTTCTTAGTTAATTCTCTCTCATGGGTTGAGGAAGCTCTCTCTAGCTACCTACCTATATATCTTGTCGCTATTTTTTTTTATTATTATTTTTGTGGTTTTGCTGTTTCTTAACAAGTTTAGCTTTCAATCTTTAGTTCTTTCCTCCGTAGTACTAAGAAGTATTAATTGTGGAACACCTTTTTAACATGGAAATAAAGTAAATCACCAATTGGCTTTGTCATATGCTCAAGAAGTTCGGGTTGCAGTTATGTTCCCTACATTTAATGAATTAATTTGTCACGCCGCTTCAAGATGAGAAATAGCTAGGGGCGAGTAGTAGTAGCTGAATTAAGCCGGTTCGATTTAGGATGGTAATATAATTTATCCACAACAGTATAATAACATCGACGACCTCTCTCGTCCAGATCTAACGTAATAATTAAATTGATTATGACTGGAACTTTATCCTAGTTACCAAGAGATATTCTTATAATGTATTCCCAAACTGGAATAATTGTTAATGTATGTTTGATTAAGATTTTCATGAAATTTATATGTCTAAGAATGTCTCCCCAAATATAAATGTAATGTTAATTATTTCATGAAAAAAAAATGCTTTAGTATGAAATGATAATGCGACAAATGCCTTTTTAGTACGAAACAAATATTTAATGTGAAGTTACTTTTAATCATGTATCGAATCATGATTCTTACACAACATGCATCCCTATCTATATGGCATTGTTTTCTGTGCACATAACAAGCGTAAATCATTTCTCTTTGCATTATGAGATAAAACAAGGGTAGAAGGCTTATGCTAACAACAAAATAAAGAAATTGCCAATTGCTTGCACCCCTTGATGGAATAATTATAGTAACTCTATGAGCACTCTTCCTATTTGAAAACTTGGCCTTAAGCCAGAACTTTATTAAATGCAGGTGAAAGGGAGAGGGGGTTGAATAAACAGAGATGAGATGAAACATCAAGTTCTGTTTTCTTTACCAGTCCTTTATTTGTCTCATTGTTGCATCAGAGGTGGCAATTTCTGTTTATTGTTCACCCCTCCTTCCTCTGTGATTCAATTCTGCAACTAATGTTGCCTTGTTTTACAAGTTAACTCGCATGATTAATATTGTGCCTTCCCTTACCTTTGTTTTTGTTTTATAAATTATTTTTATAAAAAAATTGAATAGAAAGTGTTACATATAAATTAAATATTTGTTTTACTATCGAGTAATAATAACATAATACTGTTATTAATTAATTAACTATGAAACAGATCCATCATTTTTCTCTATAAAATTTCAAATACTCAAAAAAAATTATTTTTTAAGGTAAAAAAATATTAAAATTAAAATTGAAACAGTCAGTGTGTGGCCAGCATAAACTGGCCACAGAGGCACAGACACGTGCCTTCCCTTTGCCACGCCTTGTCCTAACTGCTATTTCCTTGTGCTGTCTCCGCATTCAAACTTTGCTGCTCCCCAAAAGTGAAGTAGGAAGAGCCTCTACACGTACAATTCACAAATCTAGCCCCCCCCCCCCAAATCTCTCTGGGCACTCACTTTACTTATGTCCTCATAACTATAACTATATCAAAAGTTTTAAGTCATTAGGTGGAGCCTTACTTTAATTATGTGAGTGCTTTAAGGCTTAAAAGTGTAGAAAATGCATTGGTTCACTCTACTTGTGAAATTAACTTTGATTTAGAAGAAAAAGTAAAGACCGCCATTCGATCATAACTACTTTGTTGTTGATGTTATGTTTAAGATCAAACCCTCCTAGACGTTTAAAGCATATATTATACAGTGGCTAATGAATTATTTTGTGTCTAAAATTTAAGCACACTTTAAAACCCCAAAAAAGAGAGGAGTGTAGAACCTTTTTCCATTTCTCATTATCACAATTTAGAACCATAGTCTATGTACTTCTTTATTTGAGAAATTCTATGAGCATTATTAATTATTAATTTAAAATATTTTGTATATATTTCTAGAATATCTTAAATTAAAATTAATGATAAATAATATTTATAGAGCACGCATTTAATGTATTTCATGAACACACAAATATTTTTCACTTTTATTTTCCCTCGATGATGCCTTTGTGGTCCATCCCGATTCCCAACCGAGTGATATGCTTTTAAGGCACATATAACACAGACGAATCATGGGTTGGAATTGAAGAGAAGAGGAGAGAAGAGACAGGAACAGTAAGGCAGATATGGATTGTGTTGAGAGCACAAGATCCTATGTTCCTCGAGCAGAGCCTTCCTTAAACTTCCTCTACAACTACAACAACTCATATCGTGGTAAGAGAACAAGAAAAAAAAAATGCAAAAACGATAGTCTTCTAAGAATTCACCTTTATCTTGTCAAGTTGAACTTTTTTATTCTTGGACTCTGCTTACATAGGTTTCAAAGTTAGTAATATATAGCACATAAATTAGTAACTTGAACCCCAAGCAACTGTCCCCGTTTTCTTTTGCTTTTATTGAAGAAGTCACACAAAGCAAGACAATCTTGAGTAAGCATATACCTGAAAACTATACTTGCAACGTGTTTGAATTTTAGTCAAAAAGTTTTAAAATCAATTATGGAGCTCTATAAGTGAAAAATTCACTTCTAAATTGACCAGAATTGATTGTTGACCAATCCAATCAGTTTTCCAAACATATTTTAGCTGGGACAAGATCCAAATTGTATTATATTTCAACTTAAGAAACCTTTTGCTAGTCTTCATTTCAAGATGTTACTTCATTCTGCAAAAAGACCCTGAATTATGTTTATGTTTGTGTTCAGGAATGGAAGCGAGACAAGGAGGATTGGGAGAAACACCACAAGGGTTGGTAGAGGCAATGGAGGAAATGAAGTTCGGAAACCGGGAGAGGAAGAAGAGGTTAACAAGCAACCAGATCGAGTCACTGGAGAGGAGTTTCCAGGAGGAAATCAAGTTGGACACTGATAGGAAGATGAAGCTTTCAAGGGAGCTTGGTCTGCAGCCTCGCCAAATCGCTGTTTGGTTCCAAAATAGGCGTACGAGGTGGAAGGCCAAGCAGCTTGAACACCTGTACCATGCTCTTAGACAAGAATATGACCACGTTTACGAAGAAAAGCAAAAGCTTCAAGAAGAGGTAGTTCTGCCATATATGCTTCATATAAAATGTTATATGTACTCATCTTGTGTGCCACACATTCCATCCATCAATAGATGGTATCCAACGAAGTGTCATAATGTTTCATATAAAATGAGTCAAAATAACAGAATTCATATGCTTACACATATATTCGCACACACTGTCAATTTGATTACATGGAAAATGATTTTTGAATGTATAAAAAAGTGTAAACATCTTGTTATCTTTATCACATTACATTAAGGTCAACTATATATCTAATGAGTTTCACCATGTATTATGAAAAAAATGACAAGGTGTTTACACTTTTTTATATGTTCAAATAGCACAACGGTTGTTTACATTCAGTAAAATGACATTGAAGTTGTCCTAACATTTAACGTTTTCCGTTTCATAAGAGTGCAAACTATCCTCATGTTCTTAGAAACAAGGATGTTGAGGATAAAAATAAGATGAGAATAATTTGATCATGTAAAGTATTAAGCGCACATAGTATTTCAAATGGGTAAAGTGCTTTTTTCTTCTTCTTTTACATAGGTTATGAAAAAATTTTATTAATAAAAAATTATTTTTACACAAAAATACAAGATTATAGGCTATGAAAAATTTTTATTAACCAAAAAGTACTTTTGAACTAAAAAAAATAAGGTTATATGTTATAAAAAATGCTTATTAACCAAAAATTAATTTTTAATTAAAAAATAAGGTTATAGACTATGAAAAATGCACATTTACATTAAAAAAATGTTTTTTAACTTAAAAGACAAGATTATAATATGAAAAATGTTTATTCACCACAAAAATATTATAGGCTATAGGCAATAAAAAATGACTATCAACCACAAAAGCCTTTTTAACTTAAAAAACAAGAGGCTATGTAAAATTGTCATTGACCAAAAAAATTTATTTTTAACTAAAACAGCAAGATTATAAGTTATGAAAATTCTCAATTGATCAAAAACCCTTTAAAAGCAAATATATAAGTCTGGTAAGTTTTGAAAAATACACATTAACTAAAATATATCTTTTAACTAAAAATACAAGTCAATAGGATATGAAAAATGACCGTTATTTTTTAACCAAAAAGAGAACACTATCAGCAATGAAAATTAATCATTAACCAAAGAACAATTTGTAAACAAAAATATGAGGCATATATATGTTGTCTTCAAAATTCAAAGATTCCTACTTCATTTCTTGTTTGACAACAGTGGTAATCTTTCACTTGTTTTGGCCCTGTGTTGGTTAATTATGGTAAGTGATGTGTGGCCTGTGCAGGTTATAAGGTTGAAGGCAAGGCTTAGAGAGCAAGCGATTAGGACGCAGATATCAGCTGGTTATACAGAAATGTGTGAAACAATAGAAGGA
The DNA here is from genome assembly GCA_003254905.1 of Nissolia schottii. Taxonomy (NCBI): domain Eukaryota; kingdom Viridiplantae; phylum Streptophyta; class Magnoliopsida; order Fabales; family Fabaceae; genus Nissolia; species Nissolia schottii. The sequence goes on along the minus strand of QANU01066702.1, from coordinate 113,318 downwards.
TCCTCAGAGATGCTGCGTGGATCCAACAAGCCAAAGGGAACTATAAATGCTCAGCAAATTGCAGATGGCTACTGGTCTTTCAGTGTGGAGGATTGCAACAATGTTACAGTTCCACTGCCTCCCTGGGTTGTTGTGCCTTATTAGTTAGTAAGAGACTTCGGTGTTTTTTATGATGGTTAAGAGACTACGGGTTTTAATTTTAATCATTTTTATTGCCCATGTATAAAGAGTAATAAGTTATGAACATGAGTCTCAAGTCCAGGTAATGCTTGTAGACATGAACTTCACGAATCACGAGTCAATCGTCACTATATAACATGTGCTCACTCTTGCGAGTAAATTTTAGGATATGCAATGCAATGCACTCAAACCCAATAACACAGTGCACTCGATTTCAATTCTAAATGGTTGCTAATTTGAAAATTAATCTGAAGCATTTAATGGCATCCATGCCTAATAACATGGTGCTCAACTTGAAACAAACATTAAAATAAATCGCAACAACAATTCATAAGTTTGGTTCTCCATTCAAATCATATATGCATAATCAATTTTACTGCTTTGCTTATCTTGTTTGGTTTTCATTCCCAGAATCAACATGAATTCAAAATTATCGCTTCTTAAGTTGGTTGGTGCTTGTATGTAACGAAATCAATTGTAATTTAGTCAAGATCACTTTTCAATTGAAGACACCAAATATAAATCAACCAAATTCTTACAAAAATAATCCACCAAAAGCAAAACCAAACACGCCAAATCATACACAATAACCAGAGCAAAATCGAAACTTACCATATAGAGAATATTTCGCGTAAACACAAAACTAGCACGGGCTGTCATAATCCATTTCATAACCAGGTACTACTTAAAAGCTCCAACCACAGGTTTTGATCAAACAGTAAAATAAAGGATTAGTCAAGCAAATAAAAAATACAGAAGTCTCAAAACAACGCTATTAAAATGGCAGACAAAAAAGGGACGAAACTAGAAACTCAGCGTTTCCCGCCCCCACCACCAAGTTTGGGACCTTTGGATCCTGCACCCTTCTGAACATTGCCTTTGCCTTGTGTTTTTTGTGACTTAGCTGTTACCTCTGCTTTTTTAGCCTTCTTCTCATCCTTGGTTTTCTTAATCCTCTCCTTAATTTCACTGCAAAGCATCATCAATACAGATAATTAGATATGCAGTCCATATTTGTAATTGCATGCAAAAAAATCTCACGCTGATAAAAATTAAGACTCTGAAAAAAAGAGACCAAGTTATATGATTAATAATGTCAACAGACATTAGAAAAAGAGGAATGCACGTAAAAAGTAGATCTCTAGAAACAGGGGAGAGAGAGATAACACACCGAAGAGCAGCTTCCCTAGCTGCATCACGAACTTCAGGCTTCTCAGTTCTTCTTTTTTGGATAACTTCTAAAGTAGCACCAACAATTGACCTAGAGTAAGGCTTTTTGGTTGCACGGCGCCTCTTCTTGACAGCTTCTTGAGCAATGTCCTACACATCAAACGAACATAAGCAATCAATTAACATCAAACAGTTGTAGAATTAGAGCAGAACACCATGTTCAGAAGATTTATGATGATTTGTTTTTGGTTTAATCTTCACTTTAAAGAATTTCAGTTAAATAATCACCTTCTTATGTTGCTTCCTATACATGGCAGTCCATGTGAGCTTTGATGGCTTCAGACGATTGTGGAAATACCTTTTGCATTTTGAGTTGGCAAACAAGAAGACCTGTTCAATCAACAAACAGAAACACTCATATTGGTAACTATTAACAGCACAATCAAAGCTAAATAAAGCAACATATCATTCAATGTGAATCAAATTTAAATCACCTGAGAATCACCACGAACAAATCGGATGCCTCTCCCTGGGTAGATCTTGGCGCCACTGAATCGGCAAAGCTCAGTCCTAATATGGCAATATCAAATATTTAATACTAGGACTTATTGAATATTGAGAGTAATTACAAAAATTATTAATCATTTAAATAAATGAAATGGCTTAGGAATAGATTAATTACTCTCAGCCGTTTTAATAAAACATAATCTTCAAATGCTATGAGTTAGACAAATTTGCGCAGAAGCTACAAGAAAAAATAAAATCCAACATTTTGAGAGGTGTTTTGATAAACTACTACTGTTTCTAACGATGGAAAGTGCTAGCAGTTATTACAAAGCAATCCTCACAAGTCTACGCTCGAGGAATATTACAGAATTGCAAGCAATTCCGCTATATCAGCAAACCAAAAAATTGTTTAGAAACTTTTCTAGGGCAATAGAAATGAGAATTTCAAAATGTTCAATACAGTGTCAATTTAAAAATCACAAAATAAAAATAGCTTAACTATAGAAAATGAAAAATAACAACCGTCTACAAAGCCTCGATAACAGCAGAGACATTGGAAAAACAAAAAAATGCCTCAATTTCGCATTCAATCAAACTCGCCGATACTGATTGTAACACGGCAAGGCCAAATCCCTCATCATTCTCATTAAACGAAACACTAGGGTAATAAAACAAAGGAGAACAAAGGGAAAATAAAAATCGTAGCATAGGATTAGGGCTAAATCCTCTTAGATGAGCTCATGGATCACAGGATATAGAACTCTAAGCAGAAATTACAGATCACGAATGATGAATGAGAAAGAGAGAGCTTTACTTGAGAACCATGGCTGCTGCTGCTGCGGGGGTGGCTGCTCAATATTCCTCCTTTGCGCTCAATGTTCCTCCTTTGCTCAAAACCCTAATAACTGAATGGTTATGGCTACCGCTATCTATACCCCGGAAAACTCCACAAATACCCTTTCTCTTATTGTAAATTACCATGTCGTTGCCTCTGTATATTTAGCTCGGCCCACATTGCCACAAACTATGTTATTGTTTGGGCCTAAACAGTGCCATCCTAAGAATTAAAAACTTTCCAGGCCTAATCAACCAGAACGTGCTTAGGGATATTGGGCTTACAGAACTAGTCCATATTATCTGTAAAAAAGAAGTCCGCGATAAAAACAGTGTCACAGGGTTAATATCATAGTCCAGCCCGTGTGACTGTAACAGCCTAGTCCTAATACGGTGTTTTTATGTAGTTTTCCTTTACATTGGAATTTTCTTTTTCTTAATGCTCAAATCCGTATTCTTCTTCACTTTTGGAGGAAACGCTGAAGAAATGAGTAACATTCAAATTCCTTCGTAACTTGTAAACAAACTTAAATGATACTTGTGAACAAAGGATTTATTACATATATGTGGCATCCAAATGATTTATTTCCCATAATATGGTCCATGTAAAAAATTTACAATTGTATGGGCCTGGAGTCTGAATTTGCCACACCCTGTGGCGAATTCAGACTTCTTTTTTTAAAAAATGTCTGAATTCGCCATAAGGTGTGGCAAATTCAGACTCTGGACCATACAATTGTAATTTTTTGTTTCAAACCATATTTTGGTATACAACTTATACCAGAACCATAGAAATGCAAAGAGGCCGTGAACAAACGTTCATCCATTCAATTCTTAACTACTCATGCTTTAATAATATTTTTGATATAATTTAAATATGTTTCGAGTTTTTGACAAATTTTTAAAATTTGATTTAGGTCCTTAATTTTTTTGTCAAACATATTAAAAATATTTAGTTTTAGTCTTTATGCTACATTAATAACTGATAGAACTAACAAAGTATTATATAAATAGTGTCATGTGGACAAAACAAACATACATGACTTATAACTTGACAAAAACCCGATTAATAACTCACTATTTGACCCAAATTAGTATTGTGTGTGGGTCATGATTTGGGGACAAATCCTTGTGAAATAGCACATTATGAATCATTTTGGCCCTAATTATAGGTTGCATTAATTTATTTTGTTCACATATATTGATGAGACAATCTGTTAGTTATATAAGAATTAACATAACTCTACTAATGATAATAATTAAAACTAAATATTTTTACTATGCTTGGATAACAAAAAAATATTTTTTTAAGGATCTAAATAAATTTTCTAAAATTTATTAAGAATCCGAAACATATATTTAAGCCTTTTGATATAATATGTTTTAAGTTTTAACCAATTACATGAATAGAAATAGAGGATCAGACAGTTGTAGGAAGTAGTAGTGAATTAACCATTGAACTCATCACAAGAGAAATCTTTTGTGGCTAAGGTATCTTCATTTTGAATGATCCACATACATAGTACGACCATTGGCTATCATTTCCATTTTTATTATATTTTTTTTATTGTTGTCTTGCACCCACACTGCAAATGAATGAATACCCAACAGAAGGAAAATCTTTTCGTTGAATAAAAAAAAAAAGAAAAAAACCAACAGAAGGAAAAGGAAAATAAAAGATCAAACTAATGATACACTGCAATAACAAGTAAGTGTTAGCCAGTCAGTAGTAGGGCTGTCAAAACGGGTGGGCCAGCCCGTTTATGGCCCGTCCATTTAGGCCCGAACGGGCTGGGCCAAAATATGGATATTTTTAGGGCCCGTCTCGTTTATGGTCGGTCCGCAGGCCTAAACTAGTCGTCCGTTAGTCCGTTTATTTTCTTAAAAAAATTATAAAAGACTTTTAAAAAAATTTAAAAAATTCAAAAAATATATTTAAAAAATTAAAAAAATTTCACGGGTAAACGGGCCGGTCCGTGGGCCAAACAGGCGGGCCGAAACGGGTCGGGTCAATTTTGTTTCAAATTTTCACGGGCCTATTTTTTGCATGTAAAGTCCATTCATTTAACCGAGTAAATGGATCGGACCCATTTTGACAGCCCTAGTCAGTAGGTATTACTTGACCCGAAAGGATAAAAATAAACCAGTAGGTATTAGCTGGCACTCAACCACAACACAGTCAACTTGCAGCATTGAACAAAATTTCCTTAACATTGTTGTCCCATTACCACAACCTTTTTTTTTTTATTTTTTTTCACAATGAACACCCAATAGATATTTAAAATGAAAAAAAAAAATAATTCAATTAATGGTGCAGTGCAATGAGAGAAGCGGTAGGCTGGTGAATTTTTTTACAAAAATACGCCTTCAAAATTAAAAAATTCCTATAATATGAACATGATAAATTTTTTATAAACGTATGGGCGAAGGTATTGAAATCACCACAAGCAATGACGATTTCAGTACCATTTAAAAAATGATGGTACTGAAATTGCCACAAGTAATGGCGATTTCAGGACCATTTTTTTTAAAAAAAAAAGGAGCGATGGCACTGAAATCGCCACAAGCAATGGCGGTTTCAGAGCCATTTATTTTAAAAAAATTGACGGTACTGAAATTGCCACAAGTAATGGCAATTTCAGCACCATTTAAAAATAAAAAAAGCGACGGTACTAAAATCGCCACAAACAATACCGATTTCAGTACCATTTTTTAAAAATATAAAAATAAAAATTTTAGGGTGTTGAAATCGCCATGGGGTGGCGATTTTAGCACCCAGATTCATACATATGTAAATTTTTTTTCCCCAAGCACATTATAGTCATTAATATATGTTGTAGCCATATATATGTTATAGCCCCTAGGTTGGTAGCCAATAGTAGCTAACACTAACCAGAAGCAGTGTTCCACAGAAAGGAAGGAAGGCTGGCCTCATCCGATCCAACTATAACTTCGAGAAAAAGATCTTCTTATTGGTTAACTGAATTTACAAGTTTATTAAGCTAATTAGCTTTGTTCATGGGCTCAAACCTTTGTTTTTTTTTTTGAATTTGGGTTGTTAATTTTGACCCTTAGACTATGTTCAAGGTTAGTACAACTCGGCTTAAGTTAAATTAATTTTTTGTAAAAATTTCCTCTTTTAAAAAGAATAAGGGATCATAAATTATAAGATTTATGTATTTTATTTTGTACATTTTACATGATATTAAGTTATTGTATTGATAGAATTTGTTTTACAATATATACAATAAAATATCGTTTAAATTTGACAATTGACAATACTTTACGTCTAAAATTTTATACTTTCATATACAATGTCTAATTTTTTATAAATGCAACATGATGATTTGAATTGATTTGCTTTTTTGACTTGGTCATTAGTTAGTCATAATCGGGTTAGGTTTTGGACTCAAAAATAGTTCGGTTATAAAATTGTGGGTTGAGCTTGGATTAAGTAAAAATTGGGTCAAGTATTTTGGGTTTGGACTCGTGTTAACATTTTTTCTAATCAAAACAAGTTTAAGGGATGAAATATTAGTGGTTACTCTCCTCTTAGCAAGTGAGTTTTTTTGAGAAGTTTGTGTCTTCCTCTTTTCAAATGATGAAATTGTTTATCGCTCGTCCAACAGTTTGTTGGTTGAACTTATTTAACATACATATATCATTTTACCACATTTTTTTTAACTTCATTTATGTCTAAAGTAAATTTATCATTTTTATCAATATGTCTCAAAGGACTTTTTAAGGTGTTACGATAAGGATCCTCTTTTATTCAAAGTGAATACGAGAGAGTTATTTTTATATTTGCATTCTTCATTTACATGATTCTCTTATATTAGTATATTTTATCATGTTAATGAATAATAAAAATGTGAACACAATCATCTTATATTCATTTAAAAAAGGAAAACATCTTGATCTTGTTTAAATATTTGTTGAGGATGGGACATAGTTTTCTTTTTCTTTTTCGGGTCGTGTTTAAATGATGTTTAGGGGTTTGTTTTTGGGCGACGTTCATCTGGGCACTAAAATTTTAAGTCTGTGTTACATTATTATTGAAATTTAAAAATTGACTTTTTAATATATGAAATTATAAGTTGTAGGTAAAATTATTCATTCAATTCATTATCATTATTGTGTCATGCTATCACTTAGCACTGATTAGTTATATAAAATGATATTGTAATAACAATTGGAGTTGTGAATAAACTATGACAACATTTGAAACTGTAAATGAGATTGTGAAAGTATATGTATTTACAAATGAAATTGTGATATCAACTAAGATTTGTAATTCTAAATACTATCACAGTCACATGTTTATGCTCAAATGATGATACTACAATCTCATTTACAACCATAGTTCTAATCACGATGTCATTTATCGTGACAAATCAATAAAAACATAAATAATGATGAATTGAATGAGTAACTTAATTTATTATTTATAATTTCATAGATAAAAAAAATCAAATTTTAAATTTTAGAAACAAAATAAGAATTACCGAAAAATATCCACATTAGTACTATTGATTTAAACCGTTTTTGTAAACAAATTTAAAGCATGAAAATGAGAAGGATGAGATTACGAGTTCGTAAGCTTAATTTGAGACTTGAGGAAGGAAAAGGAATGGAAGGAAGGGAAAATGGGGTCTATGAGGATTGGATTGTGAGGGATGAACAACCTTGGCCCCCCAATCTAAGCCCTTGTGTCGGTGGTTTGAGCTATAGAGCCTGAGAGCTAACCGTTTTGGATACCCATCTGGCGCGGGTGAGAGCGTATTTTCTGAGTTTCAGCTATGTCTCTGGGTGTTTGTGTGCTCCCTGTTTTTCTTTCTTGTTCTTTCTCCTTTTTTTTTTCCTCTTCCTTAAATCTGGCCTTTTTCCCCCCTTTTCATTCATTCTTTGGATTCTCTTTTGCATCTTTGGACTCTTCTCTTGTTGTGTCACTTTCAAGGCTGCAGGTCAAGGCCCTCTGCTGCCTGGGTCCTTGTGCTTGCAACCCAACCTGCCTTTGTCACTCTCTCTCTCTGCCCAATGCAAGTTCCATTCATCCTTAGGTCAAAACCCTCTTTTTATCCCTCTCCCTAAGCCCCTAGGAAGGGTCCTTAAAATGTGCAAGGTTGCTAAAGCTCGCTACTCCCTCAGCAGGTCGCCAGAGGGCGTATCAAGGACGCCCTGAGACCTGTCTGATGGTTGTTGCTGTTGTCACTTTCAGCTACTGCCTGAGGACGTATTTTCTACTTTGCTCTCCAAGCTTCCATAGCTGGCCAAAACCTTAGAACGGATCCCATGACATCTTTGGGATGTGGGGCAAGGTTCAAAGCCCTCATAATTCTCCTTCTTGTCTCATTTTAGACATGCTGAGGATGTATTTCATGGCACCATACTAGAGACGAGTGTTTATGTGTTTAATTTTCCTAATGTTATTGTTGATACGTGTATTACAAAAGGGTCTATATCAACTACAAATAAGTTGGCTAAAATTCGACTACCAAAATAAGGATTAACCCCATTGAAAAATGGTCCACATTAGTATTACAAATAAGTTGGGTAAAGAATTGTGATGAACACGTAGGAAGTAGCGGATTACACATGCCATAACGTGATTCTCTCCCCCCCTCCCCTCCTCTCCGCACCTTTCTCTTCTTCCTCAAAATCAAATTGCCGCCGCCCATGCCCATGTCCACCAAAGGATTCATCCTCTACCTCCTATCTTCCTTCTCTCTTGCCATTCTCTCCCCTCTCTTCCTCACCCAATTCAATGACTCCTCCAAACCATCTCTATCCTCCCCATCATCTCCCTCTCCTAATTCATCATTTCTTCCATCCAATATTGCCCCTTATTATGAATCATTCGCAACCGACAAAGTTTGGCCCGTACGTCACATATGCTGATATGCATATTGTTAACCTTCTCAGCGGTTGACATTAATTATTAATAATACTAATACTAATGGATGCAGGAATTTGAGGTGACTTGGAGACTTGCGTTGGCCACGGTAATTGGGTTTCTAGGTTCTGCTTTTGGAACCGTTGGCGGAGTTGGTGGCGGTGGCATTTTTGTTCCCATGCTCACTCTTCTTCTTGGTTTTGACACCAAGTCTGCTGCTTCTCTTTCCAAATGTAATTGCAAAATCCTCTCTCACACTATTACTTTTTTGTTTTTAGAATATTCGTTTAATTTTCACATATACGACTTAATTTGTGTGTTTTTTGTGTGTGGTAATTAGGTATGGTAATGGGGGCATCCGCATCTTCGGTTTGGTATTCTTAAGAATCTTTTCTTGCAAAAACTTAAGATAAAAAACAATTTTAATGATTTTATATTATATATTTTTACACGTATAATTTGAAGGTGCCTCATCCAACTAAAACGGTTCCTATATTAGACTACGACCTGGCCCTTCTCTTCCAGCCTATGCTCATGCTTGGCATCACCGTTGGCGTCGCCCTCAGTGTTGTCTTCCCTTACTGGCTCATCACTGTCCTCACCATTATCCTCTTCATAGGTCTGTTACTGCCTATCATCATCACCCATCACTATTCAAAGCAATGTTTGGTGTTTTCTCATGTTTCTTTATTTTATATTTGGTGTTTTGTTTTGGACAGGAACCTCGTCCAGGTCCTTGTGTAAGGCAACCGAGATGTGGAAAGAAGAGACTATTCTCAAGGTAAAAGCATCAAGATCATGACTGAATATTATAATTATATATTAAGCATCTAGCAGAAGTAGAAGCAAAAGCAGCTCATTAGCTTTGTCTCTACTTTTTGTTTGCTTGTTGCAGAAAGAAATGGCCAACCAACAAGCCACGGTTGCTAATTCCCTTGGGGAACGTAAGTTAAAGCTTATACGTTTTCATTTTTGGTCGAACCGCTAATTGAATCTCTAACTTTATATGATTGTCTTAGTTAATTTTCCAACATAAAAAAGTGTTATGTTAATCTCTCACCTTTTCAAAGTGTCTCGTTAGTCCCTCATCTTGGATAGTTAACGGGGGCACTTTGAAAATGCGAGAGACTAACGAGATAGTTTTTTTGTGAGGGACTAACTAAGGCCATCATGTAAAGTTGGGGAACCACAGATGAACTTCACCCTTCATTTTATTTCTTTCATTGTGTTTGGAGTGATCATAGATAATGACTGTTCTGTACTTATTTCCTGAAATATTGTAGTTTTAATAGACACGGAATATGAGCCGTTAATTCCTAAAGAAGAGAAGACACCTATGGTATTTTAAATTTCTTACACACGCTTCTACAATTTTTCATTTTCTTTGGAAAATGACTTTTGTTTCTGTTTCTTAAACCCAAATTCAGCAAATTCGTTGTTTCAACCTTAGATGGAGAAGGATTTCGGAGCTAATGGTAGTGTGGGTTTCTTTCTCACTACTTCAAGTCATCAAGGCAATGCACCTTTCCCTTTCCCTTTCCCTTTCCCTCCCTTATTCACATCATCACAAGTCAGTTCAACTTTTATTATTATTATTTTTAAAATGAATTCATTTGGTCTGCAGAATGGCGTAGAGGTTTGCAGTGCATGGTATTGGGCGCTTTTCTGCTTACAGGTTCCATGATAACCACATTTACATAATTAATGTACAAGTTGTTGCTTTAACTAATTACGCAGTGGAAGCAATCACACTTCTCAGCATGCACCTTTTCATTTTTTCTGTTTCAGTTTCCTATTGCACTTGTGGTGTTTGGCAATGAAGCAGTGAAGTTGTACGATGATCACAAAGAGAGGATGAGCACAGGAAACCCGGAACCCATCTGCCAGGCTTCAATTGAATGGACTCCTTTGCACATTGCATTCTGTGCACTCTGTGGCATCTTAGGTGGAACTGTTGGAGGCCTACTTGGTTCTGGAGGTGGATTCATTTTGGGACCTCTTCTCCTTGAGATTGGTGTCATCCCTCAGGTATAGAGAGCGTAACCCTTTCAACCGCGTCTCACAGTTTAAATCTTGAGGCTAAGGGTTCAAGCAACTTAATTGATAACTTCCAATTATGTGTTTTGTTTGAATTGAATTGCAGGTTGCTAGTGCAACAGCTACATTTGTGATGTTGTTTTCATCATCTCTGTCTGTGGTGGAATTCTACCTTCTCAAGAGGCTACCCATTCCTTTTGGTATTGTTTTCATTAACTCTTGTACATAATCTTATATCTCTTCAAGCTTATGTCATGATCTTAAGATATTATTATATAAATCATTATAAATGCATAGCTTTTCTCTTCAGTCTGGCTTCATCCTATATTTTGACCACATTCATTGCACAAAGAGCAAATGTGAGAATAGTAGGCTATATACACTAGTATATTTTCATTCACCACATTCATCTCAAGCTTATGTATTGTTGTCTTTGAATTTTCGTCTGCAGCCTTATACCTCTTTACAGTGTCTATTTTGGCTGGCTTCTGGGGACAGTTCTTTGTAAGGAAGTTAATAACAGTTCTTAGGAGAGCCTCAATTATTGTTTTCATCCTCTCAGGAGTCATTTTTGCTAGCGCACTCACCATGGGTAAAGCAAAAATCAATGATTATCTATTTATACTGGTTTTTTTGCACTTAATGTAATACAAGTAGCAAATCTAACTCTTTTTTCTTCTTTTATTTCAGGTGTGGTTGGCGTTCAGAAGAGCATTGAAATGATCCACAACCACGAGTTCATGGGATTTTTAGGCTTCTGTAGCAGTCAATAATTGATGAAGTGGTGCAGAGGGTAGAAAGCAAAGGGAAAATTGCAGAGTCCTAGTGAAAAAGAAAAAAAAAAAAAATCTTAAATTCAGGGTGGGACATTGATCAATGCCTAGTTGACCAATAAGAATATCCTTCCCTCCTTTCCGTGGAACATTGCTTCTGGTTGAGTGTTAGCTACTAGCTACCAGCCTACCATACCACTTCTCTCATTGCACTGCACCATTTATTTATTTTTTTCCATTTTTAATATCTATTGGGTGTTCATTGTGGGAAAAAAAAAGTTGTGATAATGGGACAACAGCGTTTGAATGCCAAGAGTTGACTGCAAGGATTCTCACTCTGTCCCTTTCAATGTCAATTACAGATTTACAGTGCTGAATAAACACTTTTTCAAATGCAAATGGAGGTCCTATCTAATGGGTTTCTAAGAGCAATGCTTTTCTTTCTTTTCATTGATTTTTGGATACGTTATATTATAATCAAAACTATCCGTCCATGTTAACAAGTCCAAAAGAAACAAGAGAACAATAACCAAAACCATTGACAAGTGGTTGGTATATTTGATTAACAAACAAAGGGGGATTTGATTAAAGGGTAAAATAAGACAGGCAAAAAGAAATTACTACACGACATTTCCCCCCATATACAGTAAGAAGATTGCATTGTATAGTGTCATGATCAGTCATCACATCTTCTCACGGCGCTCATCCAAGCGGCCCACGTCGTTGAAGGCCTTATCTGCCGCTTTGAGCGCATCCGCCGCCGCTCCTGGCCTGCTCTCTTCCACTGTTATCACAACCTTCTCCCCACGCCTCCCTCCTCCTTCCTTATCCTCGAACCTCACCCCTTCCATCTTCCTCCTTGCTTCTTCCTCCGTCCCACCCAGCTTTTCCTGCACCAAACAACATATAACTAATTAATTAGCCACCTTATTATAATTCAGAATGTAGGTGCTCATCAAACATGAAACATGATGCCCACGACACTACACGTACGGTTGGCACAGCCGATAATGTTTTTAAATTAATTGAGCAATTGAATATGAAACCTTTGTCTTCTCCATTGCTTCTCCAGTCCTCTGCTTGGTTTCCTCTTTCTTGCCGGTCAAGAAATCCATAGCCCTCTTAGCAGCATCAGCAGCCGAGTCCTTCAGCTCCCCAAGCTTCCCCACTGCGGTGTCCTTCCCCTCTTTCGCTTTCTCCACCGTCGTGTCCTTTGCTTCCGTTGCCTTATCGGCAGCATAGTCCTTGTACTCTCCCGCCTTCTGCACCGTAGCATCTTTAGCTTCCTTCGCCTTATCAACAGTGTAATCCTTATACTCTCCGGCCTTCTGCACCGTGGTGTCTTTAGCACCCTTTGCTTTCTCTGCAGCATAATCTTTGTACTCTCCAGCCTTGTCCTTCGTTTCTTTCGCCTTCTGAGCCGCGTAATCGCTGTATTCTCCAACCTTCGACCCTGCTTTGTCCTTGGTCTCCGTGGTTTCCCAGCCTTCCTCGTGAGTCTTGGCGCCGCCGCCGACCACGGCTTCCTTGGCGTGCTCGTAAGTGTCGTGGACCGCCCTCAACATGGACCCGATGACGCCGGCCTTCTGCTGGTCCGAGACGCCCATCGCGCCGTCTCTTGCCCTGTTCACGTCTTCCAGGTCCTTGGCGGCCAGCTTCGCCGCCGCCTCCGCACGTGCCTGCTTGAAGTTGGTCTCGGAGTTGAGGTTGTACCCCTCGTCGCGCTCCCTTTCTCTGTTGGCGTCGCCGATGTCCTTGGCTGCAAGCTTCGCAGCTGCCTCGGCTCGGTCTTCCTTGAATTGTTGCCTTGACGCCATTGATCGATTCTTATTTCTTTCAAGTCAAGAAGAACGTAGAGAATGTGGCAATAAGAAGTTGCTTTTGAGTTTCTGGTGGTGAATATGGATATGTATGTGAATCAGTGGAAGTGAAGGAAACAGAATGTTTAGCGATGATATATACAGGTTGAGGAGAAGGTGCTAGGGGGGCGAGTGACACGTGGCGGAAAGATTGCTCAAACCAGGTGACACGTGGCGGAAAGGGATGGTGGGTGTAAATATATGCATTTTCAGCATGCATGAAGGTGCGACACGTTAGCGTGTGACGCTCCTCGGTGGTGACATCTATCTTCTCAAAGGTATATATTGAATACGGAAAAATATTGGAAAAGGAATGATATTTGTTATTTTATTTTTTAAAATATTAAATTTATTTTATTAAAATTGGTAAATTGATAGTAGGGCTGTCAAAATAAATTTGGCATGTTTATTCAGTTAAATGGATGAACTAATCGTATAAAATTTGCTTCGTAAAAATTTGTTTAGGCTTGACCCGTTTAGCTCGGGAGCTAAATTTGCTCGTTTAGTGTTAACATATGCATAGTCCGTAGACTAACCCATTTACTCATGAACCAGACATATAAAAACTGAACTACGAATTAGTAAAAGCCAGTTTAGACCTACGGATTAACCGGGTCGGGTCGAAACGAGTCGGACTCGCCCGTGTGACAATCCTAGCTGATATGTATGTTTAAAAGTTAAATCTTTCACGCATCATTCATTTAAACACTATAGACGATATATGACTACTTAAAACATCACATGACTTTTGATTTGTGTTTTAATTTTAATTATTTTTGTAAGATTTAATAGTTAAGATTTTTTTTTCTTTCACTATTGTATATAATCACTTCTCTCACTAGAGTCATTCCCTAAGAGAGATTACTAGCATAGGGGCTCTTGTGTCCGCCAACCTGACACACCACAAACACTAACACTTAAGGACATTTGTCAGATACTTGTGTCTCACGTTTCAAAAATGTCCAAATAAAAAATTTATGATTTGTTGTATCCATATGTGTTTGGATTATATCCAAAAGTTTTTTGAGTCATATTTAAGTTGTGTCCGAGTAGAAAAATATTTTAAATACTAAATAATTTATAATAACATAAATGTTTGAAAAATTTGTAAGTATTTACACAAACTATTTATAAGACTCCATAAATGAAGAAACAAATTAAGAAAGTATTAAAAATTGACAGTTTGACATTAATAAAAACATCATATATTATTATAAAATTTGAAGTGTATATATATGTGTTTATGTGGTGTAAATTTTTTAAATTGTTGTGTCTTTGTATCTCCCATATCATGCCATGTCCCGGCTTTCATGTGCTATTTAGTTACTAGCTTCTCCCACATCGATTAAACAGGGATTCGAAATTTAACTTTCTATTTTATTTACATGATCTTAAATTTTACATTTAAACTAAAATGTATTAGAATTTAATTTTAATGCATTGACAATATAAAATATTTTATACGATCGATCAATTAATTTATTTTGTTTAGATAATTTTTTAAAGAATAAGTGTGATAGTCAACTATATTTCTTGATTTGTTGGTATATGATTAGATAATGGTGTACAATTTTTTTATGCATTCTAATTAAATTTAACGTAGAATTAGAAATATAATTTTACAAACCAATTTTATTGAATGATTAAAAAATGATTAACATGACTTAATTTTTAAGTCAGACCTTAGCTATTATTAATCTAAAATTATAATTTACCCCTATAAAGCTAGGGGTAACGTACTGGCTAAGCTAGAACAGTGTTGTGCTTAAAAGTATAGTTTTATATTCTAATTTTAATTATTTCAAATTCGAAATAGAATATTAAATTTTAGATTCTATATTTATAATTCTGATTCCATTATCCAAACATACTTAAAACTATCTTATTATTACTTTGAGAATGATTTCTCACGATGCATAATAAAATCATGTGTAATTTCTCAATATCACCTCCTTAATTATTGATAAAATATCACAAATAATTATAGGATAACAATCCAATCAATCACCTGCTGTACATTTGTTAATATGGACAGCATTTATTCTCACCAAAATTACGTTCATTTGGGGATCGAGATCAGTTAAATAATAATAATAATAATAATAATAATAATAATAATAATAATAATTATTATTATTATTATTATTATTATTATTTTGGGTGAGGGAGATGAGTTCGATAACTCAAGTCTAAACTCCCTCGCGTTTTATTTATTTATTCTTATTTATTTATTATGCGAAATCTTCGTAAGGAGAAAAATCGGGATATTACATGAATATTTATATCACTTAATACTAATCATACACACATAACATGACTTTATTTAATACAATAAAACATGTGATCCCATGTAATTCTAAAATAGTTTTATGATTTTCTAAAATAGCTTTGTAAATATCTACTTCATAAATAAAGAGTTTCTAAATAAATAATTATAAGGAAATAACTAATTAAATAACTTCATTAATAACTAATGAAATAAAAGAATTCTTAATAATAACTAACTTCATAAATACATAAAATGAAACACTAAGTTCTACCTCCTAGGATTTTATAAAACATATATAAATAAAATAATTTTTAAAATAAATAACTTTAAAAATAAATACGTGATCTAAAATAGACCGTGAAGAAAGTCACTTACCTAAAAATGACTAATCGCTAAGGAGTACTAAGTCAAGGAGCTCCTGACACCCACTGTTTTCCCACAAATGGAAAATAAGAGAAAAAAGAATAAAAAATAACTAGAGCAAAAAGTCTCACAAGAGTAAGACCTCTCAAGCTCTTAAGTGAATTAACAAACCTAAATACTCATGGGAAACTTCTATATATATATAGGAGAAGGAAGAGACCCCTATTCAATAGTTGTTACCGATGTGAGACTAATTCTCGCGTCGCTACAGCGCTCTCTGGGCACTGCAACGCGCCCAACATGTGTCTCGCTCGAAACGTGTTCCCCCCATTTTTTTTGACCTACGAAGACTATGGGTTGTCACACTGATAATGATCACTTGCGATACAATTCCTTTTATCTGTGTGTTTATCACGATGGTTTGCATGTTTATCATGCTTGTCACATTCGTTGATCTGATTTTTTTGTAAAGAGAAGAATGTCGTTTGAAGATGATGATCTGAGCAAAGTGTAGACAAATCACAAGAACAGCGCAGATAGTGCGCATATTGTGTGTGCATTTTTTGTTTTTAAATGTTGGATTGATTAACTATGTTAGTTTCTTTCTACAAAAATCGCAGCAAAAACATAGTTGTTTAGGCTAGTGTGGTCACTTAGCAGACTGAATTATTTGTAATTGTTAAGATTATGTTGATATTGGTGGTGGTACTCTATTCTTGTTTCAATTAATTGTTTTTCATGACAAAAAAAAGAATTGAAAATACAGAATTTCTATAAAATTATAAATTAAAATTATCAAAAAAGAGATATGAAATAAGCAATTTTTTTCAAGCATGGTCTTCCAAAATATCTTGTATGAACACCTAAAATCTCGACTACACGCAACGTGTGGATCCCCACATCCAAAAAAAAAAAAAAAGCGCTTACAAATGAGGAATTAATGCAGAAGTGGTTATCCCCTTTCTACTAATAGCCCCAGCATCCATCGTGGGAAAGTGAAGTTTTATTCTCACTATCACAAATTTGTACAGGACAAGAATAGAATCACCCCATTTCCTGCATTTACCAATATGAAATTTTGGAACTTGAAACACAACTAATTTTGTCAAACGTGGTCATAATAAGCAAGCTACTAGTTACTATTGATCATCATGGACTCTGAAGTTCAATCTCCTAAGCCACACAGAATGAAGGATCATATGGAACACATCGAATCGCTTTGGTGGAGAATGTACCTCAAAGTGTCTCCTAATTTGTCCTACTCTTCTCTGCATCCTTATGTACTGCCTAGGTGAAATGCTCAATAAAATCTCCTTCAATTTGGGAATGTCCTTAACCGGGACCTCAACGGAGAATGATTTCCAATTCAACACATCGCTGAATGGAGGGACATAATGTTCCGAAATAAGCACCGGGACGCACCCGGTGTAAATTGCCTCCACCACCCTGGGACTTGCTACCTCATACCCACTGGGACAAAGGCAGAACTTAGTCTTCCTCAGCATTTCGTAGTAGGACACCCCCTTTGGGAGGTACTTGTGGACCTGAATGTCTTCATCTTTGTTCTCCCAATGCTCAAGAAGAACGGGCCTAATGGGCCCATGAAGCCCACCGGCAAAGAAGGCCAAGACCGAACGCTTAGATGCAGACGGCCCACCAAGAAACCCGTTTATTGTACCGGTTAGGAGATTGACTTCAGGAAAAGACACATCCTTTGAGGGCTTGAATCCCTCGGAGGTGTTGGCATTGCACAGCACACGAATCGAATTCTTGCCCAAGTAAGGAACAGAAAATGAAGTCTCTGGCCCCTGAAACATTATATTAAAAAAGAAGAAATTTAACAAAAAGTGTACAGCATTGTTAATTACATTAGTAATTTGTGATGTGTTTAACTTAATTACCCAGTCATGGCAAGCAAGCATGAAATGATCAGCTCCAAGGCTTCGGTTCCAAAAGGGATATTTATCGGCGATGACATTGACATAGTCTGTGACAGTTTTCCTTATTGGACCAAAGTCACGAGAGTCGCGCACATAGACAAATTGGACCATCATGGCTACACTAAAAGGAAGGAAAAATACATGTGCTTTCGCGGGATCTCTTGTTCGGAATTGCTCGTTCACCTCAATGGCATGGATGAAATTTCCCTCCATGGAGTATATGCTCTTGCAAGGTCCGTTGTGGAAGACTGGAGGCTCCCCTTCTTCATACACGAATACCTTGAACTGTTTCTCCATTTCTAAGAAACTCCTGGCATATCAATTGTGCAAAAGATAGAATCAATGAATTGTATGAAACTAACCAACAATGAATATTGGAGCTCACGAGTACAAGGTTCTAACAGTGATTTCTGAACGCATGCTCTATTATATATTATATCCAAATAATTGATCACTCAGGCCCACGTGGAACTAAATGGTAATTCATCAATTGGTTAAGATTTGGAAATAATAATGTCACTCTGCTTAGTGGTTAGTGATTGTTGATGATTATTTATGAATAACTACTTTGGTTCAAAAAGTGAACAGGGCCAAGTTGCAGCAATAGAGATTAAAACATTGCATTATTTACCTATGAAATGCTTTAGCATTATGATACATTGGTCCGACTGGAACATGGTCTTTATCTTGCGTTCCATTCCGGTCTCTCGCTTCTCTAATTGCAGCTCTGGCTTGTAGCAGACCAGCTTCGGTTCTGTCTAAGATGCTGAATTTTCTCTGCTGTCTTGGTGTCTCTACAGGAATATAAGACTCATTCACGAAAGCCGTGATGGGAAGGCTTTTGGAGGAGACATTGAGAATTTCTTCAGTCTTATTCTGTTACAAAAAAATTGATTTAAAAAATGAAAGAAAGAAAGAAAGAAAGAAAGAAGCAATGGGTCCTCATTTAATTGCCTTCATTTCACAAATGCTAACAATTTAATTTCAGTGCTATTTATCTACCTACCAAGACACTTCCCAAACCTCAATTTTATCAATAACAAAACAATATGAGAAGTTAATGCAACTCCCCCTTGGCTTTAGTTGGGTATGCCAAATGCAATTTAACATTGTATCAATTTGTATTAACTTAAAAATTGTCAAATAATTATATGAATATTTATAATAAAATTTTAATTTATGTTTAGTTATATGATTTTCTCAATTTTTATTTTCGACAATTGAATCTCTAAATTACATATTTATATAGGGTTCTTTTAATTTTTTTAGTTTAAATTTGAGGATTATTATAATTTTTAAGGTGAGGGCAATGTGGGACACCAATGAATCCACCTTGGCTTTAAGGCAGAGGGTTTGTCCTTTCTTTGGCGGTTCACAAACTAACTTAGTATTCAACATGAGGCCCAAAAAAAAAAGTCTAAGATGTGCATTGTATTTAAGTTGAAAGTCTAAAAAAGATGCCGACAAAAAAAGGAATTAAAAGAGAGATAATTCTTTTATGACACACAGTAAAATAAAAGAAATCTGGAAAGGCTGATTACGAAATTTATGTTTGAAATCCATAATTAATTCCTAGGGTTGCTACATTATGTCAACGATTACAGAGTATAACATCCAACTTGATACGGCACTTTGCGTTAGTGCAAATCCTTCTATTTAACAAACCAAATTTGCCTCGAAAAATACATATTTTTTTTTGGTACAGAAGATACATATATATTTTTTGGTACAACCAAAAAATACATACGAAACAAACAAATAAATGTGAATAGGAGTTCCCAGAGCATAATGAAAGGATCTATTAATTTTGAATTGCTCGTAGCAGTTACGGGGATTTTTTTTTGACAAGTCGGGGAACCTTGTATTATTAATCTATAATTTCAATAATTAAAACCCCCCCCCCCCCAAAAAAAAAAACAGGCACAATGAAAATATGTATAAAATCTCTCCCTTTTCATTGGGATATTTGACCGGCCGGAAGGAAAGAAAAGACAATGCATTCAAATTATTAGATCTTGTCTGCAAAATTCAATAAAAGGTTAAACTTTCCTTCTCTACTCAAGGAATGATCACGCATTTAATTGGAAAAATAACGTTTCTCCAATTAAAAGTTATCCAGAATAAAAACATGCATCAGCACTCAGCAGCTTTAATTACATAATATTCTTTCCTTGTTCAATATAATAATCATGTAAATATTTCATGAAAATTCCGTCTGGGGAAGCTTCTGCGGTATACTTACCACTGTTATTATTCCATCCGTGTAATGATATATCACTGCGTTTTTTAAAATTAAAAAATTAAAAAACAAAATCCAAAATTTTAGGATTAGAAATAAAAGGAAAGAATATCTTACAGATTGAGCAAGCGTTTGTATGGCCTGAAGTGGAAGCAGGGGAGTAGAGGAGTGATTGAAGGCGGTCTCCTCGGAGATAGCTTTCTCCCCTTTGCCGCCGCCGCCGTGAGCATCCACGGCCACCACCACAGTACTGGTCACATCACCGCCGCTGCCGCCGCCACTGGAGGCAGAAGTGGAGGGAGTAACAGAGGAAAACAACAGAGGTTGGTTAGCAATAACAATGGAAGAAGAAGGGTTAGGACCCATGACTGAGATAAGAGCAGCCACGAGTACGAGAGGCACCATGAACAACAATAGCTTCACGGAGGAAGATGAACAACTCCATCTCCCATTACCCATTTGGGGTATTAATAATTATTATTATTACAATCTTCTTAATCTAAAATAATTCCTGGATTTCAGAATTCCAAAAACAAACAAGGTCACAGTTCCATGGTTGGTAACGCTCAAACCAACCCCTGCTGCAGCCCCTTGCTATTTTTGTTAATGTTAATAGAAGGATAAGAGAGACAGAGACAAGGGATTGAAGACAAGGGTTAAGGAGGAGGTACTATGATGTTTTTAAAGAGGGAAGGGGAAGGAGAAATCTTAGTAATAAATGGGTTGGGATCACAAGCCAAGCGTCCTCACACACTGCCCCTTAATATCCGAGTTCTTGCATGCAACTTTCTGTGTTTCCGTTTTTGCCCTCTTTTCATCCTCTTTTGCCCAACAGCTCACCGCTCCACCTTTTATTTTAGGGAAATATTCTTCATATATATCAAAATAAATTTACACTTTGTTACTATTTCACACCATATTACAGAATTTACGTTTTATAAAGTCAATCCCATGATATTTTATGGGAGGGTTATAAAAAAGTGACAAGAATATAAGCATTCTTTGATATGTATAAATAACAAAGTTGTTTATTTTTTAAAAAAAATATATTCTTACCATCTTAGTGTAGAATACGGGGTCAACACACACGTATAATATTGAATTGGACTTTTTACGTAAATCAATTGAAATCTCATTGTATCTTATATTAAAATATTAAAATGAGTATGAATAATATGATTCTTATTTTAATTGTCTTTGAAATTTTTTCTTTCTTAGATTGGGTATTCCAAGCTAGCTTCTTTAATGGTCCCCACGTGTCGTTTTGGGCCTTCTTTCTCGCTGAGACGTGTCGTTTTGGGAGCTGGAGACATCTTGATGAACAATGAATTTGTGTTCTCTTTGTTCATCATCACTTGACATGTTTGGCAAGAGAATGGTAAACCTATGCCTCTCCATCCTTCATAGGCTTTGCCATCACTGTGGTACTACTCTAGTTTTTGTTGGTGGCTCACCTCAAAGCCATTTGTTTTTTTTTTTTTTTCGTTTTTATTAATTGTTCCTTTTTTTATTTTAATATTTTTATAAATAATTATTTACTTCTTAAACATAAACAATATTACTTATTTTTTTCATTATATTCATATTGAATAAATTTAATAAAAAAATTAAAAAATAGTATATAAAAAAATATTTAAATGAAAATGTTAACTAAAGGCAATTTAGTAAAATGCTTTGATTTTAAATTATTTTTTTTAATATTCACGTAAAAGTGAATAATTAATCAAAAATGGATGAAATACTCTATTTTTAGTTTCACTAACTGCACTTTTACACTCAATTTTATAACACCCAAATGTTGGAGTCACCAAATTGTTAGAGTAATTGTTCTAGTTACACCGATGAACCATACACATTTTTTTTGTGATTAATAAGCCGTTAGGCCCTAAAATCTCTAATAGGCTATTAGAAGATGAAACTTCTACAAGTCCCAATAACCATTTCTTTCCTTAACAAATGATCAATGGTATTATTATCCGCTCGGCGCATTTAACTTAAGAGGCTTATAACAAGACAATTAGAAAATGGAAACCTAGAAACGTGACTAGAACAATTGGGCAGTATCTAAAGCTAAGTAACACTGTACTAAGAACAAAAATTAAGAAAACCTCTAATCAGGGGTAATTGGAGTAATTTAGTGGTTCATAACCACCTTAACTACCTTTCCGACCAGATCAGTTAAAATTATTGGGCTCTCGTGCATGCCGCTGTCGCCACCCATTTATTTCATCAGCGGGATACAGATGTCAACTGTCAAGGCATCCAATTTTCAGCATCCAAGGTTTTTGCTTTTATATACCAGTAGCAAATTAATAATCAATATATCAATTAATTAATTAATACTGCATTCTCTCTCCGATCTATTTTACATGTGGCTTTCACTTTTCTAGTTACATTAGAAAATTAATATCTTTATGCACAATTATATCAGGAGAATGTATTAAAATATAACACAAGTAAAAATCTTTTAGACGTCATGCCCCAAATGTTGTTTTTCTATTAAAAGTTTGAGTTTAATTTTTATTTATTCACAATGTAAAAATTTATATATTATTATTCAATCAAATTTTTTGATATACATAATTTTTGAAGGAATGAAAAAGAAAGTCAATTATTTATGTTAATATAATATTTGATTGATTGATAATATAAAACTTTTTTCACGGTAAATAAAAATTAAACTCTAAGGCTCTGTAGCCGAGAGTATTAATTAATACTACAAAATTAGTTTTTATCATATGTTTGTTGTAACATATGCTAGTATAATCTTAGATGGTCTTATCCATTTTCATCCTATATATGATTATTGTATTAACTTTTCATGTCTCATGAGGTTTAATTAAACTGGATAGTATAATTTTTGTTTACTCAATCTTAAAATATTTTCACATATCCCCTCTTTTCCTTTTCATCATCGTATAATCATCAATCATGAGAGATTATGCTTCAAAAAATATTTGTTTTCTATTTTTTGTTTCAGTATCAATTATAAATTAATATTACAAAGATTAAATATGATAAAATTATATAATTATACGTAGCGCACAAAACACATGAATATATAAATTTATACAATATATTTTTTATACTATACTATTAAGTCTTATACTATTATGTCTAGTGTTATCCAGTCTTATCCAATACGGTCTACTAAATGGGCCTAAAAGTTTTATGAACAACTGCATTAAGAGTATTGGTTCAATATATTCAAATTTGTGCAACTTTAAATCTTTACTATCATTTTTATATGTTTAGCAAGTTTGCTAAAATAGGAAATTTCTTATCCAGAGTATGAACTGAATCACATGCACAGCTACGCATACTTCTTTTGAATATCTTCATACCATTTAGTTTTGCTAAAGGGGGGTAACAGAAGATTGGTGATCAATTGGTATATTTAATATGCAGCTGCAGACTAATTTCTTATTTTGGTGTTGCTCAATAAAATAATGATAACAACTATCTTTTCCCAAACTTTAAAAGGTGACAAATATATTACTTTAAAAATCTTTAGAATCCTTTTGACACACTGTCAAATGAAAATACATAGCACAAGAAGCAAAAGAACATGAGTGTTGCTTTATCAAGACTAAAAAAAAAAAGTACAAAAACAATGGATATAATTGACTTAAATTTTAAATGAATAACTGGACTCCATTCAGTTTTTCTCTAAATAGTTAAAATTTGAACAATCTTTTCTCATGTAATGGTAATCACTGTTTCCTAACCAGGTATTTAAAGGCTCTTCAAACTGTGAAAATTAATATAGATTATTTTTGCGATAGTGAGAAATATCCAATTATTTCATAGTTTTTTTCCAACAAATTAACAAAATATTTCATAGTTTTGACCAAAATATATTAAATAATTTATTAAGAAAAATCTTTACGATAAATACACAACTTCGTGCTTCTCTACTGAAGTAAAAAAGCAAATGCAAAAAAAAAAAATGGAAAGAATTTTTTTCCCCATCTTTTGAAGGACTACTTGAAGGGAAAGAAAAAAAAACACCCTTTCATGATGATGCTAATAGTTAGGAGACATAAACTCGAGAGAATCGATATTGAGGAATTATATTTGGTAGTATCACGTTTTAAAATAATAATAAAAAATCACACGAAAGCAAGACATTGATGAAGAATTGGTCACCTGACGCCGATAGATTGTCTTTTAATGCAACAGAATATTATGAATATCTTTATTATCAATCAACGGTGGCGAATACATTAAACTAAATATTTAGTTATATTATTAATACAATATTATCGGAGATGATAAAATATTCTAAAGAGATTAATTTTTATATATGTATAGATTCATCCAAAAATAATGTCACAAATTGTCATAAGATATTTTTTAAAATTAGGGCAAAATAATTTTTGTCCTTATATATATTATTGATTATTGATTTTGAATTTAGTTTCTTGATGAATTTTTTTAATCACTCCCCATAAATATAATTGTTACGGACTAGGTCCAGAGACCCGACTTAGAACCTCACCTTGGTCCACAGATCCAGGGCTCAAGTCCATGCCACCCGTGCGGACTCATTCCCGAATTAAGAGATCACATTCCAATCATCAGGATAAATTCCCAAACTGAGAGGAAAATTAAGCATACAAAAGATTCCCCAGAAGGGAAATGTGGAAACAAAATCACATCATTTGTGATCATCTCGCCGTCTCCTGACCTCAGTTATAAATGAAACTGAATTTGTCAGACATTCCTGAGAACCCATATTTGATCTTACACCCTTACCCAATATCGACTTATTTTAGCGTCAAAGTCTTTGCAGGTATCCCGCCGCCACCTTGGAGATGAGGAGTTTCGGAGTCCTACTGATTCCGAGAATCACTTTTCTCTGTAAAATAATCTTTTACTAAGAAGTCCCTATCTAGCACATTATGATCAATTAACAAAGTTATAATTTAATTGCTATTGTTTAGTTGACTATTATGTGATAAATGACTTACTTTATCACATAATAATGACTTCTTTAAAAATGATTGTAGGGACTAATTTAAATAATAGAAAAAAGTTGGTACCAAATTGAAAATCAATAACGTGTAAAAACATGCAACTGCCTAAGATGACACGACAGATTCCCAATGAAGTTCTCATATTGAATAATGTATATTGTAATTTTTCTGATTAAATATATTTTGTAATTTTAAACCTTGAAGCAGATGTCTTAACTGACAATTGCGTCTAACGTTCTTAGAAGTGCTCTAATTAGACAAGACGGCTTCACACATACTGAATGCAGTTTTAGAAAATTGCATGTACTTATTGTAATTTATAACTCAGCACTATTAGTATTAATTACATAAACAAAAATGACATGCATGGTAAATATGTTTACTTTTATTTCATATAAAAATAACCTTTTGCAGTAAGTCATACGTTATTTTATTTTATTGATGTGAGTTATACATTATTTTCTGGGTTATTCAAAAGTTATACCCACGATTTTCACATTAATTTACTTTTACCATACCGGTTTTACATCTGCACAATTAATTTCTTATACATGGCAGTATGGCACAAAGCTTTATCTTTACCGCTAACGAAGGGGCTGACAATATTTAATTTTCTTTTGATCACAATCTTTTATACCATTATATTCTTCTGTCATGCAAAAAAAAAAACCCTTTCTATTTAAAGTTTTAAATATTTTCATTTTGAAATTTTTTAATTGGTCATTTCTTTGGTATCCATGTTTTTACAAGGGTATCAATAAACCTATTTATATTCAACGATTATGATTTACTTTCAAATTTAAAATAATAATTATTTAGAGTTAATAAGACACGTGACTGATTTTTATAATAATCATATAATACCAACACCCTTAAATTTAATAGAATACCGGAATAATCCCATTTTTAATATATATTTTTTTCGATTTCTCGAAGAGGCAATTTTATGGTATCTCACCATTAATTAAAAAGGTGTGATCTACATATGACATAATCAACAAAAGTTTTATTGTGAGAGATCATATTTGATTTCACATAACCAAATTTTCACTTGCGAATATCCACTATTGAGTAATTTTATAGTGATAATTTAAATTGACAATTTTGACACAACTCCATTCTCAGGTTTTGGGTCTATTGTTGGATTCCATTGTAGTGGACCGATCCCACCATAATGATAATGAACCCCAAACTCCTCCGAGTGAGATTGTCATAAAGTTGTTAATATAATTTCATGTTCCAACCACATTTATTTAATTTAAAAGGGATTTTATATGAGTAACGTGTTGGGTTGGGCTCCATTCCTATGTGGAGAAAGGCCCAATATTTACAAACCCACTATTCTCACTTAATAGTGGAGAGGGGTCAGTTATTAGGGTTAAGAGAGGAGGCAGAGAAAAGAGAGAAAACAAGGAGAAGAGAAGAAAAAGGTTTTTCCCGTTTTTTGTCTGCACAGCAAATTTCGATCGGCCGCTACCGCTTCGTTCACCGTTGGATCGGGCTGAAATTTTTACAGCAGGTTCGTAACTTGTGATACTTCAATCTGGACGGTCGGATCGTCGAGAAGTTGTCTGAGAAATGAGAAATTGGCCACGCACAGTAACAGCGAGGTTGGGGTTTTCTGGTTTCTTTTATTCTCTATTTCATCATTCTTGCCTTGTTCTATTGGCTGATTATTGAGCACGATTTGTGCTGTGATTGAGACTCTCTTGTACCCTTATTTTGATCATAGTGGAGCTTGATTGACTGGCTTGTGCCCGTGGTTTTTACTTCTCACGTTGAGAAGGTTTTCCACGTTAAAATTCCTGTGTCTTCCTGTTTGTGTGTTATTGTTATTGCCATTATTTGTTATTGCTCCTCATAGATTCTTGCAAGTTGGGGAAATTATTATCCGCTGCATATAGCTCTGATTGAGTTGTCGAATTATTGTGTTGAATTTCCCATCAGAGTGGCATCAGAGCTCCTTGGTTGGGGTTATTTGACTTGCTTGAATGATGGAGGCAAATACAAATAAGATGGTCTATTTGAATGGCACTAACTATCACTTGTGGAAGGGAAAAATGAAGGATTTATTATTTGTGAAGAAATTGCATCTTCCTGTGTTTGCTACTGAGAAGCCGAAAGACAAGACTGATGAGGAATGGAAGTTTGAGCATCAGCAGGTTTGTGGTTTTATTCGTCAGTATGTTGAAGACAATGTTTATAATCACATTGCTAATGAGGAAAATGCAAAATCCTTGTGGAAGAAGATTGAGACTTTGTATGCTTCTAGTTCAGGGAATAATAAATTATATTTGTTGAATTCCTTGATGAATTTGAGGTACAAGGAGGGCACTTCTATTTCAGATCACTTGAATGATTTTCAGGGGCTCCGAGATCAATTGTCAGGAATGAGCATCAAGTTTGATGATGAAGTGTTGGGACTATGGCTACTGAATACTCTACCGGATTCTTGGGAAACTTTTCGGGTTTCAATTACAAACTCATCCCCTGATGGTGTTGTCTCTTTGGAAAATGTTAAGAGTAGTGTTCTTAATGAGGAGATGAGAAGGAAGGCTCATGGTACTTCTTCTCATTCCGAGGTACTTGTCACTGAGAACAGGGGGAGAAGTCAGAAAAAGGAACCGAAAGGGAGTAGAGAGAAAAGCAGAAGTAAGTCCAAGTCCAGATACAAGAATGTGGAGTGTCATTATTGTCACAAAATGGGGCACATACAGAGAAATTGTTTACAATGGAAAAGGGAGAGCAACGATAAGAAAGGGAAACAGAAAGAGCAGCATCATGACAATGATGATCGTGTTGCTACTGCTACTTGCGATTATGATCTTATTATTCTCCGTGACCATGATTCAGTTAATCTTGTATCAGATGAGAGCATGTGGATAATTGATAGTGGTGCTACACTGCATGTTACACCAAGGAAGGAGTTCTTCACATCTTACACTTCTGGTGATTTTGGAGTGTTGAAGATGGGTAATGATGGTGTGTCTAAGGTGGTTGGTATTGGTGATGTTTGCCTGCAGACCAACATGGGAGTGCAGTTGTTACTTAGAGGAGTCAAACATGCTCCAGATGTTCGCTTTAATTTGATCTCCGTGCAGATGCTTGATGATGGTGGTTATGGAAATCACTTTGGCTCAGGAAAATGGAAACTCACCAGAGGTAACTTAATTGTGGCTAAAGGGGAGAGAATCAGTAAACTGTATTGGACAAAAGCATTGGTTGCTAAAGACAGTGTGAACGCCATGGATATGGAGGCTTCTTTGTGGCACCGAAGGCTTAGTCATATCAGTGAGAAGGGGTTGAATTGTTTAGCTAAAAAGGATGTGCTTCCAGGATTGAAGAGTGCCGAGTTGGAGAAATGTTCTCATTGCATGGCTGGTAAGCAGACCAGAGTATCCTTCAAGAAGCACCCTCCCTCAAAGAAGTCAGAGTTGCTTGAATTGGTGCATTCTGATGTTTGTGGCCCATTGAAGGTAAAGTCATTTAGTGGTGCACTTTATTTTGTTACCTTTATTGATGATTGTTCCAGGAAGCTTTGGGTCTATGCTTTGAAGACAAAGGACCAGGTTCTGGAGAAATTCAAAGAATTCCATGTCTTGGTTGAGAGACAGTCAGGTAAGAAGCTGAAATGCATTCGTACTGACAATGGTGGTGAGTATTGTGGATCGTTTGATGTCTATTGCAAGCAGCACGGTATCAGACATGAAAAGACTCCTCCTAAAACTCCTCAGCTGAATGGTTTAGCAGAGAGGATGAACAGGACATTGATTGAAAGAGTTAGATGTATGCTTTCTGAAGCAAAGTTGCCTAAGCATTTCTGGGGTGAGGCATTGTACACGGCAGTGCATGTTATTAATCTGAGTCCTGCAGTTGCCTTGAATGCTGAGGTGCCAGACAAGATTTGGTTTGGCAAGAATGTCAGGTATGATCATTTGCGAGTCTTCGGTTGCAAAGCATATGTGCATGTTCCAAAGGATGAGAGATCCAAGTTGGATGCGAAGACAAGGCAATGCATCTTTATTGGTTATGGTCAGGATGAATTTGGCTACAAGTTCTTTGATCCTGTTGAGAAGAAGGCAGTTAGAAGCCGTGATGTGAAGTTCATGGAAGACCAAACCATTGAAGACATTGATAAGATAGAGAAGACTACACCTGAGATAGATAATAGTTTGTCTAATGTTGATCCAGTTCGGATGCCTGTACATGATCTGGATACTACTGAGAATAATGTTCAGAATGATGAGCAACATGATGATGCTGGTGATCAGCAACTTGGAGATGATTTTGATGTTCCTATTGATGATGTTGAAGAGGAACATGGGATGTCACAAGATGGGGATCTTGGTGATGCTCCTGAACCACCGCAAGTTCAGATTTGGAGGTCTAATAGGCAGAGGAAACCATCTACCAGGTATTCTTCTGATGACTATGTTGCCTTGACAGATGGAGGAGAACCTGAGTGTTATCTTGAGGCCATGGAGAGTGAAGAAAAGAAAAAGTGGCTGGATGCAATGCAAGATGAAATGAAGTCTTTGCATGATAATCACACTTTTGACTTGGTGAAATTGCCAAAAGGCAAGAAGGCTTTGGAAAACAGGTGGATCTTCAGGGTAAAGCAAGAAAGCAATTCTACATCTCCAAGATATAAAGCCAGATTGGTGGTGAAAGGTTTTAGACAGAGAAAAGGTGTTGACTTCAATGAGATTTTTTCTCCTGTGGTGAAGATGTCATCCATTAGAACTATGTTGAGTTTGGCTGCTACTCTTGATTTAGAGGTAGAGCAAATGGATGTCAAAACCGCTTTCCTTCACGGTGATTTGGAGGAAGAGATTTACATGAAGCAACCTGAGGGTTTTCTTGT
This sequence comes from Nissolia schottii, assembly GCA_003254905.1. NCBI lineage: Eukaryota > Viridiplantae > Streptophyta > Magnoliopsida > Fabales > Fabaceae > Nissolia > Nissolia schottii. The sequence continues at coordinate 83,411 of QANU01066702.1, read as the reverse complement.
TGAAGGCAAGGAAGACTATGTGTGTAGGCTAAGAAAAAGCCTATATGGTTTGAAGCAGGCTCCGCGACAGTGGTACAAGAAGTTTGAGTCTGTTATGTGTGAGCAAGGCTACAAGAAGACTACTTCTGATCATTGTGTCTTTGTTAAAAAGTTTGCTAATAGTGATTTTATTATCCTGTTATTGTATGTTGATGACATGCTTATTGTTGGGAAAGATATTTCCATGATTGACAGGTTGAAGAAGCAACTGGGCGAGTCATTTGCCATGAAAGACATGGGAGCTGCTAAGCAAATTCTTGGTATAAGAATCATGCGTGATAGGCAAGAGAAGAAGCTTTGGATGTCACAGGAACACTATGTTGAAAGAGTGCTACAGAGGTTCCAAATGGAAAATGCTAAGGCAGTAAGCACTCCTCTTGCTACTCATTTTAAATTAAGTACTAAACAGAGTCCTTCCAATGAATCTGAAAAATCAGATATGCAACGGGTTCCTTATGCATCTGCTGTGGGTAGTTTGATGTATGCAATGGTGTGTACAAGACCAGATATTGCTCATGCTGTTGGTACAGTCAGTAGATTTTTGTCTAATCCAGGTAGAGAGCATTGGAATGCTGTGAAATGGATTTTGAGGTATCTTCGTGGTACTACTAGTTTGAGGCTTTGTTTTGGAGGTGATAAGCCTACCCTTGTAGGCTATACTGATTCTGATATGGCTGGAGACATAGATTCCAGAAGGTCTACTTCAGGCTACATGATTAAGTTTGCAGGGGGAGCTGTGGCATGGCAATCTAGACTGCAGAAGTGTGTTGCGTTGTCCACTACTGAGGCAGAATTCATTGCCATTACAGAAGCATGCAAGGAGTTGCTTTGGGTGAAGAAACTCTTGCAGGAGCTTGGTTTTGTTCAAGACAAGTACTTGCTATTTTGTGATAGTCAGAGTGCAATTCATCTTGGTAAGAATTCAACTTTTCACTCTAGGTCAAAGCATATTGATGTGAGGTATCATTGGATACGTGATGCTTTGGAGGCTAGGTTGCTGGAGTTGGCAAAAGTTCATACAGATGATAATTGTGCTGATATGATGACTAAGACACTACCGAGAAGCAAGTTTGAAACTTGTTGTGAGATCGCCGGTTTGTCGATCACCTCCACATAGTTGTGAGGGGGAGATTTGTTGGGTTGGGCTCCCTTCCTATGTGGAGAAAGGCCCAATATTTACAAACCCACTAATCTCACTTAATAGTGGAGAGGGGTCAGTTGTTAGGGTTAAGAGAGGAGGCAGAGAAAAGAGAGAAAATAAGGAGAAGAGAAGAAAAAGGTTTTTCCCGTTTTTGTCTGCACAGCAAATTTCGATCGGCCGCCACCGCTTCGTTCACCGTTGGATCGGGCTGAAATTTTTACAGCAGGTTCGTAACTTGTGATACTTCAATCTGGACGGTCGGATCGTCGAGAAGTTGTCTGAGCAGTGAGAAATTGGCCACGCACAGTAACAGCGAGGTTGGGGTTTTCTGGTTTCTTTTATTCTCTATTTCATCATTCTTGCCTTGTTCTATTGGCTGATTATTGAGCACGATTTGTGCTGTGATTGAGACTCTCTTGTACCCTTATTTTGATCATAGTGGAGCTTGATTGACTGGCTTGTGCCCGTGGTTTTTACTTCTCACGTTGAGAAGGTTTTCCATGTTAAAATTCCTGTGTCTTCCTGTTTGTGTGTTATTGTTATTGCCATTATTTGTTATTGCTCCTCATAGATTCTTGCAAGTTGGGGAAATTATTATCCGCTGCATATAGCTCTGATTGAGTTGTCGAATTATTGTGTTGAATTTCCCATCATAACGTTATTCGAACAACTCAAAATGTGTTTATACCTTATTACTCTTACTACAACCTATTATGAAATTCACCATGTGCCGATATATTTTGAGTGGTTCACATAGATTTTTTTGATACTATATAGTCCGAGTTTCCTCGAAGAAAATCCAAAACGGCAATACCAGTCCCATGAATTTGAAGAATTGATTTATGAATATAATTTTTTTTTTAATTTTCCTAACCCAGATTGTTACAAAATAATTTAATTTAATAAAATAAACAAAACTATATTAGGTCTGCTGGGTGACGGCACGTATGTAAGCCAAGTCTCTTTCGCTATCCTTCAGTTATCGTCTTAGAGATTATTATATTTTCTGTACTCTTTAAAGATTGAGATAATAAAACCAAACGGGACGGCTTCTTTTGTTTCTTCTTTACATTATTATTTTAAACAAATTATCATTGGATTTTAGTTACATTACATCCAAACCAGAAATTGTAATTAATTCGCTAGCTAGTTTAGTTTTCCCAGTTTGACAATTTCGTAGAAAAAATAATTGGTGTAAAAATAAAAAAATGTGGGCGTCATATGCTGTTAGCCAAAAAGGTTTAAAGTTTGGTGGTTGTTTAAATATTTCATGATGTAAATATTTATACTATTTAATTAATTTATTTTTTTATAATTTTTAAAATTAAATTTATTAAATTTTGTTATCATTTTGTATTTGATATGATTGTAATAAATTTTTCATTAGTCAACAGTCAATTTATAAAATGTTTAGAGATTTACAGTCTATTTGAGCTTACGATACATCTTTTTATAAATATTGTATTGAAAAATATTAATTTATCATATTAAATTATATAATTCATTAATATGTCATATTAGATCATGAAATGATAATAAAATTTAATAAATTTAATTATAAAAATTATAAAAAAATAAATTAATTAAGTAGTAAAGGGTGTTTACCCAATATTATTTGAGAAACCACCTTAAAGTTTATATTCGTTTGTTAAAAAAAAAAAAGATGGCTGTCTATTTATTTTTCTTGAACTCCCCTTTGTACCTTTTTTATTTATGTTGTTGGAATGATGGCGGCGTTTTGCGGTGGGGCGGTGAAGTCAACATCCATAAAACTAAGAAGGCAAGAAAGAAACCAAAAAATAGAGTCAGAGGTGCATTCATAACTGAACGCAATTGCAAACGGCACCGCATCACACAGTCGATGAAATTTTCTCTCAACAAAACGAGCATTCATGACATTTTGATTATAGTTACTACTAAAACGTCAAATTGGTCCTTACAAAAAAGGTTGGTAGATTTTAGTGCCTCCTCATCAATCAATTTCAATTTAATCTCCTAAAAGTTAATTTCTCATGTTAATAATCCTAAATGTTAGCCTTGAGTTTAGATATGGAGCCACTATAAATTTTTGGTTAACTATCTCATAGTTAGAGGTGGATGCTTACAAGCCAATAAAAGATTAGTCATTTAATTTGTACTGATGAATACTTTAGTTGTGTACTAAAAAAATAATCCTAAATGTTTTAGACTAGCTTAAAATAAGGGTTTTTTAAAAATGAATATCACAATTTTTTTAAGGACTAAATTAATCTTTAACAACTTTTTTCTAACTCAATGCAGAGAAATTCTTGGTTAAGTATAAATTTCACACATCATCAATGGATACATACAATAAAATGAGTTACGCTACTTTTATGGTGTGTCCTACTAAATGTTATTGAATTTCACCATATGAAATTCATTTTTATTGTGTGTATCCAAAAATAGTGTTTACAATTGTGCCCAATTTAAGAAGAAAAATGCTCATTAAACATACAAAAATATGTCTACATTTTGTCACTTCTCTCAAATGACATATTCTTTTACTATGTTTAAATAACAAAATTGATTAAGAATTTCTCGTCAATGCGAGGTTTTTACTCTAAAAACATATTGATTGATATTGATGGGGTTACCACCATATTGCTGAAATAAACGTGCATAAACATGCATAGAACGAAGCATAGAACTACTAGTTAACCAATGAATTAAGACTTAACATGCATCTAGGGACCATAAACAAATGTCCTGCGTTGCGTGGACGATATATATCTATGGAATGAAGCGCGTGCCATTGTTGACCCTCTATCAAAGGTGAATTGTCAAAATAATACTACTACTATACGTACTTTAGATTTTAATTGTGTTGTACCAAATGAAAAATATTGTGAGAACAACGAGTCTAGGGAGGAGATGTTGTTATGTTGTTATCCTTAATAGACCTCGTTCGGTGTAGATCTTCTTTCATGGGATTCACAATGATCTTTTCTTATGGCAAGGGATATGGAGAGGTGAGGCGGGGAGAGGCAGGCAAAATAATTACTCGTACTTCTCGTGTTCATAAAATGCATGAGAGAAATGAAATAGTATAAATCTGAATCTGATAAATATATCTCATAAACAATAGCAAGATCGGTCACATGTTGTTTATCAGATGGAAAATGTATGGGCAAAAGATGAATCTATAATCACTTGTATTGTACGCCAAAGCATTCACGATCGTTACACCAAGTCTATGATGAATAAAGACGACTTGAAAAGGAAACATGAAAAGAAAAACAAAATTTTATCCATATATCTTTTTCTTTCGATAGACTTTTGCACATAATGCGTATGATTAAATTCTCTACATATGATTTGGTAATTCAAAATTTGAGTCTTTTTATGCTACAATATTTATCAAAGAAGCTAATTGTACAGTGGAAATAAGTATGCACAACAATTCTTCTATTTCGAGTGAATTTTATTAAAGCAGCGCTTCCTTGCACTGAGAGTGCAACCTGAAATCTTTCTCATTTATATTTGAGTAAATTGCTCAATTTGATCTTTGAGAATTTTTCGGTACCCATCTTGGTTCTTGACGGTTGCAAATGTTATGCCAAATTTGCAAAAACAAAATCAAACACACTAAATCTCCGTTATGGAAGCTCAAAGCTGCATGGACTCCTGGTCAAACCATAAAATATTCAAAAATATAACAGCAAGTAGGTCAGATTTGCATAGCCCATTGACCAAAAAAATACATGCACATAAGCCCAACACAACTTGGAGTTTGAAATTTCGTACATCATTTATATATTTTTGTCAGATGGGCCTTTGGCCCTCTCATGTACCAAAGCAGGTATTTCTTATAGGATAGTCCGTCTTGCAATAAACACTGGCTCATGGAATGGAGTATTCAAAACTCACAAATCAAAGACGTATTAATTAATTTGACAAGATCACTTTGTAAGGCAGGAAATGCTGTTGACAATTTAGAGGAATGTGAGAATTTGAAGAAAGAAGGAGCGCTTGACTTAGAAGGTTTACAATTATATGCTTTCTCATTGTGGCAGCTTGGTGAAAATGATTTGGCACTCTTTATAGGCAGGAAGTCTTGCAGCATGCCTTTTTTCTATGGAAAAGATAGTTGCAGAAACGTCCACTAAAATGCCAAAGGAGCCACTTCAAAGTTCAAAAGTTAGTTCTGTTACGTGGAATCTTGATTGATGTACAATCCAATATATATATATGTGGCTATAACTTACAAAACTTTTCAGCATGGGTCATCCGGCGTTTGACCAGTAGTCTTTACACGAACACTGACCATTAGAGAAACAATGAAATCCTGAAGAATCTCTTAGAAAAATATCCCTCTTAGTGACAATAGATACATATTTCAAGAATGCATGGCAGTCACCGCAGAGAATAATGTTCTTTACAATCCGAATTGGCTTTCCCGGCTTGGTCATCAGTATTCCATAAGCTGCTGCCAGTTTTGCACTGTGAAAGAAGAGAAAATTTTTCTTCTGGTGCTCTTCTACTTCATGGAGAACAAAGCTCGTGTCAGGTTCATATCCAACTTTTAGGCATTCCAAGATTAGAATCTCCAATCCACTATATATGTCTTTCTCTTGCGGATGGGATCTATCTCTTGCATAGAATGAATGTATTTTCTTCTGACAAATGATCCAACTTTGAGCTGGGTGTTTGCGGAATCCCTCTTCTCTCATATTCTCCCTGACCATTTCAGAATGGTGCCATCTCCCAGAAGCAGAATACAAATTAGAAACAAGTATGTAGGTAGATGGATCTTTAGGTTCCAGGGCAAGAATATGCTTAGCAACCCGTTTTCCTATGATTGTGTTCTTATGTAGTCTGCAACTATCAAGCAAAGCACGCCAAACAGAAGCCGATGGCTCAAAAGGCATCTCATAGATAGTTTCTTCGGCTTCTTCCAGCTGACCCCAGTGACCCAAAACACTGATGAAGGATGAATAATGCTCGGATGTAGGCTCAACTTGATAAACAGTTCTCATTGAGTTAAACAAACTACGGCAATCATCAACCAAATTCAAGTTAGTTTGCCTGTAAGCCGAAATTATCAAAACAAATGTAACTTGGTCAGGCTTTATGCCATTCTTCTGCATATCTGACCAGACTTCTAATGCTCTATCACCCTGTCTGTGCAGAAGATGGCCAGAAATCAGGGTATTCCACGAAACAATATCGTTTGAGGGCATATGATAAAACGACTTAATTGCATCATCCACATTCCCACACTTAAAGTACATGTTTACAACTGCATTTCCAACTCCCATATTAGATTCAAAGCCAAATTTAACAACATGGCAATGGGTTTGCTTACCCATATCATGGCAGCCTATAGTTCCAGAAAGACTAAGCATGGAAGTCGACGCAACTTCATCCATGATCATTTTACCTTCTGATTGACTATCCTGGACAAGAGAAATCGCCTGTTCCGGTTGCCCATTTCGAGCATAGCCACCTATCATGGATGTCCAAGCCACAGAGCTGAATTCCTCCAACTCCCACCTGCAAAACATCTTTCTGGCATCCCCCATTCTCCCGCACCTTGTGTACATGTCAAGCAACGCCGCTTCAACACAAGCATTTGATCCAAAACCAAACTTGAGGGCAAACCCATGAACCTGCTTGCTGACCTCGTAGTCAGCAAGCAAACTGCAGGCATTAACAACGCTAGTCAAAGAGAAATCAGTTAACTCCATGCCCTCATCCACCATCTTGATAAACAAATCCAGAGCCTTCAAACCTTCCCTATTCCGACAAAAACCCGACAAGAGAGCATTGTAAGACACAGCATTTTTCTCTGGCATCTCACCAAATATCTCCAAAGCCAAATCCACGAACCCGAACTCCATGTATGCAGTTACCATTTCAGTCCAGGTTATAACATCCCTCTCAGCCATCCTCTCAAACAACCACACCACATCCTCAAGTGCTCCACACTTGGTGTAGAACGCCATAAGGGCATTGCCAACGCTCAAGTTGGTGTCCAATCCAACCTTAATGGCATGCGTGTGAACTTGGTAACCTTCCATCACAGAAGCACTTCCAGCACACGCAGCCAAAAGGGTGGAGAGAGTGAAATCGTCCACTCTCAACGCATCAGTTGCCTGCATGTCACGGAACAACTCAAAAGACGTCCCATACATAAACTCCTTCACCGCACCGGACATAACGGTGTTCCACGACGCAATGTCCCTGTGGGGCATTTCATCGAACAGTTTAAGCACAAGATGGTAAAACCCGCACTTCGCATACAAACCCATGAGCGCGTTCGCGACAAAAGCAGAGTCCAAATGGCCGGTCTTGACGACGTGAGCGTGTACCTGGAGACCCAGTTGAAGATTCAGGGTTCGGATGCAAGCGGTTAAGAGGGCGACGAAGGTGTAGTTGTTGGGGTAGATGCCGGAGCTCGTCATCTGGAAGAAAAGGCGGAGAGCGTGGTGGCGGTGGCGGTTGGACTTGGAGAAGGCCGAGATGAGAGCAGAGTAAACGACGACGTTGGGGGAAGAGAGGGAGAGGAAGACGCGGTGAGCGTAGTGCAAGAGGCCGAGCTTGAGGTAGGTGGTGACGAGGGCGGTGGAGACATGGATGTGGTCTTGTTCGGGAAGCTTGAGGAGGGCGGCGTGGACGGCCCTGGCGAGGTGGGGGTCGGAGTGGCGAGTGGACAAGCGGAGGAAGGAGAAGATGGCGTGGAGGAGGGAGTGTTCGTCGGAGAGGGAGAGGAGAGTGGGGGTAGAAAGGGGAAGAGGGGTTGGCGGGGATGGGAGAGGGAGTGGGAGGGAGTGGAGGGCATGGTGGTGGAAGTGGGAGGATTTGAACAGGGAGCGGAGAAAAGAGGAGGAGGAAGAATTGGGCGGCGTGGACGGCGGTGGCGGTTTCAGCAAGTGTGGGAGAGGAAGGAAGGAGGAGAAAGAATTGGTATGTAGTTGGAGAGGGAGGAGGAGGGATGCCATCTTCTATCCATAACCATGATCTTTCCGAATCCTATCCGCTCTCACAACTCACCTGTAACCTCCAATCTAACTTCCTTTGCTATACTCATTCAATCATCCATTATCAATTTAAATAACTTCTAATTAGAAGTTTTTTCAAGAGTTTTTAAAGAATAATTATGCTTATTAATTTTTAGATTAATTTCTATTCATTGGTCTTCAAATTCAAGTGTTAGTATTAAAACATTCTCATATTGCTTAAGGGAATGATATATAAGCGAGAGATCTTATAGATTAATTGTCAGTTAATTTTTTATTAAAACGTGCTAACTTTGTTTGTATGATTTTTCATTTAATTTATCAGTGTTAATCTTCCCTTCCCAATTAGGAGCTCCCCTTCCTGACAGCTAAAACTGATTGTGTCTTACCTCACTGTTTAAAAAGTCTTCTAAATAATAATGTAAACTCTTTACATTTAGAATATAAATTAATCTCTTTAATTTTTACTAACTTTTTTTAGATTAAATATTTTGGATAAAGATCTTTTAGGGTGAAGAGCTCACTTTAAACGATAAAGTGAGACTTTTCATATTTGAATTAATAACATCTTATTTTATATTTCATTGATTTAAAGTTGAAAAATCTCAATTTACACCTCCAAATCTAGATTTTATTTTTTACTGATTCTTCCTTTAATTTTGAGTTAATTAAAAAATTTAAAACAGGATAAAAGTTAATGTCCTACACATTTGTGTAAGTTCATTTAAAAAAAATCTGCATCGTATAATTTGATGAATAAATGTAACCGAGGTAATCAACTTAATTTAAGTTTTATCATTAATTTAAATTTGTATGGCATTTGACTAAATTTGAAACACAATAATACAAGTATTCTTAGATTACATTTGGTACAAAAGATAAGAGATGAAAACAAAAATACGATAACTTAAAATTTTTATATTTTCTATAATTTATTAAAGTTGAAATAAAGATGACAAAAAAATATTATTTGGAGATACATAATTAAAATTTAGAGGAATACAAATTTTTTATCTTTATTTATTCTTCTCTCGTATATTTGGTACCAACCACCAGAGAAAAAGTCTCTAAGTATTATCTTAGTTTAATAAATCTAATTAAATTGTTAATTGCTTTTACATTATTAGTTATAAATAAATTGAGCCATACTAATAATTATACAAGGTATTAAAATTTATTATTATTATTTTGTTGTTGTGCTAAAACAGAGGAAATTGCGTAAGAAAAAGGTAAAGCGGAGAAACACTCATTATTGAGTAGAGGCGAGAGGGAGGGAGTAAAATTCACGCGTCGACGGGGAAGCTAATGGGATTCAAGCCTCAGCTGTGTTCCCACAACCTCCCCTGATTTTCAAATGGACGCACGTCGTAAACAGCAGGTACTCTTCTTAATTCCTCTCCTAATTTGCATCAATCATTGTTCTTCCCTTCACTTCTTCCATTGCTATGATTTCTTTCCGTACCCACGACGATGATGATTACCCAGTGTTCTTCTCGGTTCCGGAGTTTTTCTCCCCAATTCCCCAATTGAACAGTGCTTTCACTTCTCATTATTCGCTTAATGTTTAAAGCAAGGGTTTTTTTTTTTATTTTCCCCCCGCATACAGTAGTAGTCGTGATTTTTGAATTTTACGTTTTTATCTCTATAAACGATGAGGTTCAAGCATTCAATGGACCGTGGCATGAATGGCATGATCGTAAACCACTTGAATGTTGTTGTTCAGGTGTCGTTGAGAGGGGCAAGTGCAAAGGAGATAACGAGAGATGCTCTTCTGGAGAAGGTCTCCCGGGAAAGAGAGATTCGCAATTATGCAAAACGAGCTGCTGCTGCTGCTCTCTTCATTCAGGTCCATCTTTGCGTCCTCTTTCTCTCATATATTTCGCTTTTTTTAAAGAATATATATATATATATATATATATATATTTGCATTCGTTGCTTTTCCAGTGATCACAATATTTTTGTTTCCCTCATTAGATAGATACATGATTTCAATGAGTGTACATTTGACCTTCTCGACACCTCCACAAGCTCAATGATGTGAGCCTTGGGTACTGAGATGCCTTTCTATGCCATTTCTGTGCATTAAAGAACATGTTATTAAGTGTCACCTCTTTGATGTTTAGAAAAGAACCATGAGAATCAGATTCATGGTGAAACAAAAAATTGAATGCTAGTTTTGTATGAATGTTTTTCTTGATGCTTTTAGACAACAGTTATGGGTAGTGTTTTGCCCAATTCTTATCATATCAACAAAGAAAGTACCACTCAAGCTGAAGGGAAAGTTTTACTGTACAACTATAAGACCTGTAATATTTTGTGGGGCTGAATGTTGAGCGGTAAAAGCCCAACAAGAGAATAAGCTTGATGTTACAGAGCTGGATGCTACAAAGGATGAGTGGACATACTAGATAAGATGGAATTAGGAAATATTGCTTTAGAGAGAAAGTTGAGAATTGAGATAGTGTTATTGTGGAAAAGACGGTAGAGTCCTACCTTGGTAGGTTAGATGGAGCACCTGAAGAAGCCCCAGTAGGAAGAGTAGATTAAATGAAGGCTAGACCAATGGGTAAGTGTAAGAAAAATTATAGATGAAATCGTTAAATAGGACAACTTTTAATGACTTGTCTGTAGACATGGTCTATGATAGGATGCAATGAAGCCGTTTGATCTATGCAACTGACCGCACCTAGTGGGAAAAACTTAGTTGTTGTATTCGAACCTATAAATATACTTTGATTGAAGGTAAGCAAATATTTGCATATTCAGGGCATACTTTGAGGTAAATTTGACATTTGAGCTGCACTTTATTGGTAGTTTAATAGTTTTCATTTGTACCAAAATGAAAAACCAATATTTTTTTTCTTGTTGTTATAGAGAGTATGGAGGCGCTTTAAGGTCACAAAGATGGTTGCTCTGCAGCTTCAGCAGGAATGGGAGATATTGGTGAAAAATTATACTGGTGCAATGACAGCCATTTGGATTTCAAACAATTTGTTGAGGCCATTTCTTTTCTTTATTACCCGGCTTTCAGCTCAGCATCAGAAAGTCCACAGCAAGAAATTCAACTCTATGAAGACTTGCTTTACAATCCTATTGGAAAGCCTGAAATCTTCTGGTATATCCCTCATAAAGATGATGTTCGAATTATGTCACACATTTCAATGTGATGGCAGGCCAGTATAGCATATGAATGGCAAAATAGTTTTTGTTTTATTTTTTCTCAGATTTGAGAGTTCAAAGGACCCATTTTATTTTTCTTGTTCAGCACAGCACTTACACACATTGTAATATATTACTAATGGATGTATCTGTTTGTCTTGTTCAGACTCAAAGCAGAACTTTTGCTTTCTGGCAATTGGTACAACTGAAGACAGAAGAATATGGAGTTACCAGGCACGGAGGCTGACTTCTCTTGGTTTTTCCATTCTTTCAGAGTTTAGTAAATACAATTCAGGGGCTCAAGAAATTACTATTGTTACATCCCTAGCAATGCGTATCCTAGTCATGTTTACTGATATGAAAGGATGGAAAGGCATTACTGATGACGACTGTCTAGCTGCAGATTTAGCAGTGAAAGATTTAATTCAGTTCATGGGGAGTAATGAAAGTGGTAGTTATGTGTCTATTGCCAGATATATAAGTGCATTGAATAATTATTCTTCTCAGACAAAAAATATCAACCAGGCAGATGAGCAATTTTTCATTACTGCTAGTGCAATAACTTTGGCTATGCGACCATTTTATCTGACAAACAATGATGTAAAAGGGCTTGATATACTGGATGTCAACTTTCCTGCGAAGCAATATGTTGTATATCTACTGACCATTCCTTGGCTTGTTCAACATCTCCCATCTGTTCTTCAACCTGCTCTAAGGCACAAATCTATTTTATGCCCATGCTTCCAGACACTATTGGTAAGCATCATTATCATTAAAGTAGAACAATATCACCTACAAATTTAATAGCTAATATTTTGCTTTAATGACCATTTGGTCACTTCTATGTTGTTTTCATCTGTAGGAGTTTTGTAATTCTATTAATTTTTGGAAGCGCTTAGGCTTACTAAGGGATCACATAAACCATATCTATAATCGACTGGAGCTATGGCCAAATTTTAACTTCCTGAGTTGATGATTGTGCATGCACATTTGTCTTCTTTGTGCTTAAAGTCCTGCATCAGCTAGCCATATGGTCAAAGTTTGCTACATTAAAGATGTATCTTTCTTGGTTAATATCTGACTTTTGTATTTTATAGTATCTGTCTCTTGGTTTTAAAATTATCACAATGTAGACAGTTCTGCTATTTTTTATCTGCAATCTAACTTTTTTTTTCCTGGCTATTTGTATGTTGGAATAAAATAGACTCAGTACTTCTACTCTCAAAACAACTTCTAGTGGTGTTTTAATTTATTATGGCTCTTCACTTATTTTCGTTTCTCTGTAATATTTTTTCTGTATAAAACATCTAAAATAATGGTTGAGGTGATTTTTCATTGTCAGCTTTCAAATATATTACCGCTTCCCCCTAATTGTCCTATATTGTACTTATGGTTAAGGGAGACCTCTTTGATTTATTAAATATTGATGTTGGTTTCCTTTGCTGATGAAATTAAAAATAATATGCCATAATTGAATTTGTTATAATTTGAAGTTTACTATTGAATATAACATCCTTTAAACAGCTGTCTCTATAAACTCATGTAATTTCATTGATTATGATTATGGTTTAAACACATCAGAACTGATCAAACTCTGACAGGCAATGACAGATTTTGAAAGAGAATGTTGTAATGGAGATGTCAGAGTTGGTCCAGTCAGATATTCTTGTCTCCTTCAAGGCTATTCCACCAGTTGGTTGGGCTCTCACTAACGTTATATGCCTAGCCACTGGCAACGAGAATGATTCTGTAAACTTTGGATTCTTTAATCAAGGTTTAGATTATGCATTGTACGTGCATGTTGTGATCACTTTAACAGAAAGCCTACTGGCTTGTCTTGATAATATTGGATGGATCAGAAAGAAGAAGAAAACCCTTCAAACTAATGTTGAAACTTCAATGCAACCAGTTGATACCGCTCTAAACGAGGGTGACGCAACCAATGAGTCCCTAATAATGTCATACTTGGATCAGTTTAGGCCCGTTTGTCAGCAGTGGCATCTTACAAATCTTTTGGCATCAATAGAAAGAGACACCCCTAACAAGGTTGAGACTCCGCTCTCAAATAGTCTGGAGTGTTTGAGGAAGCTAGATTTGTGTGATGTTGCACTTTTTTATTCTAACTTGCTTAGAATATTTTCGGCTTTGAGTCCAATTCGTGGCTCATTATCGGTTCTCAATATGCTGTCCTTCACTCCCGGATTTGTTGTCAGACTGTGGGGTGTACTGGAGGATTCCTTTTTTTCTGGAAACAAACATGTTTCTCATTATAACACAAGTGAAAACAGCAAAAATAAATCTTTTGAGAAGAGGCAGAAACAGATAAGTAAAGATGGGCCTAACAGGTGGGTCAGTGTTCTTCATAAATTTACTGGAAAGTCACAGGCTCCAAGTGATTGTACAGATCCCATTGCTAGTCACTCTGAGCCTAGCAGAGTGAATGAGGATTCATCAGATGAGTGGGACATAGAACCGATGAGGCATGGTCCACAAGGCATTCCAAAGGATATGGTTGCTATGCTTCATCTATTCTGTGCAACCTATTCTCACCTACTTTTAGTTCTTGATGACATAGAGTTCTATGAGAAACAGGTAATGGCTTGGTTTCTCCTTGCATCTTTCCTCTTATGAAGTAATTCACGTTTTCAGAAACTAACTTTTATGAAGCATTTTGTAATATTGCTAGGTTCCATTCAAATTAGAGCAGCAACGGAAAGTTGCATCAATGCTGAATACCCTAGTGTATAATGGTTTGTCCCATGTTAGTGGTCATCACAATAAGCCCCTCATGGATTGTGCCGTCAGATGCTTACATTTAATGTATGAAAGGGATTGCAGACATCCATTTTGTCCTCCCGATTTGTGGCTATCTCCTGCTAGAAAAAGCCGGCCACCAATTGCAGTAGCTGCCAGAACCCATGAAGTTTTATCAGCCAACCTAAGATCTGATGATTTATCAGCTGCTCTGAGTGTTGGTTCTGCTATCACCATGACTCCTCATGTCTTCCCTTTTGAAGAGAGGTAACTATTAACTAGGTGGCCATAAAATGACTTTTGCTTCTTGACATAAATTCTGTTTGGTGCTATTCTGTACTTTTATATCCTTTTGAGCTTTTCACTGTCAGTCTGTCACATCCAATTGGTGCTTTAGAAGGGTAAAGATATTGGGAAAAAGGGCCAATGACTAGGAAATGCAGCTACCATGAATTGTTTTATTAACTTTCCTTTAATTGAAGGTAAAAGATTTAGAACAAGAGATGTTGGTTTGGTTGTCTGGGGAAGTTAACTGAGCAAAATTCTTTAGGATATCTTCACCATATAATAATTCTGTTGTTTGTTCAGTTAGTTGTTGGTTAAACTGGGAATTGATTAACTAACATCAACCTATAAGTTAGACGATTATTAAAAAAACCGTAGTTTGTTTTGAGTGTATCACATATTTTTCTATTATAGGAAGTAGTTAATCACTTGTTTTATCACTGAAATAGAGTTGAGATGTTTCGCGAATTCATCAAGATGGATAAGGCCTCCCGAAAAATGGCTGGTGAAATTTCTGAACCTGGTTCACGAGCAATTGAGATAGTAGTACGTCGGGGTCATATTGTTGAAGATGGATTCCGGCAATTGAATTCCCTTGGGTCAAGGCTGAAATCATCTATCCATGTATCATTTGTTAGTGAATGCGGCCTTCCGGAGGCTGGCCTAGACTATGGTGGATTATCTAAAGAATTTTTAACTGACATATCAAAAGCAGCCTTTGCCCCTGAGTATGTTTGACATCTAATTTTTTATTTGTATTTCTTTTTATCTCATGGTTATTTCCTCTTTCAGGAATCGGAAGTGACTTTCTAAGCTTGAAACTTTTTCTGTTTGTCTTAGATATGGATTATTTTCCCAAACCTCAACTTCGGACAGGCTTCTAGTTCCAACTGCATCTGCAAGATACTTGGAGAATGGTCTTCTGATGATTGAGTTCCTTGGAAGAGTAGTTGGTAAAGCCCTTTATGAAGGAATATTACTTGATTACTCCTTCTCTCATGTTTTCGTGCAAAAGCTATTGGGACGATATAGCTTTCTTGGCGAGTTATCAACACTTGATTCGGAGCTATACAGGAATCTTATGTATGTCAAGGTAAATTCACCAGACATACCCATGCTGTTTGTCATTATGTATCATAAATCTTTTATAAAAAGTAATCAGGATCATGCCTTATTATTATGTTAAGATCCATTATTTTAAATTTTGATCTGGTCTGGATGTCAACCTACAACGTCCCTTGGTTTGGACATGAGCCTAGTCCAGCTGCAATCTTACTATAGCCTAAATAAGTTTATATACAAATTTTGCTCAAAGAGCTAACGTCTTGGTGTGTGGGTTTAGTAGCTGGTGCCTAAAATAAAAGGACTGATCATTTGGTCTGTTATGCTTGATTTTAGGGTTGTGATTGTACTTCCCTTGAGTACTGGTCATTTTCTCAATTTTAACTCAATAATGTTTTTCTTGTGTACATAATGTGTATGGCTGTTCTTGCATTTTAACATTCTACTGGAAGGTTCACTTTTTCTTTCATGCAGAACTATGACGGCGATGTCAAGGACCTCTCTCTTGATTTCACAGTTACTGAAGAATCATTCGGCAAAAGACACGTGGTTGAGCTAAAGTCTAGTGGCAAAGATATTTCCGTGACAAATGAGAATAAGATGCAGTACATACATGCAATGGCAGACTACAAACTCAACCAGCAGGTTTTATTATCAGTTACTTTAGTCTAATGTTATTCCTTTCTGTGCTGTTTTCACAACTATACCATGGTTATAAATGTAAAAATGTTGAAATTGCAGATATTACCCTTTTCAAATGCTTTCTATAGAGGGTTAACTGATCTTATATCTCCATCCTGGTTGAAGTTATTTAACGCTAGTGAATTTAATCAGGTATCTTTTTTTCCCTGTTGAATAGGTTTTGTTTGTGCTTTAACTGTTTCTTCTTCTCTCTTGTGCAAAGAGCTTTTCTGTGGCAGAACTTTGCATTTACTATAACTTTCTGTTGTTATCCGTGTTGAACTAAGTTGTTTATTTTTGCAAAGGAATAGCCATTATGAAACAAAATATCTTTGCTACAGCCCATTCATGGATACTCAGACAGTGAATTATTTATTTTTTAAGCTCATTTTGACAGCAAGATTACTGAGGTATGCAAGAATGCAGTTGCTTTCAGGTGGCAATTACGATATTGATATTGATGATTTGAAAAATAACACACGGTACACTGGTGGTTACAATGAGGGAAGCCGGACAATCAAGATTTTTTGGGAGGTATTGGCTGCCACCTCAATTCAATAGTTTTTTTTTTTTTTCATGAATATTTGCCTTCATTTAAAAATAAGGTAAATTCTTTTTAAGTGGTATTAGAACAATCTGTGTATGACATTATATTTAATCTGAGGTAATATATAGGTCCCTTGTTATCAAACCCCAGTTTTGTACATGGTCACACGATACATGTTTGGCAAATTTTGCAGATTTAATTTCTTTTAACTTGTTGAGTTTTGCTCATACTAATGACTTGGTGTAAACTATTGTCCCCCCGAGAAATGCTATGCATACAACTCACTCTTTCTAATACGTGCCTCTTCTACTTTTTTCTCATTCTTTATTTTTTTTCTCTTCTTCCCCAATCTCCCATCCTTTTTGTTGTTTCCATCTTATTATTTATGAATTCAAGAGTTTTCATTTTCATTTCCATCACATTTGTTGTTTTTGGTTTTTCAAAAGTTTGTGCATGTGTGTAGGAAAGTTTGTGCATGCTTGTTCAAAAGTTGGTGTATGTCTGATTGGTCAAAAGTTCATGGTATATATAAAAGTTTGTGCATTCTTATTCAAAAGCTTGTGTATGTGAACACAAAATTTTTCGTCTTTGTTTTCATTTATGTTTCCGTCATATTTTTGTTTATGATTGTTGAAAAGTTGTGCACATCAATTCAAAAGTTTGTGCATATGTTTTAAAATGTTTGTATATAGTAGAGAGTGAGCCCACGCGCTTAGAGTGTGAGTGGGGAGATGGAGAGAGAGTGCGACAGCTACTTTTCTCTATTTAATGCGCCACAAATCTGTCTGGTTTGATTTGGTTTTGTATTTGAAAAAGTCTGTGCATGTGTATAGGAAACGTTTGTGGATGTATATGCAAAAGTTTGTGGACTCGGTGTCACTGTGTAGACCATGGGTTTGCATCTTTTGGGTTGTACCCCTAGCAGCGTTCCCGTTTTAAAATGTATGTGAGCACAAGTTTTCGTCTTCGTTTTAGTTTACGTTTCCTTCATATTTTTGTTTATGATTGTTGAAAAGTTTGTGCACATCAATTCAAAAGTTTGTGCATATGTTTAAATGTTTGTATATAGTATAGAGTGAGTCCACGCGCTTAGAGTCTGAGTGGGGAGATGGAGAGAGAGTGCGACAGCTACTTTTCTCTATTTAATGCGCCACAAATCTGTCTGGTTTGATTTGGTTTTGTATTTGAAAAAGTCTGTGCATGTGTATAGAAAACGTTTGTGGATGTATATGCAAAAGTTTGTGGACTCGGTGTCACTGTGTAGACCATGGGTTTGCATCTTTTGGGTTGTACCCCTAGCAGCGTTCCCGTTTTAAAATGTATGTGAGCACAAGTTTTCGTCTTCGTTTTAGTTTACGTTTCCTTCATATTTTTGTTTATGATTGTTGAAAAGTTTGTGCACATCAATTCAAAAGTTTGTGCATATGTTTAAATGTTTGTATATAGTATAGAGTGAGTCCANCAACACACACACCCCAAAATATTAAAAAAAAAAACACTCAGCTGAAGCTGTTGATTCCTCTATCAGATTATATTGAAGAGTTTACGCATGCTATTTGTGAAGATGCCAATTTTAAGACATAATATTCTTTTCCTTCTCTTGCCAACGTGTCCAGGTGGTTAAAGGTTTTGAACCAAAAGAGCGTTGTATGCTTCTTAAATTTGTCACCAGTTGTTCTCGTGCTCCATTACTTGGGTTCAAATACTTGCAGCCGACTTTTACAGTCCACAAGGTATGTTCTTGATCTTCTCTGTTTTGTTATACAGCCACCTGTATCACCCAATTTGCTCTGTTGCCTGTAAGGAAATAAGGCAATGCAGAGCACTAAGACAATTCATTCACTGTATGGTGCTGGAGAGAGGAATTAAAATGGTCCATTGAAGTTTTACCGAGACCGCTAATAATGTAATATGAAGTAGAATAAAGGAAAGGAACTCATTGGTTTAGTGCCTGGAAAGATGAAGTGATGAATTCTGTTTTACAAGCAACAATCACCTAGCGCCTTTGTCAAAGTTTTTAGCCTTGAGTAAATGAGTTCTCTGAATTTGCCGATCCACTGGCTTTGACATTCAGCATCACCCACACAAATTAGGGCTTCCTCATGTAGTCATGTATTGGTTTTGCTTCTTAGATGGCGTATTCTTTTTAAATGGTTTTCTTGGCTTTCTTTTATTAATACAGTGGTCGAATGAAGGGAAAAAAATATTAGATGGTCATGCTCTTGTAGCTAGCCTTTTGTTTGCTTTAAAATATATTCATGATTCAATAAGGATCCTTATGATTAATACATTGTTTAATGAATAATATAAAATGTCTTGATTTCATTGATTAGCATCGCTCAGGCCTATTTATTTACATAGGTTGCGTGTGATGTCCCGCTTTGGGCAACATTTGGAGGACAAGATGTAGAGCGACTTCCATCAGCTTCAACCTGCTACAATACTCTTAAGGTACTACTAACAGGGAAACACGTCCTTATCCATATACCTGGAGAGGTAGTGCTACATTTCCAAGTATTTTGTGAATCTACTCTAAGGTACTTGGGTTCTGACTATAAGATATTTGAAATTCAAGGTCCTCAAGTTGGTCGTGAGTTGTGACATACTAAACTTGGGGATCTTGAAATTTTCTTAATTTAATACCTCAATATCTTACAAAAATAGGTTTCTTAGTAATATTGACTTTTGGGTGTCCACTCACAAAGAACGCATGATGATTAAAGTCATTGAGACAAAGGCATTAACGTTTTTAGACAGTCTCTTGTCAATACTTTTGAATTATTAGCACTTATTCACAGCTAATAAAAGAAAATAAATTTACACTTTTGATTTTTTACTCCTCTCAATGATTACAGCTTCCAACATACAAACGACCTGGCACTTTGCGAACAAAGCTTCTATATGCTATCAGTTCAAATGCTGGATTCGAACTCTCTTGATTATCTTCAGGTAGTCATTATAATATATACACTATAGTATAATGAAATCATGCCAACTTCTGTTGCTTATACTTCGATAATCATGCTCATTGCTCAGCAACGTTAGGACATACAAATGCATCTGTTTGACTGCCCTGCATTTCATAGTTTTTTGGTCTTGTCAGATAATTTTTAAGGATGTGAATAAAATTCTTGTGTGTTAATTTCAATCAATTAAATGGCCATTGGAAGTATGGAGGTAATATTGGCATCAAACAAGTTTATGAAGAGAGTAGCATTTTAATTTGAGGCCAATTTAGAAATAAGCAAAATATGACAGATGACTGTTTCCTGAACAAGGTTATTTGAATTTCAGATTTCCCATTATGGTTTGAGTTATAATTGAAAATAAAACACGCTAGTGTGAGATTTAGCATATGTTTAAATGCTATGCTGCACTTTGTCTAACTAATCACATGCTATCTTCTGCAGTTTATTTTCATATTCAACGTATTTGAGAATTGTCCATTTGTTCATGCGACTTCTATGTGCTTATTTTCAGCACATGGCATGGCTAGAAGGCCTGGTAATCATATTCCCAAAAAGCTGGTAGATGTCAAGTACCATAAGTGTTGGCCAGGGAGTCTGTTCTACAAGACTGCTGTTCAAGTTTTTTTTTTGGAAGATAATGTCATCCGGTTCACTTAATCAGTCAGTGCCATGTCTGCTACTCAAATTCTCCATTCTCCTAGTCCTTGGAGCTTCTGTTGTATGTTATTGAAAACAATGTTCTACTCATTATTTGAAGCTGGTGTGTAAATGCAAATATTGATCTATTATGCAATCAAAGTATATATGGTTTATAGGTTTTTCACGACCAGAATGACGTTAAGTGTTCAACTAGTTTTAATTCCTAAAGCAGTGTATTTCTCTCCATTCAAACGTGGTCCATGCAGAAAGGGGGAATATGCAAAGACAATATCAACTTTATAAACGTATCGCCAAAATCCTCAGCAGGCGAAAATTCAGTGCTGAATCTTTTCTACGAGATGCGTCACTTACATGTTGTAGATGGAAAAACCAGCCAGTGGAACAGGAACTTTCTATTTTCCAAAATAAACAGAAGTAATAGCTTATGTCGCTAGTTCTACATTGCAGTAGAGCATTTTGGTGTATGAATATGATAAGAAATCCTCACCATTAAACCTCTTTTTTTTCTTTTTCTTTTTCTTTTTGTATATCTACAAGCTTAACGGTGAGAATATTAAACCATAACGTTTAAAGAATGAAGCAAATTGCTGCACTAGGGAAGAAGCACTGGTTTCTCGTCAACTGAACATATTCAGAGAGGTCACCTCTCCTTGTCTCCATCATCCTCTGCTGAATCAATATGATCTTAACCATTGAAACATCACAATATGGCTAGTGGCTACAATCATCAACGCATTAAAAGATGGAAGAAGGCATCATTATTCACTACTTTATAATCATATCCAAGCTTGTCAGCACGATCATGGAATTCATCCATCTCACTACTCGATACCTGTATTCCAACCAATACATTTGCTCCAGTTTCACCCTGTTGGCCACCAAGTGCAAGGATGCAATCAAATATATTGGTAAGGATAAAAACAATAAAAAAAGAAATTAGTGTGCATTAGTCTTGGACTAAAAGGAATGGAAAACCATAAATTCATCACCTGTCCACGGTAATGGAACAAACTAATATTCCAACGCGGACTAAAGGAATCCAAGAACTTCATCAGTGCACCAGGTCTTTCCGGAAAGATGAAACTGCAAAGAACCTCATTCTGAACATTTGATCGGCCTCCCATCTGTAACATGTTCAAAACAAAGTTGGCATCGCAATGCAAACATGCAACATTGGTTATCTAACTGTTCGAGGGTGTGACGCTTTATTGCAAGACAAGAAAACCAAATCACATAAAGCAGCCATTAGTCATTCGGCTATCGTGGATGATGGTTGGTGAGGCAAAAAGACATAATAAACTGCAATATGGAAGACATTTGCTTGGCTAACATAATTACCAGGTAACGAAGGTGGTCTTTCACCAAGTCACTTTCTGTGAGATTGTAAGTTTTAAGCTTAGAAGACTCCATCCTCTCCTGCATTGCTTTTAGTTCAGAATCTGTGTGAACCCCAACACTGCACACAAAGTCAAAGCAAGATAAAATGTTTTGGATCACATACCAATACTTGTCAACATATAGTTGGAAATTCAATATTCTGGGAATATTTTGATGAGTCATAAAATCAATAGGAGAAAAAAGGATTAAGCTTTTCATATAATCAAACTAACCTGTAAAGGACAACAGCCTTCTCTTTGGAACACCTATACTTAAATTCCGTAATATTCATCTGCCCCACCTGCCAGACCAGAAGATAATCAAATCAAATATGAAGAATCCTGTTCTAGGAAAATTTTCAGTTGAAGCATATGGACATACCAATTGACAATACCGTTTAAAACTTCCAGGCTCCTCCGGCATAATAGTTGCAAGAAGAGCCTCTTGTTTACGACCAACATTAGCAAGTTCGGTAACCACCCTAAGTGTATCAAAATTCATGTTTGCTCCGCTGGTTATTGCAACTACATTTTCCTCCTTGAGACCATAATACTTGCAGTATGCCTCGGCTCCAGCAAGGGCAAGAGCACCTGCTGGTTCCAATATGTTCCTTTTCTCCTCAAACATGTCCTGCAACAAGTTCTACTATTTTAATACCCTACAATTCAAGTCATATAGATTCTTTTGTGCTTGCCATACAATGTAATAGAGGTCTGCAGAAAAATTTGGTCCCATTGATACAAGCAAAACTACATTTACTGTCACCAATTCAACAGGATCTTCATTGAAAAACGGAGAACGCAAATAACAAAGCAAAAAGCCTTCAAAGAGAAAGAGGAATGGTTAACAACCTAGTTCGCCTAATTATATCACTATGTAAAAAAACAGGTCATGCTTTATTCAATATGATAAATAGGCAAGGAATTTGGTGTTAAGCAACGGGTTCATACCACACTCCCCAATTCTCTCTAGATCTTAAACAAGAGAGAGACAGAGAGAAGAAAAAACAACACTGATTCAGTGACTCTATGAAAAGACAAAGGATGTGATAATTCTTTAATTACACGAACTACAAATAATTAGGCATGTTATCTGGCTATTATGTGCAAGATACTCTTCCTCCAAATACCATACTGAACTTTGACATTACGTATTGACTCACATGCTTATAACTCATCAAGCAAATCTAAATTATATCAATCACTTTGCACCAGAACTCCTGATCAAGAATATTATATGCGAATGGAAATTTGACCAAGTATCGGAATTACTAGTTTAAGCAAATAATGTACACAATTATATTCAACTGAAAAAAGTAGTTTTCAATTATACAACATGAACAAAAGAAGCTAGAACTTGTGGGTGAGGGTGAAGACAATAAAATGACATGGAGACTGCCTCAAACCCATCACAAGGCAGCACTAATGCCAACGAAATGACATCTCACCTTTATTGAAGCGCAGATCATGTCACGGCTTACAAGAACGATACCGTCTACCAATTCCTTGCACAAGCGAAAAGTTTCTTCCCCTACCTCTTTAACCGCCACACCATCTGCAAATCCTCCAACCTGGTCCAGAATCACCCTCTGACCATGATGCAGTGACAATGCCATTGCATTAGCATCACTGGGCTCCACACCAATAATCTTTACCTGGATACAATGAATGTCATTACTCATTAGCATTTCCTTCTAATGAAGGATAACAGACAATGAAGAAAAGGTTAAATTAACATCAAGTGAACCTGAGGAGAAACCCTCTTGACAAAAGCAGCTATACCAGCAATGAGACCACCACCTCCCACAGGCACAAAGATTGCATGCAGGGGACCCTGCATTTGGCGCACAATTTCCATCCCAACCGTTCCCTGGCCCATGATGACATCAGAATTATCAAAAGGAGGTATGAAGGTACGGCCATCCACCTCTGCACGTTTCTTAGCATATGCCTGTGCTTCATCATACGAATCCCCAACCAGGACAACTGTAGCACCCAGTCTCTCCACAGATCGCCACTGCAAAGTCAAAACAGAACACTCAGCATGGCTACATAACTTCTGATTCGTTTTGTTTAGATGACGAGTGTCCAAAGTCCATTCAACTCGAATTAATCAGACCATAGTTTCTTTCATTCACAAAACAAAACTAACTGTCAAACTACTTGAACCAACAATGCGTTTGCACAGCGCATAACAACATAACTAACCATGACTCTGAGAACAAATAGAAATACAAAGAAAAGGGTACCGTAACGTGCCTTGATTTCAGGAGTGGTGACAGGCATAGCAATGACAGCACTGCAGTTGAGCCTCTTGGCAGCCAATGCAACTCCTTGTGCATGATTCCCAGCTGATGAGCAGATAACCCCTTTCTCCAACTGCTCCTCGGGAAGCTTCGCCATCATGTTATAAGCTCCACGGAGCTTAAAAGAGAAAACCTAACAAACAAAGCATTCACAACAAACCCATATCCACAATTTCAGATATTTTATTCTATATAATATTAACATAACAAATTAACAATAACAAATATAGCAATATGGCAATGGCATATACGGGCTGAAGATCCTCCCTTTTGAGCCAAAGGTTGACCCCAGATCGTTGAGAGAGCTTAGTAGCCAAGTGCAAGGGGGTTTCAACGGCCACGTCATAGACCTTTGAAGTCAGAATGTTTTTCAAGTAATCCATAGCGTTCACGGCACTGCTGCTATCAGTGCCAACATCTGAACCGGAGGTGGAGGAAGAGCGATCGGGAACCGCGCCGAGGAAACCGGGAGGGTATTGGAGGGAATGAGGGGAGACGATGGGGCGAGTGGCGGAGGTGAGGGTTGCATTGATGTGATGGTGGTTGTGGTTGTTGGGAATGCCGTAAAGGGGTGTTACGGGGGTTTTGAGAGGGAGGAGAGGTGGCTGAGTCATCGAGAACGAGGATCGTAGAAGCGCGCTGGAATCCATGGCTGATGATGGTAATGAAGACGACAAGTTGGAAGGAAGCAACTAACTACTGCACAGAGTCACTGCCACGTTCATATGTTTTTAGGTCAAGTTCCAGTTTCTGCCACTCCTAGGTGACTAGATTTTGTTCCCTTTGATTTGTTTGTTTGTGCCAAACAGGTCATGGTCCAGGGTATTTTGTACCCCCAAAAAAGTTTAAAGTTTGATAAATTAAATTAACATTTGCACTTAGACAATTAGTGTAATATAAGTTATGTTGTTGGTATAAGAAATAGTTTTAGAATGAGAAAGGTGATTCTTGTATTATTTAATATTATATGAGATTTAATAGAACGTGATTCTTATTAAAAATTTCTTATAATATAATGTAATAGTAGATGATAATTGAGTTGGAATGAATGTGATACAAAATAAATTTATATAATACACCTCTTTTAAATCGGGGAGTATTACAGGAGATTTACATAATAGAAGTTGTCCAGAAGATGGTTTGGAAAAACAATCTCGAGAGGGTGTGTTTATTATTAATCTTTTGATGTGATTTTGATTCTGACTTTTAAAGGTTACAGGCACTACTAAAAATATTTATGAGCAATTTTGAAAGTTAATACTATAAAGTGCTATTCTCCGCTAGTAATCTCCTATGGACAAGCCAATGTTCTAATGTTGGGGCTTTGAACATGTGGAAAATACAACTTCGCACGGATAGTAAAATATCCCATGAAAGAAAAGCAGCCCCCACAACAATTGCAAATATCGATCCAAAAAAGGAATCAGATTCCAAAGAGCACGAGGAGGGCGAGTTGCCGGTATTTGTATTAGTCAGAAAGCTAGATCATTGTTCTTGTCCCTCATAACAAAAAAGCAATGGCACAAATCCACATTATGCAAACCTTGTTTCCAAACATATGCTAACATAATAATACAGCAAGGATCAGATTCAGATTTTTGGCCTCTTTCTCAATTGGGTTTCGATCATAAAAACATTATAAGTTTATAACCAAGTTACTGAAACATATTCTTCAAGATGGAAAGCACAGCATCAAAGCCAGAGGTTCTAAAGCCAGTGATCCTCAAAGCTGGTGTTCCTTTAGCTGTTACTTTGGCTGGTTTCGTCTATACATGGATCACGGCAAAGAAGAGATTAAAGAAAGTTGAAGAAAGAAGCCATAGCCTCCCTTCAACGGAAGATAAAGGGCACACAGACACTGCACCTTTAGAGCAAGAGATTAGTGGCTTAAGAAGCCAGGTTGAAGCTATGCAAATGAGAGAATTGGCGTTGCGTTTGCAGTTCGGTCGGTATTGTGATTTGAGAGAGAGAGAGTGTGTGCTTGGAGAAATCAAGAACACTTTGTTGATGGAGACCGCTCGAGTTGAGTTCTTGGATAGGGAGATTTCGTCCATGGAGGCAGAGAATAGGAGGTTGGAGAATTTTGTGGTCCAATATCTCAATGTTGCTGAGAAGATTGAGTGCTGGAAATCTGAGAATAGGGTGCTTCGGAGGAAGTTCCGGTGGCTGCTGAGGAAATCGATGGCGCAATCTCGCCTGGTGAAGGAGCAGGCCTTGAAGATCGAAGCCGGCGAAGCAGAGATCTTGAGAAGCCATGACGCCTTGCAAACAAGGACTAATGTAATTGATAAATTAGAGGGTGAAATCAGAGAGCTGGGAAGGGCTTTGAATCAATTGCAGGATGAGAAGAAAGAACTTCTGAAGAGGCTTGACACAGCAGAAAAATCATATGCATCTAAGGTAAGCAAAAGATACATATAAAACCAATGAACTGTTAGCTAGAAATAAATAGTAGGTTTATTTCTCTATTTATGAATATAATTTTGATATATTAACAGTAACGATTTAGACTATTACTAATAATATGTTAATAAGTCATTGAAAGAGTATAACTTTTTCAAGTAGTTATTCTGAGAACTACATATATTTTTATGTCATGACAATAAGTCATGACAAAATGGGTTGCATGATGTGTGAGAGGAATGGTAATGTCTCTACATCTTTTGAGTGGTCCAAATAGTATTTTTGTTAGTAGACACTAATCATTACAAGGTTTTCCATATACAGATTGTAGCAGGAGATGTAACTAGTGAAGAGTACAACCAGGTTGTGAATGAATTGGAGCAGGCCAAGAAGGAACGGGCAGATGAAGTTAACGAACTGATTTACTTGCGGTGGACGAATGCTTGCTTAAGGCACGAGCTAACAAGGCACAATGAACAACAGAATCAGGAGGATAGAGACCATATAGAACCGGAACCTGGAGGAAGGGATGAAGTAATCAATTATGACTCAGAGCATGATGAATTACATAAAGATGATTCCCTCTTGGAGCATCATCACAATGTGCCTCCTTCCTTGGATGCAGTTCACCACAGCCATGGTGATGGTTCAGAAAGGAAAAAGTTGCTTAAAAGGCTAAAGAGATGGGTAGAAGGCAGTGGAAAGGCATAGGAAACATTATGAAGCTATTGCAATTGGTACAAGAAAGTAACAATAGATACATCAGATCTAATGTTAATAAGATATAACAATACATTTGTTAAATGCAAATAGTATAAACAAAGATATTTTACCTATTAAATGTAACAAATGGAACTGCAACGAGAATGCAAGTTAGCCAAATTAAGTATAGAAAGCATTGAAAAAAGAATAAAATTAAAGAAGGAAAACCCACATACTTTGAATAAATTTATCAACTACTTCACTTCCACACTACACAAAACAAAAAACAAAAAAGGAACAGTGTCTTCTCTATTTCCTTTTCATGTACTGTTGTATCATTCATTTGTTTCCAAGGTGGAATTGCTTCATACTGTGTAATGTGCATGAAAGGATAGAGATAAAGATCAGAGAGCATTTGACTCGATGAATGGTCCACATGAGATAAAACTCTCTTAATGCTAATTTATTTCTATTCATGAGACTGAACTTAAGATCTTTTTCAAGGAAACAACTACAAAATAACTTTAACTAACCACTACCAACATCTACATGTTGGTGTTTCTATTACTTGTCAAAACTAATTAACTATAGTATTTTAGCAAACAAAATAGAGTCAATTAGAACCAAAAATCAGATTAGGAGACGATAAATCCTAACCGAAACAACAACCAATAAAAGGACAAGAAAGAGTTGGAACGATATACCACAAATAGTGCTAGGCACTATCTTTAGAGATTTATTTCCGCCCTACTTAGAGCTATGCTAAGTGTTCTCTTCAACAATCTGTCCACACGTAGTTGTCAGCACCCACCCGTCCACACGTAGTTGCTGACACTCTGAACAGCAAAGCCTCGTTCCAAGACATATAGACCAAGTTTGAAACATTCTTCTAAAGCTCAATTTTTCCAACACTTGTATCATTAAGCAAATGCACAAATATTAGTCAAAGGTGCGCACGAGTTAGTTGCCAAATTGCCATGACCATTAAGCAATTAAAAATATACTAAGCAGTATTCAGTATAAATTATTAACTTGGTAATGTTAAGGGTTGTTGATGAGTGCACTGCTTGCCATTATATAATATTACTTTTGCCTTCTGGGGCTACTAGGAATGGATATTTCATAATTTGCCTTTAGAAACCTTGATATTGAACCAGGCGTGTGCTAGTGGCATGGGCAGATGACAGAATATTACATTGGGGGAAATTGCTGTAGTATTCTCCTTTTTAATAAGCTTTTTTAATATTTATTACTTATTAATTTTAACAATAAGTATTAAGAGAAATTGAAGTTGTATATACAAAACCAATCTACAACACAACAACAAATACAGCTCAGTTCTTTTCCCATTTTGAGTTTTTTAATGCATGATTTTTATTTATATAAAAAAAAAACTAGTACATCATCATTTTAAATAAAACATAATCATGTGCCACAAATTATGCAATTATGTAAATTTGATTAGTATAGCTTGTATATATTAGATGGATATACATATAAAAAAAACATATTAAGCATTTCAACATGTTTAACCAACAGCAACCAGTTGCCACAGAGAAATAAAAAAAGATACCATAGCACTTCCTAGTTGGAAAAGCATTTGATGTTGGTGTAGAAATCTGTTCTGCAACAATAACAAAACATGAATATTTACAGTTGTCATCTGTTCTTTGCATCTTTATATGTGCATGGAACTTCTTTTTCAAGAATTTCTGTACTGTGAAAGCAAGTTTTTCTTTGCACATTTTGTGAATTCTTCATCATAAACTTAAAGAGAGATCCCTGTGGGGATAGAAATGCTTTTGGAGAATATTGATCAGTCAGGATTTGGGACCCCTTGCACTTTGGTAACTAGGAGTAGTATACAACAGTAATGAATAGGGGGAATTCTTCTCACATGTAATTTAGGCATTCTAATATAGTTCTTTGAACCTTGGACTTCACTTTGATGATAAATGGTAGTGCAATGTGCTTGTGCATGATCCATGTGTTACGACACAGTAATGAATCCTCTCATTACATTTATTGTCATGTATTGTCAAGTATGATCTTTCGCTGTTAATTTCTTTGTTACTTATGTCATGTGTGAGACCCACCTCAACAATTAACGGTCACATTTGACAACACATGACAAAAAATCTAATCGAGATAATCCATTTGCGTTAGAACAGAATATTACATAGGGAAATTTGGCTCTTCACATATTGTTAGTGCAAGAATCATAATGTCCTAGTCCTACCATTTTGATATATTCTAATTAAAAATTTCTCCACTAAGACTTAATAATGTATGAGCTGCTTGACTAAATTAAGGAACCAAATAGCATTTCTGATTAAGGAAAGAAGGAAAAACTCTGCAAACTTGAGTATGTGGCATGGCCTTTTTTTTTAATGCTTATTTGCACCTCATAAAGATAGAAAATGCCATTTCTATGACCATACAAGAGGCATCAAACTGGTCCCATAATTCACCAAATTTTTTTATGGTATTCCATATAGTAGATTCTTGCAGCCACTTTACCTTGCATAAACAAATCCTTCACTTTATTCCTTTGCGGTATATAGATGTAACCATTTTAATTTATTCATCAACCTTCCCATCAGTGCCATAAGATCTTTTTTCCCCTCTCCTAAGTTGTCCATGCAAAAATGATTGCTGAACCAAACATGAGGCAGAGCTCCCATTTTAGCTATGCAACCTTTCTTCTTCTCATTACAATTTTCCTTTGTCACCACACTTTTTCACAAAAGACTTGCCCAAACTGTGGCTCTATGCAAGTTCCATACCCTCTAAGCACAGAACCAAGCTGTGGCGATCCACACTACAAGCTTCACTGCGACCCCAGCAATCAAAAACTCTACTTTGACACACTCAATGGAAGCTCCTACTTGGTGCTGAGAATGACGCCTTCGATCCAGCGCATGGTGGTGCAGCCGGCGCCATGGCTGCCAGGTTATTCATCATGTGTTACACAAGACATGCCAGTGAGCAATGGCCTATGGCTGAACCAGTCGCTCCCTTTCAACATAACTTCATCAAACACAGTTTTCCTCCTCAACTGCTCGCCACGCCTATTAGTCTCTCCTCTCAACTGCTCCTCCTCCAGCATCTGCCACCGCTACTTGGAGACTTCTGGTCATGTTGACACTAAAAGAGCACTTGATTGTGCAAGTGGTATTCACCCTTGCTGCACTTTCCTCGCCGGCGGCATACCTTCGGCTTACAAGATCCGGCTCCATAGCTCCGGCTGCAAGGCATTCAGGAGCGTTCTTCACTTGGATGAGGACAAGCCTGCTAGTCAGTGGGAGGAAGGCCTTGAAATTCAATGGTCTCCTCCTCCTGAACCACCCTGCAGGACACAGAGCGACTGCTCCGGGGACTCCAAGTGCTCCAATTCCGGCGAGAAAACCACCCTTTTTCGATGCCTTTGCAGTGAGGGACACCATTGGAACCCTTATGCGGCATCCTGTGTTAGGCACAGGAGAAAGACCAAATGCAGAACAACCTTGGTGGTCTCAATTGGGATTGTTACTCTTTCCTCTCTGGCTTTAATCCTTGCCATCACCACAAAATCATGCAGAATCTACAACTACAGAGAGAAGAAACAAGCAAAGGAAAGAGAGAATGTGTTGAAATCAAGCACTGCAGGGGAGAAGCCCTACAAGATGTTCCAATTGAAAGAAGTGAAGAAAGCAACAAATGGTTTCTCCCAAGAGAGGTTCTTAGGGAGTGGTGGGTTTGGTGAAGTCTACAGAGGAGAACTCCAAGATGGGACACTTGTGGCAGTGAAGAAAGCCAGAGTTGGAAACTTGAAAAGCACGCAACAAGTGCTCAACGAGGTTTCAATACTCTCTCAGGTGAATCACAAGAGCCTCGTGAGGCTCTTGGGTTGCTGTGTTGAATCCGAGCAGCCACTCATGATCTATGAGTATATCTCGAATGGGACCCTCTATGACCATATTCATGGCAGGTATTGTCAAGAATCATCTCTCTCAAAAGCTTAAGCTTATAGGTAGAGACAATTGAACGATTTTATATCTCTTTACATACTCTCTCATGCAGTAGCTCTTTCAGCTTGTTGTGTGGATAATTTTTTTGAGATGAGGTTCGCAAGAATCGACCTATTGACCTCTTGATCATAATACCTTTAATATTATGTTAAGAATCATCTCTCCAAAAAGCTTAAACGTTTAGATAGAAACAATTGAATAATTTTATGCATCTCTTTATAGGTGCCCTAACTTCTTGAACTGGGAAACTAGGCTCAAAGTTGCTCTTCAAACTGCCGAAGCGCTGGCTTACTTGCATTCTGCTGCACACACACCAATTTACCATAGAGATGTGAAGCCAACAAATATACTGTTGGATTCTGAGTTCAACGCAAAGGTTTCGGATTTCGGGCTTTCGAGGCTTGCTAACCCGGGATTGAGCCACGTGTCAACTTGTGCTCAGGGGACTCTGGGGTACTTGGACCCTGAGTACTACAAGAACTACCAGTTAACTGATAAGAGTGATGTTTATAGCTACGGCGTTGTGATGTTGGAGCTTCTGACTTCTCAGAAGGCCATAGATTTCTCGCGTGACCCTGACTGCGTGAACCTTGCGGTTCACGTGAGTCAGCAAGCGGGGAATGGGACGATCATGGAAGTGGTGGATCAGAGGCTTGTTTCTGTGGGGCCCTTTGGTGGTGGTGGTGGAATGGTGACGAGCGTAAAGATGTTTTCGGAGCTTGCACTTGATTGCTTGAGGGAGAAGAAAGGTGAGAGGCCTGGTATGAAGGATGTTGTTCAACGCCTCCTGTGGATAATTAAGACTTTGGATCAAGAGATAAATACGGAAAACCAAGGACCTGTTTGAGGATAGGGAAATGATGATTTGTGTATATAGTTATTAGACACCAAAATCCACGCGTTATGGGTGTACATGTGAATGTAATATTTATTAATTAATAATGAATGTACACCAACATTAAGGATAAGTTCAACAGTTAATTGAAAGACGTATTTATTTGATGTCTAAATTACTGTGTTAAAACTTAAAATATAACCGTTTAGAATAAGTGCAGTATGTAACACCAAGTCTAGTTTATATTTTAATAATGAAAAAAAAAAAAACAAAATTAATATGTAAACATGGTATTATTGTAATCTTTGTGTCTAGCTATGGAACACATGTTCAACAAATTTCACATTACGCAGTAGATACATTTTCGAGATGACAAATTTATAAATAATTTTTGTATAACCTTACTCATAAAAATGTGGAGTCTACAATATGCGGTTCACTATGAACCACACACTTTGTGAGTAAGGTTCTTAGCATACTTCTTACATTTTCATCTTTATTTTAGAGGATTTATCACTTTAAGCTAAAAATGTTATTCATGGCATAATTTGAGAATATATTCATCAACAAGATTCGTGACAAAGAGAAAAAGAAATTAAGAGGAGTTAAAGTGATATTTGGGAACCTGGATTTTGTTGAGGGGAGGGGGAGGGAGAAAGACTGGAATTAGATGCCTTCTTCTAATGAAAAGTAACTATATATATAGTCAAAAGTATATACAGCTATTGCCAAGTGGTTTATATCCAAGAAAAAGCTATTGCCAATTGGAATCTTGGATTTCAGAATGGATTGCTCCCTCTTAGAAAGTAATCTTCCTTTTACAATTTAGGAAACAATTTTCTCTTAAAAATTTAAAATGGAAATTCGACTTTGTTATACTAGGAAAGCATCATCAAAAGCATATGATTAGTCCCATCCACGAAGGATTTTATTCGATCTTTGGCCTAATTATAGGGCTTCAAAGGTTGACAGTAATCACCAATCACCCATCATTAATCATCATTGATTTTCACATATGCAGAAACGTTACGCTAATATATGGTTGAAGAATTTCAGTAATTTATTTTAAAGCGTATAAAGATCATACTACTATAACAAAAGATATTTAATAGGAACAAACTATTTTAAAAGAACGCGAGTTTGATTTTTATTATTGATGTAAGATAACCACTTTAATAAGTGATTTTTGTTTGACCAAATATTGGCTATGTGAAGAAAAAATTGTAAGATTTACATGATTTTATTTTTCACTTGCAGGTTAGCTTAAAAGAATTGATGATTGATAGACCAACAAAAAAATGCTTTAGGATAATTGAGTCATCTAAACCTGATTTAAGACCATCAAAGCTTTTGTTTTAGCCCTCGGCTCCTTGTATAGTACATGGATTTCAATTTTTTTTTAAAAAAAATAATGCAAGGAAGGAGATTAATCTCTTAAACATACTTGTCTTTTCAATTTGTGTCTTTTTAAAAAATTAAATCGATATCTTCTTTTTAAAATAATTTACCTCTACCATTACATCAACATCTTTGTATTAGGTTCATGAAACTATTAGTCAGTAAAAAAAAAAAAAAAAAAGAGAAGTGGGTAAAGTCAAAAGCAATTTCATTAGGCCCTATAATGCTTGCCATAATTCTCCCAAACCTTTCAATCTTTACAGTGGGGTAAGTAATTATGGCATCACATAAAGCTTACCTAGTGTTGGAAATGGCAACACTGAACTCTATCCAGCCAAGTGATTATGGAACACACTAGGTCCACAATCCACACACTACCGAGTAGCCACCACAGAATTCTTCAAGTGGATTTGCTGGCTTAACTTAATAAAATATCGATAGAAGACCGCATTTTTTAAGTATAAATTTGGATTCTCTTCAACTGGTGATTAAGTTTGGTAATCATCTCTCTTTAGAGAGATCCATTATTAGTGCCCATGAGCTTAATTGGGTAATCTTCTTTTAGTTGAGGAAGAAATAAAAATATCGAATAATCTTTCAACAAAGCCTCATTATTGTGTCTCTTTGGAACGTACATATCATAAACACCCTAATTGATAGCAAAGACTAAACTATTTTTAATACCATGTAGTTTATGGAAATATTCTTCTATCCATCTCAATATTTTTCGAAAAAAGAAAGTGGACAAGAAATATAGGTTGAATTATTACCTAAGCACGGCAACTAACCGATATATTCATGTGCAGACAGAACCATGCATGGATTGATTATATACATAAGGAAAACATTTTCTTGTCTTCAGAAGAAGAAGAAAAGAACATTATCTTAAAAAAAACGTTTTGTTACTCGAATCCACTTGCCCATTTTTTTGGGCTCCAATATGCAAAGAATTAGCCCATAATGCTCGGACATTTGCAACGTGAAATTTACAGACATTTCTAAGCAATGTAAGATCCTAATATCATATTAAATAATTGAGTAGCCTAATTCAACTCCAAAAACTAACTTATGGAATGAAAGATGTCTCACATCTAAATAACATGAGACTCTAATAATATTATCATATATATTTTTTGGGGAACGGATATACTAATCTCAATTTTGTTTAAAAGACTTGGACAATATGGTATTATCCAATAATCTAACGAAAGCCAAGATAATCTAGAGAGAATTAAATGACAGTTGAGATTAGTATGTCGACTTAACAAAGGAAGAATAAAAGCATGCAATCTCTATCTCTCACCCTCTAGGATTCAAAAGCATGCAATTCGCAACAAAAAGTATAGGATTCAAAATTCAGATGTTTTTTACATAACAGAAAGTACCCCTAAATCTATCGCCGCGAATGGCAAGTGCTTGACCAGAAAGCGTCGTCATGACTGCAGCATACTAATGTGGAGTCAAAAATATTGAACCAAAATTTGAGTTAATTCACGTAAACAAAATCCAAAACAAACTTGTCGCTGAATCTTACTATCACTACCAATTCACGTCAATCCTAAGGAAAGAAAAGTTTTTCGTAAGGAAATATGCTGTAGGAAAAAAAACTGTTAAGGTTCATGCATGTCAAAAATCATGAATCAAATTTCTGCGTTCCTGGAAGAAGCTTCATCTGACTCATGATCTAAGCTTCAAACAAGACCGATTCAAGATCTATGTGCTTCAAACAAGTATCATCTCCAGGTAAAGTCTTCAGTTCACTGCAACCTCAGCTGAAAAGTATTTTGAATGAAGGGCATCCTGGCCAGGTACTTTGGTATTAGAGTTTTTGAGCACTAGCACAGCTTCTTCCACCTTGGCAGAAAGAGAGACTGGTGATTCCAGGAGAAGCAGCAATTCTCCATTGTCCATCTCCAAAAGCATCCCTGTGATCTTCGCTGCTAGGGCAGGCTGCTCAAGATAGGTAAAGAATTTATTTTTAAAAATTTTCAAACCTAACCTCAAATACCCAAAAAAATCAAAAGAGAATAGTGTATTGTTATAAGTTATACCTTCAGTTTCTTGACATGCATGTAAATATGCTCCCCAAGTATCTGTTTCTGCTGCTCAGGAGAAGCAGCAGCAAGCATGCTATGCAGCATTTCTGATCCCTGTGACCCTCCATCAGAGTTAGAACCAGCAGATGAGAATCCAGATCCTTTTTCCATTTCACGTTGGCGCCCACAAGGCACATACTTAGTCTGTCCAGTTCGCTGCAAAGCATAGAACTTAAGAAATCTTAACTAGTAAGGACATGTATAGAAAAGGACTGAAAACATTCAGCCATGTTCACTATTTTACATTAAAGATTTAACAGAAAATAAATGTTTACTAATTCCAATTTCAAGTTCAATTTCTGAATATTAGAGCATTTTAGAAATTGCTATTCTATGAAACAAGTGATACTAGCACAACATGAGACCAGAGAGTGTAGAGAATGTGCAGTGCGTAAGAATTTATTTCTACATATTAGAAGTCATGTTTTCTGAATGAAGGGGGGAAATCAAACCTGTTGAGTAGTAGACTCTTTCGAAGAGACCACTGATTGAGAAGTCTGCTGTGCTTGTGTATAAGTACCAGCATGAGCACTTCCCTGTGAAGTTGTGTTACCACTCATCCTTCCCCTGTTTTGCCTATGCTGTCTAGTATTGTTTGAAACCTGTAAATGAAAGACATGATAATAAAACAATTTCTCCTAATAAAACAAGCGTAGCTATTTCCTTCATGGTAACATTTTTCAGGAATTCCTTTGTTTTATTTTTCCAAAAATAATTATAAAAAAACAATCATGAAAAATTGTGAATGAAATACAAGCATGTAATTGTGAATGAAATACAAGCATGTCTTGAGCTACTAAACAAAGTTGTTACTCACAACAGGAACAGGTGGTTGTTGAAATGGTCTAGCAGGAGGTGCAAAGCCATTAGCCCTCCATCCTGGCCTCAATGCCAGTTGTTGATACATCAGCCCAGCTCGGGAAGGACCATGTGAAACAACACCAGAAGCTGCATAGTAGTAGGGAGGATATCCACCAGGGATAATGGGAGTTGAAGGTCCAGCTAGTCCTGCTAATTGCTGTGCATACTGGAGCTGCAACTGTGCTTGCCTATCCTCTTTCCTCTGAGCAAGAGCAACATATAGTGGTTTTCGATGAAACATGAATCCTGTGGCATATAACATCAAATTAAATTAAACATAATGAAAAACAATGAAAGCATTGCAGACATGATGATGCTAAATGAAAATTTCATACATAAAATAGTATAAAATCTTCATTAGAAAAAAAAGCTTTGAGAGATGAAATTTACAATATCAGAACTTACTTCTAAAGCAGCATACAAAAGTGACATGATACCATACTTTCACGTTTATGGATATCTTGTAGTGCTATTAACACGAAGGATTGATTTCATTACTTATCATAAACCCAGGGGCTAATAGTAATATTCCATTCTTTTTATTGAAGATTTAAACTACTAATAGGAATCCGGTATTTGCTCATCAAGATAGACTGAAAATGCTGTATATTAATGACAGAAACAGATATTCCACTGTGGAAATCAGAACAAGAGGAAAAAGAAGATGAAAAAAATTAGCAAACTTTATTCTTCACAATATTTACCTCCGAACTTTTAATGCCATAAAATAAAAATAAGAAAACATATGCTTTATGCCTAAGAGTATTTCATGAATAATAAGATACATGATGAAATATGACAAATAATGTATAAAATATATCTAACCTCTCAAACTGTGTGATCCAATAAATATATAACATGCTTGTCTGACATTATTTTCTTAAGAACTGATGGTAAGCATTTCTATTCATATTTGATTAAACTAGTAGAAAGAAAACCTACATGAAAATGAAGCATTCTTGAACACATTTAAGTACTATCAACAACTTAACTCACCATGAAAAGTGCTCACAGCTTTATTGGCCTCCTCAGGAGTGGAGAAGCAAACAAAACCAAACCCTTTGCTTATACCTTTGTCATCTCGCATAACTTTGGCAGAAGTTATTGTGCCACATGGACTGAAATGATCTCGCAGTTCGTCGTCGCTAACATTGTCATCAATGTTCTTCACATAAACATTTGATCCCTGGAAATTAAATGAAGACATGTTAAGACAACTGAAGAAAAAATGACTATTAAAATATAGGAGAATGGTAATGAAATCACCTTATACTTCAAGATTTGTTCCTTACGTTTCTCCTCAAACTGGTTATGCAATATCTGCTCACGCTCAGCCTTCTTTTGTGCCCTGGCTACATACAGAATCTTTGAACCTGTTTATGACACATCAGAACAAGATAATATACAGGATCAACATCAAGAAATTTCAATTTTTTTCCTGTAGAAAACCTAAACAGTAAAGGCCAAATAAACTACCAAATTGTGATCCATCCATTGCTTCCATCGCCCTTTTAGCATCATCTGCGTTTTCATAGTTCACAAAGGCAAAACCCCTTGATATCCCATTGTTGTCCTTCGCAATAGCCAAGCTAATGACATTCCCAAAAGATGAGAACTTTTCCTGCAAAAGTGCTTCAGTAATATCAGGGTCCAAATTCTTCATGTACAAATTTGTATATCTGGCATCAGGGCCAGGCACAATGCGGTCACTTTTTTTTACAAACTTCCCAACATATCTGCAACAACAATTATATTCAGCTTGAAATTAGTCTCGGGACATAACCAGTGTACAGAAATTGAACACAACAATTAACTTTAAAGACAATAACCAGTGTATATAAACATATATCGACCATGTAAAGAAAGAATGCAGGAAGGAATTCACATACATTTGCTTATCACAAACAGTAGAGCCATTCAGCTTCTCGATGGCAGCATTTGCAGGTTCCTCCGATTCAAACTGAACAAAACCATAACCTTTGCTCTTCCCATCCTCAGACATGACAACTTTGCAGGACAAAATATTCCCAAATTCTTTAAATAAATCTTGCAGCCCCGCATTGTCTATTGATTCAGCCAAGTTCTGCCACGTTTCCAGATAATAAATCCACCTCAAAAAAATAAAAAATAAAAAAGGAACCAAACGAAATGTTCAAATCAAAGCTTTATATACCTTAACAAACACGTTCCCTATGTTACTTTTCCTTGCATCAGGATCACGACGCGACCACATGACCCTAATCACCTTCCCATTCAGTGTAGAATTATTCTTCAGCTCGATTGCTCGGTTTGCTACTTAATCGAAAATCCAAAGAGAACAGATTATGGTAATCAGAAACCACCCAGACATTTATCATAATATACAAACAATTTCTTGCAATTTGTTCTGAAAAAGCTTCGGCAATTAACAGAATAGATCAGGAAACAAATGTGTCGAATGCGAGCGAAAAAAACAGCAATTTCACGTTAAACA
Organism: Nissolia schottii; assembly: GCA_003254905.1. Lineage (NCBI taxonomy): Eukaryota > Viridiplantae > Streptophyta > Magnoliopsida > Fabales > Fabaceae > Nissolia > Nissolia schottii. Next base: position 44,674 of record QANU01066702.1, on the reverse strand, counting down.
AGCTCCATCATTTTCTGTTGTTTGACATTCAAGAATCATCGAAAATAACATCGTCAAGAAAAAGCATAAAGAAAACGTTAAGTTATATACCGTCTTGTGGAGAGAGGAAGTTGACGTAGCCATAACAGAGTGACCTGCCGGTGGAGGAGTCCCTGCAGACGCGAACGGAGGCGAGGCTCTTGAACTCCGAGAACGCCTCCGCCAGCTGGCCGTCGGAGACGTCGGGGTGGAGGTCGCCGACGTAAAGAGACGCCGGAGGTGCAGCGACAGTCGGAGAAACCGCCATTGATCAATCGGTCACAAACAAACCAACAAATACCAAATGCCGGAGCAGAGAAAGAACGATTAGCGCTACCGCAGGAGATTATTATTTCTCGAAACTGATCCTTCGTCTGAGAGAAAAAGAAGAAAAAAATGAAACGGCTCTTGCGAATTGATTTTGCAGAGGGGAAATGAGAGAGAGGTGGAAAATGTGAGTGAGAAATGAGAAAGAAAGAGAGAGAGAGAGAGAGAGAGAGAGAGAGAGAGAGACAGAGAGAGAGAGAGAGCGAGCGAGCGAGCGAGAGTGTGTGATATGGACGAAGGAGAGAGAGAGGGGGGTGGTGGTGGTGTGTGAGAGTGAGCGATACGGTGTGCATGGCCGTTCAGTATTAAGCAATGGGCTTCACGCGCACGCGCCAATGGAGTGCGTGGATACCACGGGTTGGTTCTTGGGCACAAAGTTTACCTTTTATTTTGCCTTTGACATTTTGGAAGGGTTTTTTCTTTTAAAAAAAATTATTATTATTATTATTATTATCTGTATTCACGGAAGGAAAGTCGCGCCTCGCGCCTCGTCAACCAATTGTCACTGGCGGCATGGATTTTGGATTGTGGTCTTATGGACAAGATGATAAATGGATTATGAATTTATGATCATGATATCATGGGCTTGACTCATAAGCTATACCCAACATAAAAAAAAACCACAATGAGATTTCTTTTATTTATGTTAATTGTTCATGAGGTGCCTCTCATTCACAACCGTTAATCTCTTTTGAGACTTTAAAATCATTAAAATGAGTATACTTTATTAATAAATGAATTTTTTTACTAAATGTTTAAGAATATAGATTGGCAACAAAGTTTTGTTTGGATGAAGATAGATTGATTATGTTACTTGGGCTCCTGGCCATGATGACTCGTTCTCTATTAAATCTGTTTATTCTATTTTATTGGGTGAAGATTCTATGCACATCAGAGACCCCCTTTTCAAGCTTATTTGGAGGTGGAAGAGTGTGGAGCGGGTTAAAGCCTTTCTTTACCTGGTGTCTAGAGAAGCGTTACTGACAAATGCGAATCGGGTTATTCTCCATCTCTCTTTGGACAGCTCTTGTCCTCAATGCTCTAATCATATTACGGAGACCATTCTGCATACCCTTCGAGACTGTGAGGTAGTTTCGAGGTTTTGGAAGAGGTTATTGCATCCCACTCGCTTGCTTAATTTTTTTGAAGCACCCCTTCGCACATGGATTTCAGAAAATTTGAAGCAAGGTCATCATTTTGGTTGGTACGGTGACCAGGAATGGCGCTCAGTTTTTGGCTTGGCCCTCCATTTTCTCTGGTATGTCCGAAATGACTTTATCTTTAATAATTCTTCCTCTAGTATTAGTGATCTTTGGTTCACTTTTGGATTGAAGCTCAAACACTACTCTCCCCCAGTCCATATATACTCTTCTTCTAACTCAGAGGATCACCTGGTCTATTGGCATTTTCCTTCACCTGGGTGAGTGGTAGCGAATTGTGATGGATCTATGTTTAGTTCTGGTAGTGCAGGCTGCGAGGGTCTGATCAGAGATGAATCAGGGGATTTGACATCCATCACCATAGCAGAACTTTGGGGCATTTTGCATGTGCTTAATATTGCCTGGCGGAGTGGCTTCCAGCAAATGCGGGTTGACTGTGACTCTCAGAGTACCATTAAGCTTATCCATAATTGTCATAACCATTTGCATCCTGCTGCCTCGATCATATCTCGTATTCGTGAACTGTTGTCAAAGAATTGGGTGGTGCATCTTCAACATGTCTTTAGAGAGTCCAACCGTGTTGCAGATTGTCTTGCTCATCTAAGTCATAGCCTACTTTCCTTTGAGGTTTCTTACTTTGACACGGCGCCTGCGGCTACTTGTAACATCCCGGATTTTCTCCTTACAAAGATTTCACATAATAAATAAATGTGAGTCAATTATTAAGATTGAAAAATTAAATTATTAAATATAATCCTTAAAAATACCAGTCAAAAGGGTGATTTCGCGATCTCGCGAGATTTTGCGAGATTCGGGGTGATTTTCCCTCATCACCGGGATTTAATTATGACTCAATAGAGTCCGTGAAATACACAAATTTGAAAATAAATTTAAGAATATTTCGACCGGACTCAATCTACTAATAAGAAAAATTAGCAAATCGCGAGGGTGCGTCCAGAATATTTTTCGGACAACCGTACGTGAAGTATCGAGGCTGCAATGACAAAACGCGATTAAACATGATCAAAATTGTACCCAGGAGGGTTACCCATATCCTCTGCCACAGTTGGGATATTTTATATATAGTATATTATTATATATTATAATAATAATAATGAATAGTAATAATAATAATATAATAATAGTAATTATATAATATAATATATATGTATGTAAGGAGGTGGGGGCCGCTTATAAATAGCCCGCTGAAGCAAATTATGGCATTTTCTTTCCTTGCTTCTTCGTCTGTTTTCTTTCTTTGCTTTGTTGTTCCGTTCATACACTGTTGCGATGCTGTCGGACGCTAGAAAAATAGCAGAATCGTCATGGAAGTGTTCAAGAAAATTTCCTCTTCACTTCTACCGTTTTCAAACTGGATTTGGAGGTGGGTAAACCGTTCTAACCGCCGTCTACGTGGTTCTAAAATGTTTGATAATGTTTGTGATATGTCTTGTGATAGATTATATTAGGTTTAATTGCTTGATAATATTCTTGATAATTAGAAATGATTATGAGACATGAAATTGCTTATGATGATGGTTGTGCTATGTTTGGTGTTAGAATATGTTAGATTTTAATGGCTAAATGATGTTCTTGAAGATTTCTATCGATTATACTTGTATCTGAAAGTTTCTGCAGGTCTGGTAATCTATTGGAATAATTGTTAGAATTAGGTTGGTTTATGTTTATGAGGATGTTGAGCCTGAAATTAGGTGATATGTTATATGTTAAATCTTATGTTAATATGAGGTAATACATGTTAGAGGTTGGTGATAAATGACGAAGATGATGACATGTGATTTTGAACGGTAATTACTCAAGAAATAATAGGGATATGCTTACGAGTTATATGATGTTGTGTGTGTTAAATGATTTAGACTAGGAGGAGTATAAGATAGAATTATAAAATGATGCTTGTCAATATGAGGAATGGTAGATGCTTATGAGTATGTAGTGTTGCATGTTAGGATGTAAGATGATGATCTTTCAATAATTATGATGAAGATGATGATATGAGCTGTTAGGTTACAATTGTTGCTTTAGATGATGAATGGATATAACTACTTTATGATGATGAACTGTGATTTTTATATATGAATTGTGCCTATGATGATGATGATGAGAAAAACCCCCCTCTAGAAGGGCCAAGGGCTCAGCTTTTGGGGAAGGTCTTAGTCCCGGTCGAGTCGTTAGGTCCGACCCCACCGCCATCAGTTTGATGGTCACCTCGGTCGTAGTTGCTGAGAATTATGGGGTCAAGACACTGCAGGTGAGACCCTACCTGGCCGCCACGATGCGAGCTGTAAAGTGTGGTTGTAGCGGTGTGGCCGCAGCTACAAGGGACGAGGAAGGAACCACTACTAAGGCTTGCCTTATACCGCAGGAGTAAAATGAATTTCAAATGAATTTCCAAAGACAATGATGATGATGTAGTAGTGTAGCTATGTGAATTGTATGATGAGGATTTTGATGTAATAGTATAGCTATGTGAATCATATGATGATGTTGAGTTAGGAACTAAATTAGCAGACAGATGACGTAGATAATGAAAAATAGATCCCCTGAGCACCTAGTAACATAGGTAAAGCTGCTCAGCCTTAGTATGGACATTCATAACTAGTAGGGATTTAGTATAACTTAGTATGGACATTCATAACTAGTAGGGATTTAGTATAACTGTAACACCTAGAGATCCCTGAGCGGCGGAATCATAATTGGGTATAAAATAAGTTATGACGACTAAGGTTTCCCCACTGAGAACGCAGCGTTCTCGCACCCGTTCCTTTATGGTTCTAGGTGAGAACGACAAAGATGTCAGCGCAGCACGTGGAAAAGCAGACTTGAAGAAAATAAATGGAGGAATAGGATGGACGTCGCTTGACTAAAGATGTTACGATCAACCTTTAGTCAGCATGGTTTATGTTTTACGCTACCATGAGAAAGTACATGTATGTATTAACTATGAGACTACCTATGTAAATGATTGTCAATATATGCCACAGACCACTTGTATGCTGATTGTTTGATGTGGTTAGGTTAAAATAATTATCCGTTAAGTAAAAAGTTTTAACGTTTGCTTTATAAATTCTATCTGACGCGCGGCTCATATTTTATATCATATGTATATAACAAAAAAGTTTTAAAATGGTCCGTATTTTCCAAGTAAGAAATATTTTCAGAAATAAAGTAGGGGCTAAAAGTAACCCCAACCAAAGCAGATAACAACCTAGTGAGCATTGTTTGCGACGTACGCGTAAACAGTTAGCTAGGGTGTTCCACTACTCGCCCTCTTCTGAATGATCTGATTCAGATTGCGTGGCCTCGTGGAGGCTAATTTGTTTGTTGTTGTTTCTTTCTTTGGGCTTTAGCCCCTTTGTCTACAAAAAAAAAAAAAAGGCTCTAACACGGCTCTAAGTGCTTAGCATAATGTGGATCAACCACTAAAGTGTCATAATCAATTTCTTTTTGCCAAGTTGATTTCATTTATTGTATTTTATTTTTCTTGTTTATAGTTATTATCTTTTGAACTTGGTGTATGTTACATGGTGTTATGGAATGGGCCCTAAACACTCATCCCGGAACCCGTATCTCAAGGTCCCACCCAAACAAGTTCTCCCCATAAACATCTAGAGAGATCCACGGACCGTGACACTCTCCCCTGACGAACATCACTTCACGAACCTCGGAGACAAATCAGAAGAAGAGAGCCCCGAGTTAGTGGAAGTTACGATTCCACCCAAGTATTTAAGCCAAAACGGCACACCAGGTACGACCTAGAACCCATTTTCCCTTTACTTTACTATTGCATCATACTTTCACTTACTTGAGCGCCAGAGTCTTTACAGGTACTCACTCCGACACCCCCAAACTCACAGAGGAGCACCAGGATCTAAAACTGCACTGAGGACCTAACCTCTCGGTACACATGGGTTGAACACCAAGAAGTCTACAAAAAAAAAAAATACCAACAAAATGTAAGAAATTTTGAGCGTAAAACACTCGAGCTTATTTTAACGTTGATGAATATTTTTCATAAACAAATAGTTGGTGCAATCCTAGAGCAGCTACTTTGGGAGACATTACCTAACTAATCTATTACTTTCAACTTAAAATTAGGTGAATAATTCATAAGAAAGAAAATACTTTTATTAAAGTTAATGATTAATTAAATTAAATGAACCACACCATTGCAAAAAACAAAAAAAACAAAAAAAATATGAATTTTACCTATCAAAAATTAGAAGTTGAAGCAATTGAGTGTTTTTTTACTTCATAAATTATATTAGTTACAATAAAATTTGAACTTAAAATCTTATGCATATTATCTAAGCTCCTTGTTACCATACCAATCTCAATATCTTAAGTAATTGAGTATTTATTACTATGATTTAATATAATTTATTAGGAAAAAGGTTTTCTTGATGACCCTTTTCACATCATATTAACACAAATGAGAACACTTTCCACGTACAACTTTAGAAGCATGCATAGCAAGAAATATTAAAAAAAAAAAAAGAAAAAAGAATGGACTCCTATGCAATCGTACACATTCTAGTAATGATAATTAATGTTCTGCTTAGAACTCATTTTTATTATTACAATCATAATCATAAGAGAATTATTCCGGTAGCCCGTTAAATTTAAGAATATTGATATCTTATAGTTATTTATGACTAAAAATTAGTCACGTGTTCTATTAACTTTAAATAAGTATTATTTTAAATATAAAAATAAATTATGACCATTGAAATATAAAGAGATATCAATATCATTATAAAAATATGAAAAACCTAATCATAATTATAAAATATAAATTAGTTTACGAACTATATCATCTCTGTATCTTTCTTTTATTATTTAAATAAACACTAAATGTTTATAAATAATAAAGAGAAAGTTGTTGGAGATGAGATTCGGGAATAGCGCGTAGGAAAAGGCGTAGAAGCACATAGTAATTTAGAGAGAGAGAAACGGGCATAAGGAATGAGGAAAGCAGAGCAGAGGAGCAGGACTGCTTCAAACATGCAGCGCAGGCACAGAAACAAAAACGCTTCGCAATCAGAAAACGCAAAAAGCAAATGCAACGCTTTTCAATTCCCTCTCTCTCTCTCTTTCACATGCAGAGACATTCTCAGTGACCCCCCCCCTCCCTCCCGTTATTCGCATTCACTCCTTTCCGTCTTTATCTCCCCTCGCTTTCAACCCTCTCCTAAATAATAATGTGATCCTAGCCACACATTTTCGGGAAAAACCCAAATTTCATCTTTATAGGTTTGAATCGATCAATTTTTACTTTTAACAACAAATTTTCGACCAAAATCATCCTTTAAAATGTAAGAGTTATTCAATTCTTCCATTAGAGAAGTGATAGAACAATTTTAATTGATTTTTGTATTTTTTAAGAATGATTTTGATTAAAAATATTTATTATAGATGAAGTTAACCCAAATAAAAAATTTATGGAAAGGAAATTGAGGTTTTCCCCTAATTTTCAGTCAAAAGATCATTTTATAATGTATGTAAACAACATTCTATTTACTCCGCGCATTATTTTCAGTCTATTTTGTTTCCTTTTTATTTTATACAGTATGTATAAGCAATAACAAAATATATGCATGTTCCTAATAAATCCTCCTAGTCATCCAGAAAGTATTGAATATATTTTATATGTTTAATAATATTAAATACATTTCCTTTTCCATTTAATACATGCTTCATTGAGTATTAGGAAAATGATTACGAAGATGCTTTAGAAAAATCTAGCCCAAAAAAAAAAATTGGAACTCACAAAATAAAGGATAATAGAAAAAGGGAATGATCTTTATATTTTGAAGAATTGTTCTTCCGGCTTTCTTCATCAAACAAAGAAAAAACTTGGACACATGGGTAATAATACAATTCCATGAATACATTAATACCAAGACCATATGGCATTCCTAATCCTATACACTTTTACTGAAAATCACTACTCACAAGTCACGACTAAACTAGTAAGCTGTTTTATGCGGCCAGAGCACCTTTTCTAAATAGTACAAATTCATCTATTACGAATTCATCTACCACTACTAATATACAAATCTGCCAGTTCTCTACAGCAGAGTCCTTTACAATTTGTCATCATATTAATGGAAAGACGCCAATGACATTAAATAAGTGCAGAGCAGAAGCAGCTACCAACCCGGTCTAAATATCATTGGATTGCCGATAATGAGCAAAACATCGGCCAAACCCAGTGAGTTTCAAAGAATGAGCTTTAAATCTTGGCCGTGAATGATGAATCACAAAAATGGGGACACCATGAAAACTACCATGTGCATAAGGAGAATCGCAACGCTTACAGGTAGTAACTTGTAGACTATGGCTATCTGGGAGCAGCTGACACTCAGCTGTCCTGCATTGATGTACCGATCCTTGCTCTTCCTTGTAGCCGTGGAGACGTTTACAGATAAGGAACCTGAGCACCAATTTGAAATTATGACAAAGGGACCAGATATGCAGCAAAGAAAGAGTTCCTGTGGTGAACTTACAATCATAGTTAGTCCATCCGATTCGTTGATTATCTAAGTCGTATACAAATATCTTATCTTTTAGCACAAGATCTGCATAAAGGTCGAAACAACTTAGTTGATAAACTCGATACTTAAAATATGGGACTAGATCACTTCCTGAACTGAACAATTTGATACGTAGCTGACACAAGATAAACATGAAAATGCTAAAACAAATTAAAGCACTCTGAATGATGACAGTAAAAGAATCTCAGCTTCTTATAATCATATTTTAAAATCCATTAGAATATTCACCAAAAGTAAGCTATTTCAAAGAAGGTTCTTTCACTTCTTTTCAACACCAATGTTGGCCGAAATGACCGTGCAGGGCCACATGCAGAAGACATGCTATTCAAGATCTTTTTTTTTTTTTTTTTTGCTATTTCATAATCAAATGAGAGAAAGCACTTGTTTCTTCAGACTCCTTGCAGATTTTATTGCAGGGTCTAACCTCCTAAAATTGTGAATCCACTGTGCACTTTCTGGAAACCAATGCACCACATTGCAGCGCCGTCCTGTAAAAGCAGTGGTTCATCAGGTGATCAGAATATTATCAGCAGGGTACAACTCAGAAGAAAAAAAGAAAAGGGATACGTACAAGGAAACCATAATGCATCAGGTATTGTTCTGGTTTTAAAACCATGGATGCTCCGCCCATGAAGCTTAAACTGACTGGAGGAAATACATCACCTAAGCTGAATAAGCATAAATTCAAATGAGATCTGACAAATCCTGATAAGACAATCTTTCCTTTTTCTTATGTACAAAATTGAATTTGAACTAAAATAACCTGGTTGGGACCAGATAACACTGGTTTCCTTTAGAAATGATGGGTTTGGCAAACTGTGACACAGTGGCCGTTATCTACACATTCATTTAGATATTCAGCATCAGTACATTGCATACCATTTCTTAAAATAACATCAATATCATTTCTAAATATATAAGATAAATAAGCAAAAGGAAGAATTTTGTTTGCCCCTCGTCAACACACCCCAATTGGGGGGAAATTTGAAACAATTTTTCGTAATTCAGTGCCCAATTCATACTGTAACATCAGGATCTAGCAGTCGTTTATTTGATAACACAAGCCTCTAGTAGTCGTCTTTGCAGTTAATCACATATATCCATGCATCTGGATCAAGATTTGGTGTTATCTGTAGATCTATTGGGTGAATGCAGGGTCCTGGTAACAGAAATATTAGAAGGGTGTCCACTATTTTTCTTATAATTTTTCCTAGATTCAGATTACGTAATAAAAGTTCACTTATGGACGTAAAAATCTATGCATCAAAAAATGCCCCAGTTCACCTTTTACCCCCTTCCGGCAATGGCATAAAGTTTGCAATCCTCCCTCATAACTTTGTCATAGTTTTCAATCCTCCTCCATAACCTTGTTTCCACTGTCTAGGTAGATGCTTATAGTTGTCATCTTCATATTCACTCTTTTAGTTGAGAGATTGTGAAGAAGTTGCAGGGACTCCCCAGTTTTAGCAAAACAAAGAGAGGGTTCTGTGGGTGAGAAAAATTCTGGGTTGACACAGTGAAGCCTTTACCATTACTATTGACAATAAGGCTGTAGAGGGGGCATCAGACTTTATGTGCTTAAAGAAATACCCTTGGAGAATGCAACAAAATCAAAGAACTCAGCCACGACACTGTAGAATTCCAAAATTACAAGATAGGAAAAAGATAACTTACAGCATTGACAAAAGGATCAAAAGCTTCTTGAACAAGGTATGCCAATGTTGTACCAGAGTCAACTATAGTTCCTCGGTTATTAGATGTTGCAAATGCAGCTGGATCAATTGAGAGGACTTGTCCATTAACAGCTATGCTCTCAAGATTTAAGTTGTAATGGGGCCTGAAATTTGATCAAGAAACTAATCAAATACACTGCAATATGTCTCATAGATCTGCAAATTATTTGACAACAGGAGTAAGGGCTTGACTATGAGAGGTTGGGGGGTGGACACAGTCTGGGTTAAGAGAGGGCTTGACTATGAACAATATGACTCATTAGTTTTATAGCAACAATACTATTCAAAACCAACTAAATTGGCTAAATACAATGAAACAGAAGTCACCCTTCACAAAATTTCAATTGAGGCCAAAATATGACTGGTTTTTAACAGTCTAAAATTTATATATTGCAAACGAAAAAATCACAAACTTTATGTAATCTAAGAATACAAAATGATGATTAATTATTTAACTTTCAAGTTGTAAGATGTCAAAGGGCAGTGCTGACTTTTCATTTCTTGTCATCTATACTAGTATATTATTATACTAAAGAGTGATTGTTACACTAGCAATGTTAGGGGAAAGATTGTGCACCAACTGAGGAAAGAAAACAAGGAAGGAATTCCGGAAGAGAGAACATACTGTGATGGGACAAGTGGAGTATAAACAATACTTGGCTCCAAAATCTCACCGAGAACTAGTATGCCTCCTCCATTGCCATCCCCCTTTAAGCAATGAGAGAAAACTTTTGGTGTCATGCCTCGTGATGACAATTGTGATATAACGGACAGAGCACCAGGGCCAAATCCAAAAATCCCATCAACTGCTTTTCCTGTCTCAGCCAAATCTCCAGATTGATAGGTGCTACACCTATTTCCAAAGCAACCATTCAGAAAATTTTCATTTAAAAACAAAATGCATATTAGCATAAACTTGGGAAAATTTGGGCAAACTGCCACGACAGAAGCAAAAAGTAACAGTGAAAAACCTCAAAATAAACAGACCCCATTTATTTACATTTTCTCCCTTTATTTTAAAAATCCACCTATCAACAATATTTGCTATAATACGTATGCCATTATTGTTTGTTTGATTAATAATATTATTATACAACGTTCAGCTCTGTTCTTTATATGTTCCCAAACCCACATTGAGTGCATAAACCTTATCCATAAAGGCATAAGGACTCACCCAAAAACAATGGTAGACGATGAGTTAGAAATCACAGACTGTCCCATGACCGTGTCAAAATACATAGCATCAGAAACATAATAACCAGATGTCCCACTTCCATCCCCATACCGAAAGGTGTAGCTGCATTGATTAACCTGGGAGGAGCACCCGCTCGTCTCAGTTTGAACAGCGTAAGTGCATATAGGGTCCGAGCAGGAAACAAGCGCAGCAGTGGATGAGCTGGCTGAGTCAAAGAAATTGAGCTGAATCTGTAGAGAGCACCACATAACATAGAAGAAGAGAACAAACGATTATGCTCCGAAATGTCCCTTTATTTGCCAACAAGCACAAAACAAGCAAAAGCATCAAATTCTCACCCCTAGCCCACTAGATCGTGGACAATTGCTGCAAGTATTGCAATTAACCCACAAGATATCACTTCCAGTATCAATCTGAACGTAAAATTCCCTAGGAGGAGAACCCATTTTCACTTTGGTGAAATACAACCTGAACAAGAAACCAAGATCAATCATCTTTCCTTCTTAGTTTTCAGTACCATCTTAAAACAATACCAAAAATAAAACTATATTATGATCCCAAAACACTCTCTCTTCTTCTTCTTTAAGATACTTCCAATTAAGTAATCAGCAAAAACAAAAAGCAAGATATATGCACAATATAAATATAAATACCTAGACAAACAAGTAAAATAAGCAATAAATGCATCATTAAAATGATTATATAAAAATAAAGATTATATAAAAATAAAGGAAGGTTGAGGTTTGTGGATATGGTAAGAATTACCCGTACCCAACGAAGTAAGGATCGGAGGTTCCTTGGACTGAGAAGTCGACAACGCCGCCAACCGCCGCGCCTTGCAAGATTCGACGGTGCCGTGCTCCGTCGCGAGCTCTCAGCGCCTCCAGCTCGACGCGTTGGTCCAGCGGAATGGCCCGTTCCAGGGGAAGGTAGCTCCCCGGCAACACCACCGTTGCCGGCACCAACGCCACCACGGCGGCTAAGGCCAGCAAGACGGGAACGCAACCCCGCATTTTGTGTTTGTTCGTTTCGTTTCTGTGCGGTTTTTCCTTCGTCAATGGCAAAGATGATGATGCTGCCGCCTTTTCTGCATTGGGGCTTTAGAGAGAGAGGTGTTACCGTTTCAGTCAGAGTTTTTCAGGCTATTTCAGCTAGCTGAGATCTTGGACTATAGTCAATTTTTTTGATGCGTGGACTCGAGTCAATTTAAAAAATAAGCTTTGTCGTTAAGGATTAAACGGTATGTAGCATTTTCGGTTTTTTTACATATATATTGTCTTTGGGAGTTTTATTTTCGTAAATGTGGTGTTGGGAGGGAAATTACAAATGTATGGGATTTAGGGCTGAAATCGGCTGCTCCTGGGCCGATTTCAGCCCCGTATTATTTTTTTTTTTTTAGTAAATGGGGCTGAAATCGGCTGTCCCTAGGCCGATTTCACCCCATTTAATTTTTTTTTTTACATGAGACTGAAATCGGCTGTCTCTGGGCCAATTTCAGTACAAAAAGTACACTGACCGGGACTGAAATCGGATCAAGGACAGCCGATTTCATCCCCTCCTTTTTTTTTTTTCCTCTTTCCCGGTTCTGAAATCGGCTTCCCCATTACCGATTTCTCCTGCAAATCCCATACATCTGTAAATTTTTTCTCCCCCCCACATATCCGAAATTTTGCTCTCCAAATGCCATACAAGTGTATTTACCCCAGCATTTTCTTACTTGCGATAAAATAATTTAATACTTTTATTTTCTTAAAATAATTTTCAGAAACATAATTATCTTTAATTAAATAAAGATGATGATAGATTTAAAAAAACAGTGATATGATATATATAATAAAATTACATTAATAGATATTAAAAGAATTAAAATTAACATTAAACTATGAGATATAAAATGATAGTAGTTCACCTTATTACTTAATTAACAATCTAACAATGAGATTAATTATTGTTCTCAAAGGTGAACACTCGGGAGGTACCCCAAAAAACTAAACATTTATGATAAGATAGTTATTTGAACATTTATTTTAGTGGATGCTTGATATTTTATCTTCTTAAAATTATGTTGTCAATTATAATAAATATATATATATATATATATATATATTTATATATATATATATATATATACTAGATTGTAACCCGTGCGATGCGCGGCGGGTATCTAAACTTTGTTAATATATAGACATGTTGATTATTGTACTATTTAGTACTAATTATTTTAATAATGGTATAAAAAACTTACTATCATTAATGAATAGATCACAACATGAATTAAAATGACTATTAAATTGCTTAATGAAGTTTACATATTATATTGAAGTATTAATATATAAACTTTGTATTACAGTACCAGATAAATAAACATAAGTTATATGTATAATAGGTATAACTAACAACAATATAGAGATTTTGGTGAGTATACAATGGCTTGCAATTTTCATTGGGACAGAACAAACTTGTGTTAAATCTTCTAACAGTCGCAAGCCTGACCTAAGTTCAAAAAACAAACAGTGCCAACATTTTATTAAATTGTAACTATAAATGAACACACACAATTATTGAGGAAGTATTATGGAAAATTTAGAATGTTTACATAGAAATGATAGTATATTTTTAGAACACACTACGTACATAGAGTGTTTACATCTAGTGTTGGTAGTGAGTGAGAATTGACTTTTAAGTGTTTAAAACGAATTTCCATTCAACCTCTAAAAATATATTTTGGCTCCATTCAATCTGATTTACCATGGACTTTATCAAATTTTTCTAAGATTACCTTAAGTAATTAAGAGATTAGTAGCACTAATAATTAATAAATAAAAAATATACTATCATTTTATTTAACTATGAGATCAAAAGAGAATTTTATCCATTTTATTTGTATTGTATTATTAATCATGCAATAACTAAATTATACTTATTAATATATAAAGAATATAAATAATTATGTATCAAAAAATTAATGTACGAAAAATAAATATTTTTTATCGAAGTTTTAAAGTAGGATTTGCTTTTTGAGTGTTTGCACCGTTATCTTAATAAAATTTAAATAATATATAAAATGGTTAAAAATAAAAATTAATTTTTTGTAAAGAGAAATAAGAATTGATTTGAACTAAATTTAAACTTAAAAATTAAATGAACTCTTATTGCATTTTAAAACAATAAGATCTAAAAAGTGAAGAACCAAATCCCACAAAATTTGTATTTTAAATCATTTCTTACATTTTATAAGAAACAAATACAATATTTTGTTATTTTAATCACACAAATAATTATCTAATCTATCGATGAGATCAACCGTTTAGAGATGCACAAAAGAAAACCAACTTTTTAAAATTCTATAAATATTAATTTACCATTTTACAAATTTATAATATATTACTTTTTTTTTCTTTTCAGTTTGGAATCAAGTTAAAAAAAAAAACACGCACACACCAAAGAGGAAGACAAATAATATCTCACTCAACTCTTTAAAAAAAAGGAGGGTAAAACCTAAGGAGTCAGCCCCTGTTGCTTTCTTGATGGTCCTTTCTCTTTTTCCTCTACAGCTACTTGGGACCAACGCTGCTCTTGGATCGCTGTTATATTTGTTGCTCATGTATCTCTGATCTGATCACAGATCTGCTGCGATTTGCCGCCATCCTGCACTTGAACCGCCAACCCATGGAAGGCTGCTTGTAAGTAACTCCAACTCTCTCCTCATCTTCACCGGCGTCTTCTCTATCGCGGTTATTGCCTCCACAGAGAGAACATTCGTGGTAATGTGGTGGTGGAACCATGAGAGAGGTGCTTATGGTTTTTGGCACTCTTCCTCCACCGCAGCTTGGATTTGCTTCATACTATTATTGATTTTGTATTATCCGTAATTTTACATTCTTGATATGTGATTTGTAAGCTGGCGTGTTAGATGCAATTGTGGATCCAGGATAAATTGATAAATGTTAAGAAAATGTAATTACATCTACCTATATATATACACAAAGAAAAATTGTTGAAAATTTGAATCATGGCTTGATTTTAAAATCAAATGTGACATACAGTTGTAGAAAAATTTGAATCCCAGCTTTTATTATATATAGATTGTTACAATATATAATTTGAATTTTGGAGTTTGTTTTAGTTAAATTAGTGTTAGAATGGTAAATATTAGAGGATATTTACAAAATTTTTATGAATCTGCCTAGATGGTATTTGGTCATCCAAATCTCCTGTTCCATGGGATTCGTTTAGATTTTCTGTCTATCCATGGTTGATTTTGTTTAGTCTAAACATAATTATGATTTTTTTCCTGGCCTTCTAACTGGCAAGCAAAAAACAACTTTAAGTTGGATTGGTAGGGCATGCTATAAATATACTAATTATAATAGTAATAATGTGTCCCAAGTAATGAAATTTGGTGTGCTATCCCAACATGAGTTTAAGTTGGAAAAGGTGGTGGCAAGATGGATGGACATGTGCCTCACAGGTATATCAGCTGAAAAGCAAAATGCAAATGGAACATGTGCAAACCATCCAAATTACTTTGTTGCTGCTGGTGGTTACATTTTGAAGGTGCTGTAGATAGAAGTTTTTTTAGCTTCAATGTTTTTGGATTGGGTGTGATAGTTGATATTCAATATAGCCTAAATCCACATAGGTTTTCATAGGTTTATGACTTTTCATTACTTTTTCTTAGGTTTTCAATTAAGTTGACATTTCATAGGTAATGGCTTAAGTTACATACTGTGTATATAGCTACTAAATACTTATAGGAAAATTGTTTACACGGTTCCATTTCAATACATTTCATTAAAATGTTAAATAATTTGAATTGTACAATATAAAATCAATATTAATGAAGGTCATGCTAAACGTGGTGATTTAAAAACATGATATATTTCAAGTGGGTATAGACTGAAGTAGAAAATCCAAACCATATATTTACCTACTAAGATGTAGAAAAATCCAAACCGTAACATCCTCCATAATATCCTCCATTTAGTTAGCTACTAAATGGTACGATATATTTCAAAGTTTTGGAAATTTAAAATTTTTGATTTTTATGTACAACGAAAATAGAGATAGCATTCTTTAGTTGATAAATAGATAGATGCATAATAGTATTTGACTATTATTATGTGTAATAATCAGCAGGTATTATTGTTTTTTGCATTGCACCAGTTGTTTGCTATTAAACTTGGTTTTTTTGTTTTTTGCAATGACAGTCGATGCATTGATGTGTCACATCTTTTTTATAAGTAAAGCCACACTACTCTAAATTGTCAGCAATAGGGATTGGACTTTATCAACTTGACGGTGCTGCTGAGTTTTGTATATACCTTTGGCATTGGTACTAATATAATCACTATTTGAAGGGCTTGATCTCGAAGAAATATTAAAAGATATGGAAAATAGCTGACATAAGAAACATCCAAAGGAGTTAATTGTTGGTACTATCCTCATCTTTTCCAATGCAAAATATCCGTGATATCCGTAAGAAAATAAAAGGTACATGACACAAAGTATAAACTTTGGTCAGAGGAAAAAGATTTACTGTTGAAAAAATTGACATAATTTTAATGCAGTAAACAAAAATTTGACAACAACTCTTGATAGGGACCTTTTTTTTTCGTTAACCTGAGTAGATAATTAAAAATTTATTATGCATTTTATTTGTTACATGTGAAAGTTCGATAAAAATGTTTCATTAGCAAAAGGGATACGGGTTGAGCACAAATATACAGGTACGACCAAAAAATATAGGTTATTAGATGTGCAGGTTACGTGTTTCTTCGAGATCAGGCCATTCAAGATGTGACTATATTAGTGGCAATGGCAAAGGTACATACAAATCCAAAGGAGTTAATTGTTGGTACTATCCTCATATTTTCCAGAATAAAAAATATCCTTGATATCCATAAGAAAGTAAAAGGTACACGACACAGAGTATAAACTTTGTTAGAGGAAAAAGATTTACTGTTGAAAAAATTGACATGATTTTACATTTAGTAAACAAATATTTGACAACAACTTTTGATGGGATCCCAGTTTTTCTTTCGTTAAGCTGAGTAGATAATTAAAAATGTATTATGCATTTTATTTGTTACATGTAAAAGTTCGATAAAAATATTTCATTAGCAAAAGGTATACATGCTGAGCACAGATATACAGCAAAGAACAAAAAATATATCTTATTAGATGTGCAGGTTATTAGATTGTAATTTTGGCAACGCATTGGTATTAGATTGTAATTTTGGCAACAATGGATGTCCAGGTTTGTCAAAAAAATTGGACGCGGGTTGGCAAATGGCACTGTAGTGGCACATAGTATGCTCTTGGGTCGGCAACGCATTTAGTATGCTCTCGGGTTCTGGAGGAAACAAAACTTCTCCCTGAGGAACTTTCCGTGGTTTAACAAATTAAGAGTTTGCAAAAAATATAACAAATTCCTCAACGTGAGCCAAACATGTAACAGCTTACACTTCCATAATGTCAAAATAAAACAAATTAAGAGAGTAGAAGCAAACAGTGCAAGTACATGCTACAGCATCAAGGACACGTAGAAGCAAACACTGGTAGTAGTCCACAGCAGCAGATCTATAGTATTTGTGGCTTTGGATGTTTAGCTATTGATGCGTCACATCTATCATAAAGTAAAGCCACAACTCCACAAATTTGACAGCATTAGCAACAGGGATTAGATTTTTTTTGGAAAAGGTACACTCTTTAAAATTATGATATGATTTTGCAGTTGTAAGAATTACCATCTAAATTAAAATCATCCATATTTGTGAAAAATCCAAATTCAGAGCCTGAAAAAAAATATATAGATTATCGGGCATGAGTGCATAGTAAAACTATTGGTAAATAGTTGTTTCACTAACCTATTGGATTTAGATACAAAACAATCAGACACAATACTTAAACGACATTCCAATAATAAATTACCTTGTGTATAATTTGTGAAATTCTGATGAACTCCCTACAACACTCTTAGTGGAAGGGCTAATCAAATGTTTCCCCTTATTGAGTTTGCCTTTAAGCATTGCACCAGATGTTGATTGTGAACAACTGTTAGATGGTTCAATTATGGGAGATAATGGTTGGAAAGTGTTGGTCAGACTATTCAATTCCCATGTGTTACTGTTTGCAATGGTCAACGGTATGCCTATATGATGCCAAATAAATGCAGCGCAATTTGATCGAAGTGCTTACCGAGTGGTATCTGCCGAAAATGACTTCTTTCGATTTCAGATTGTAAATCATTGTTGCCACCAACTGCGCTGTCTGTCCTTGTTTTTTTTACGCGAGCATGATATATATCTTCGTTAAAGTTCTCTACATAATTGAGGTGATTTAACAATCAAAATTAACTATAGAATCTATATGATCAAATAGTGTACATTTGCACAATGAAATGAAACTATATACGGCTGTAAAATGACTTTCGTGAAAATTTATCCTTTGTACGGTATATACAAACATATTTTTTCATTGACTGAATTGAAAAAGTTGCCTCTCATGAACAATGAACAATTCACAGCTTTGATTAAACTTTGGAATGTCACTAATAAATTAGCTTGGTGAAACATACAAATTGTTAACACAAATAGGTAAAATTATTAACTTCTAAAAAGGGAGAATGTTCAATGAGTCTACCTTTTTCACGTTCATTCCATTTTTGTTGTTTCTTTTGTGCCAAAAGAAGTGCTTGTCGCTTCCGTGCACTCTGTTTATCTTGATTATCTATTAGTGCTAAATAAAGAGTAGAACATTTATTGTCAACAACCCAACCACAACAACATTTTAGTAGGGTTCCCATGGTGAGTGGTATCACATTTCATAGGGATCAAAATACATAAAATGCCAAACAACATTATATCTAAACATGTTCAAAAATAGATCACATTATGTAAACATCAGCTTGTCAATATGCACAAAAAAAAATGGGATTGAGAAGCAATTACAATAAATAAGTTTTCTTATATATAACCCGTTCAGCAACCTTTGAAATCAAACGCTAACATCACGTTTTAGGACGTTTTTTTCAGATGGCAAACAACATTATATCTAAACATGAAAAAAAAAACGGATGACATGATATAAACATCAGCTTGGCAATATTCACAAAAAAAAATATAATAAAAAAATAACATAATTAATGTAAAGGTAGAATCTATTTCACTATGATATTGAGAAATGTTTCCATTTATATTAATTATTAAAAAAATCTTAAATAGCTTTAAAGTTGTTGACACCTATAATCTACCCGTATATCAGACTACCTAAACTCTACCATTGTATCATACCAACTATACTCTTGTGTTGGCAAATCCAATACATGGATCTAAACTAATCAACACATATTGGAACCATGCACAACATGCAGAAAATCATTACTTGCTATATTTTTATGTCATAGTGCAATATCGCTTCATTCATTGATTCAATATTTTTCAATTGAAATCCACTTCTTTTGATTGAATTTTAGAAGAAGCACTACTATTACTGGACGGTTTGTACTGTGGTAGTGGTGCACAGTGAAAAAAGGATACCCCAAAATGTCAAAAGGGTAGGGATGGTTTAGTTGGGCAGTGGTTTAGTTATGAGGTCTGGAGCTATACATTAGCATTAATTGTCTTTGGGGCCACAGTATTGCGTGACAGGAAAGCAAAACAATTGATAATAATAAAATGAATTTTGGAAATTTGATATTTTCATTTACAAAATGAATAATTCTAACTTTGAGGAGAATTTTTGTTTCTCAAATATGAAAATTGAATAGAAATCATTTCGAATTGTATAACATGAAATATTTGTATAGTTGATCTGATTAAATATTATGAATTTTGAGCAAATATATTAGCTTTCCATATTTAACTGAAAATGATCATGTATATTACAAAACGAAAACCAAATCTGATTTTCACTCAATCTATTCTCAATAAATATTATTATATCTTGATTGTATTAATTATTTTCAAATTTATATAAAAAGAAATTAGTGTTGGATTTAATTTATATATAGATATGTATAAACATAAAAACCATGTTTTGGGCTAACATTGTCAAATTCTAAATAAAGAATAAATCCAAAAATATCATCAAAAAACAATAACATCATTGTCTTTGGGGCCACAGTATAACCTACTGGGAAGTAAAACTACTACTTTTTAATAGGTTGTCAATAAAGTTGACATAAAGCACTGCAATGTGGAACCTGAAAACGTGGATTAGGTGATAGCGTGTGGGAATGTCCATATAAAGCCCGATTTCTAGTGTTAAACGTAGTGAACAGTATTCAGCATCGAAAATTAATTCATTTGTTTGCGGTTCTTCCATGTTGGTTCTTCCTTGTTTGGGCCACAGTTTCAATTTCAGCAATATATCCTTCGCAGTCATTATTTTAATTCAACAATTTGGAGAAAAGTAAATGTACTATTATTCAAAGTACACGTTACTAAGTGATGAGAGGATTTAAAGAATGAATAATAACATATGATGTATCAATTTTATTGAATGCAAAGCTGAAATTTGATCAGAGGACTAAAAATCACTAAAAAAATTACATAATGAAGGTAGAGCTGAAATCTATTTCACAATAAAATTATTTTTGAAAATCTGATATTTTCTTATTTTCGATGAATAATTCTAAATGCGAGGATAATTTTTTTTCTTAAATGTGAAAATTGAATAGAAATCATTCCGGATTGTGTAATATTAGATTTTTATAATTATATGTAAGTCAATATTTCAGTAAAAGCATACTCATTCATACATTAAAAATGACACTTACTTTCAACAAATGAATTAATTTTTCCATGAGTTCATTGGAATTTTTTTTAAATACTACGTAAAAAAAATGAATTGTGCCATTAAAGAAATTGCATATGCAACATAAGACCTTTACTATATGGACATGTCAGAATTATTTAGAGTGATATTCGTCGTTGTTAATGAACTGTGTAGATCAACTATGAAATACACATGTTTATATTTGTTTCATTATATGTATTACGTGTGTTCATAACATTACGTGTGTAATAAAATATTTTCCTTTATATATATTATTACGTGTTTTCATTACAAGCCATTGATAATAGGAGCACATTGCGTGTTGCAAAGTTTTAAAAATAGCAACGGCAGTTACAGTCATATATACATGAGGATTGCAGGCATCCATCAGATCATGTCATTTATATATTGTTATATAAACGAAAGTTGAACAAAAACATTGAATTTGCTGAGCTCTAAAAATATAAGATACAGCAAAATATATAACAATTACCAATAGTCTTAACCAAATTCTCCAATACATATATTCACATAATTCCCAAAAAAAAGGAGCAGATGTAAAACTTTGCTGTCCAAATATTG
>QANU01066702.1:0-21918 GCA_003254905.1 Nissolia schottii | reverse complement strand
ATATATATATATATATATATATATATATGAATTCACAAGTCCCGTGTCTCAAGAACAATCTCTCACAAAGATTAATTTAACATGTAGCGTTGATAATTTTTAAAATAAAGTTATAAATGATTTTACTTTTAATCTCTTTCTCATAATAATTTTGATAATCATATTTCTTATAACATGCACAACAATCTTTCTCAACTAAAAATAACAATCACATTGAAATACTTCATTTGTTTAATATTAGATATCACTTTTGATATAAACGCACAAATTAAAAAATTAATTAATTTATTCATGCTTAGAAAAAATATCAATTATTTAGACTAAATTACCTTTAAATATTTATATTTCTCTTATCATCTTTTTTAATTAAAACACATGGAGAGTTATTATAGAAGTAAAAATAGAAAAATAGCAATTAATTAATATTTTCTTAATTTAATCCAATGGTAATTAGTTTTGGACAATAATTTAGATAAAATAATATCATTTAGCATTAAACAGAAGGAGCATCTTTTATAAACTTAAAAAAAAAAAATTATAGTCTCCTCCTTTTCTTCTCTCTCTTTTTAATTTGTCAAAAGCAATAATTTATTTTCCTCTCTCATCAATTATTTCAAATTTCCAATATTAATTATGCAAGGAAAAACAACATATAATGAATAAGGATTAGAATAAAGTAATAAATATAAAGAGTTGATACACTTATGTTATCACTCAATCAAATTATTTTATTACTGATATTTTTAAAAAATTAATTAAATGATAGTTAAATGTTAGGAAAAACATGGTGTTATGGTTTTAAGGCTCAAATGAATCTTTATCTTTAGAGATATATTGACCTTCACACATAGTTGATAAGAATTAATAACGATACTCTCTCAACATATAATAAAACCTCTTAAATCTCTTTGTTTAACAATAACAATAAATTTTCTTACTCTCCTTAAAAAAGTCTAAATAATTAGAATTTTGTAACTCCCAAACATTCTCACAGTACATTATAGTAAAGTCTTGAAAGTGTTTAATAATATGAGATATTTATACTTGATGGAAGAATGCAAGTAAATATTGCATCTAAACTCAAGAGATATAATGACTATTATTTCATAAGTCATTCATCTTAAAAGACAAGTCATGCATTTCCATAAAATATTGCAACATATCATGAAATTATATAATGGCTCAATAAAGTTGTTGCAGTACACACCGTCAGCACTGTATTTAATTCAATAAATAAATAATTAATATTTATTCAACTATATAAAAATAATTCTTTAAAAGTTGAATTTAAACAAAATAGATAACTATTCTAATGAAACATTTCTAAAGTAATAAATTTTGAGAAAGAGTAAATTAAATTGTTTTTTTGTTCAACAGAATAAGAAAGCGAAAAATTAAAGAAAAACAAAATGCAATCAAGGGGCTAATTGAGCTTAAGATGATCGCAGAGCTCGGTAAGCAGAGTTGATGTTTTCCGCTTGCTTCTTGGCGGGTCCTCAGAAATCTTTGCATGACTCTCTCTCTCTCTCTATAAATACATGAATACACAAGAAGATTCCTTCGTCATTCCAAGTCGTACAGAATATGGCTGCAACGACACAGTACGCCTCGTTGTCGTCGTCGTCCATTAACATGGACCGACTTTCCATCGACGACGACAACAAAAAGTCGTTAAACGACCCCAGCGACTCGAACATCCAGGCGGTTACGTCCGGCGACACGCCCTACACTTCCGCCGCCACCTTCGAGGACCTCAGCCTCTCGCCGGAGCTTCTCAAGGGACTCTACGTCGAGATGAAGTTCCATAAGCCAAGCAAAATTCAGGCTATATGCCTCCCCATGATCTTGAACCCTCCTCACAGGGATTTGATCGCACAGGCTCACAACGGTTCGGGCAAGACCACGTGCTTCGTTCTCGGGATGCTGATTCGGGTCGACCCGAAGCTCCGTGCTCCTCAGGCGCTCTGCATTTGCCCGATGCGGGAGTTGGCAATTCAGAACACGGAGGTTCTGCGGAGGATGGGGAAGTACGCGGGGATCAGCTCGGAGTGCGCGGTGCCGGCGGACAGCAGGGACGCCGTCACGATGTCGCAGCGGCCGCCGATCATGGCTCAGGTGGTGGTCGGGACGCCCGGCATCATCAAGAAGTTGATGAACTCCAAGAAGCTGGGTGCCTCCACGTTGAGGATTCTTGTTTTTGATGAGGCCGATCAAATGCTTGCTGAGGTAATTTAATCAATTTAATTTAATTTAATTGCTAATGTAGGAATTGTTTTTAAATTGCAATTTAGGGTTTTGATTGCCTTGTTTAATGTTTATACATGTTTCTGTTTCGTAATTTCCCTCCATTTAGTTATGTGTTAGGGTTTAGTTGCTAATTATGACGTGGCTTTCATTTTCTGATTGCTTGTGAACTGTGATGATGTTGCAGGATGGTTTTAAGGATGATTCCTTGAGGATGATGAAAGACGTCGAACGAGTGAATCCTAATTGCCAGGTTTGTTTGACGTTTGAACTTGAACCCTTTTATTTACTTTTTTAAGAGTGCTTCCATTTCTTGCTTATGATAATTGCATAGTTGAAGGCAAATTGCTATCTTGCTTGTTGCTGCATCCTCATTTATTAAAACGGTTTGAATAGATGTGGTTGCTACGTGCATGATTCAAATGTTAGCTTATATAAGCAAATGATGATCCAAATATTATCTGTTCTGTTATTAACTTTCTTAAATATATAAAAAATGTTACTTGTACACCAAGCATGGTGTAGATTCTAAGTCTCCTATCTTACACACATCATGAGGTCCACGCTCACCTCACATGATGTGGGTGAGAGAGGAGACTTAGAGTTTACACTATGTTTGGTGTATAAATAACACTACTCTAAATATATGGTCACAATTTCTGACATTTTTTCCTTTGCCTTTTCATGCCACCAGGTCATTCTGTTTTCTGCTACATTTAATGACACTGTCAGGAATTTTGTTTCGAAGATAGTTAAGAAGGACCATAATCAACTTTTTGTGAAGAAAGAACAGCTATCTTTGGAGGCAGTGAAGCAATACAAAGTGAATTGTCCGGATGAACTCGCTAAGATTGAAGTGATCAAAGATTATATATTTGAAATAGGAGGGAAGGTGGGGCAAACCATTATATTTGTGCGCACAAGGAATAGTGCTAGCATGTTGCATAAAGCACTTGTTGATTTGTGCCATGAGGTTACTGCCATTCAAGGCGCCCTAGGCAATGAACTGAGAGACAAGATTGTCAAGGAGTTCAGAGATGGTTTGACCCAAGTTCTCATATCAACCGATGTTCTTGCCAGAGGCTTCGATCAGCAACAGGTGCGAATTGGTTCTGCTCACTCTCTTTTTTGTTTTTGTGCACATGTACTCGTCTGCTTTTCTATTCAATGACATACTTCCAATGTATATTTATTCAGGTTAATTTGGTTATCAACTATGATCTCCCTGTGAAACATACTGCTGAGTGTACGACTACGAGGTGTACTTGCACAGGGTAGGTAGGGCTGGACGTTTTGGTCGCAAGGGTAATTTTCTAGTTCGTATTTCAACTTCCTGACCTGTTGTATAATTATCATAAATTTTTGAAATTGCTATCAAGGGAGCTTCCTTTATTACTTGTTTTTATTACAGTATTGCTGGTATAGCATAGTTATGCTGTTCAGTTGTATTTCTGCATGTTTGGACTTTAGACAAGAGGTTATTTATCTGTAACATATCACTTTGTTAGCTCTTAGCATGCTTTCCTTTGTATTATAAGGTTAAACTTGAGCCATAACTGTTCTGTTATTGTTTTCCTCGTCCCTTTGAGGCCACACCTTTTCATTGGTTTGTTGTGTTTGGCTAAACATTTACTCCCGAGTCAAGATGTTATCTGAAAGTTTCTTTCTATATCCTTTTATCTTAATTGAAATCAATTCACTTTCAATCTTCACCAAGTTCTGCATATTTTTTCAGTGATGATACAAAGTAGTAAATTTATTCTGCCATTTGTTTTATGTGATCCAACAGGTGCTGTATTTAAGCTGATATGTGGTGAAAGGGATGAAAAGCTCATCTCAAAGATTGAGAATCACTTTGGCACTCACGTAACTGAGGTATGCTTCTGCTGATTGCAGTATTCTCTTGGTATTCAGTATACTGAGAAGTATATTCAAAAACATTGAATCTCCAAATCCATATAATTCTAAATCTAAGATGCTATAAATATCACAATGAATAACAGAACTCACACGACCATTAACTGTCCTCGCATCTAACCATAACCTTGACCATTAACTGTCCACGCATTTCACCTAGGCTCACCAGCGTCACATTTCAATTCAAATGAAATAAGAAACTTGCACGTAATTTAAAGAGGAAAAAAAAATGCACATTGGGGCCTGAGGCTAGTTTTGATTATGGCTTGATATTCTTGTGGACAAAAGTCATGATCATATGCATCCTTGATCATATGCATCCTACATATCTCATTATTTCTTGATGCCACTGTTGGATGCAGGTCCTAGGACAAAGTGTTAAAGATTATAAAGGCGCTCTTAAGGAGGCTGGTTTACTGTAATGATGATGTGAAGCTGAGTTGCGGAAGGATGTGGGAAACTGTTATTGATTGAATCCTGGCCAATGATGGCCATAATCCATATATGGTATTTTGCATTGGCGGACTTTTACCAGTATTGGGTATGGATAGGTCCTGTTCGGGTTTTTTTTTCCCATGGTATATAGTGATGGGGATTTTTCCCTTAATATTCGTTGTAGTGGGGCAGTTCTTAACCAGTGGATTCGTAATTTCTTTGTAGTACTTTGAATAAAAGCAGAGTATAGAGAAATCATTTTTGGCCGTGTCACAATAAAGCGTTTTATAGAGCAATATAGCTGGCAATGTCATCTGGAACTGCAGGAGAGTAACGTGCTGCTTTTTATTTTGTAAGCGCAGATGCTTACTTTAAACCTACGATACTCAGGCCAGATTATGAGTAATCTATTTCGGATCATAGTTCAAATTTCTCAAACTTAGCATTCTAAAACAAATTAAAATTATTAGAACACATAAATACGTGAACAAACCTAAATCATTGTATGTACTAATGGCAATTTCCTTGTGCTGGATATTAACAAATGAAGAGGTTAAAAAGAAGAGGATTCTTAACCTGGTGATATAGACCCTTTTGTAACACATGGGTTAAGGATAATCACCAATGATGGAATAAACTAGAAGCGTGAATACTTGTCTTAAGTGTGGTCATCAAGGGTTTGGCATAGGGTGGTGCCATAAAATACGCCTTGAACATAGGGTGGCAAATGACGCCCTGCTATATTGACTGACGTGTTGACCAAGCAAAGAGTAAGTCAAAAATGCTCCTTTATGAGGGTGCCATGTGGCAATCTGAATGCTAAAATTTGCTTGCTTGATTTGTCAAGCTCCTATATTATTTAAAAAATATATTTAAATAAACTTTTTTTTGTGATATTGTAGTATTTTTGTGATATTATTTATCTGAAGTATTGTAAAGTATGGGGTTAATTTTTGTTTAAAACTAGATTTGATCTTAGTCTTATATTTTTTTGACATTGTTTATTTTTTAGATCTCACATTTTTAATTAATGGTAAAAAAAATTACACATGCTTTTGACATATGAAAAACTCACCTGAGAAGTTCCATTCTCTTTCCCAACTAGTTTAGTTGTTGAGTATTATTATTTGTATCCTTAAAGTCCTAGGTATCTAATTTCATCAACCACATTATTGACTTCATATTTTTGTGAGTGGGTGTTAGGTGTTGAGGAGGATATCCTTTGTACCTTAGAGCATGTATAATGGGAGAAAAAATTTTATACATCATGGTGTAAAAATAATCATTCACCACATGGAGTATACATCATTGATCATTATTCCTTCTCTATCACTTTTTCTTTTTCCAAGAATAATCAATGGTTGCATAGCCCATGTGGTGCATGGTTCTTTTTACACCATGGTGTATATTATAATTTTTCTATACAATGGAGGGACCAATTTTTGTCCCTCTTTGAGCCCCATCATTCTTAAAATGACATCCACGTCATCTTTTTATTATAAAAAATAAAAGGAGATCAAAGGTGCTTTTTGTCTTCTCATAGAGGGACCAACTTTAGTCCTTATTATGATTTTACATTATTTTTAAAAAATAAAATCAAATGTATAAAAAATATTTTAAGCAAGTGAAATAGTCAAATTATTTTTCAAGCAAACAGTTATTTTTACCTGACATTTGTCATGATTTAATTGGCCCGATAGAGTCTCTGATTAGAGGGACTCAAGCACCTTGGGACACGAGCCAACCCCTCACCAATGCTGAGGTCGCATCCCTCGTCCCTATTGTTTTGACAATGACTACATGATTCCTGGTAAAAAAGAAAAAGGAAACTAACACATCATCTATGATTCTATAGTATAGTTAAGGTTTCAATGTCTTTCATTGATTGTCTGAGTCCATTTGCTAGTAATTTATCATTAAATAGAATTTCAATAATGTCCATAATCTATTAAAATCTCATTTAATAATAAATGACTTTAATTTAAGTTGGTACAATGTTCTATTTATTATTTATTTTAAATTATATATAGTTTCAAGTTCTCAATCAAACGAAATTAAGTGAATGGAATAGCGCAGAATAATTACATAAACAAAGCCAAATCATGGCACGTACAACTAACAATTTGATGAAGTAATTATTAAAGTGTAAATAACCTAATAATCAGGAGGTTAGAAGCCCCTAACATCCTGCATGTCTTCAAGATCAGGCAACGGAAACCTCAGTATGGCAGCAACCCCAGTAAGGTTGGCAAGCTGCTGCGCCATCACATGAACAGAAGAGTAAACCAAAGCCTTACCGCCAGCCTCCTTGACGGACCTAACCAAGCCACCATACTTCTTCCTTGTCCCAACCTCAGCACTCCTATAAAGCTCATCCGTTATCAGAAGCGTCTCAATCGCATTCATCTCCATCGCACTCTCCACATTCTTGGGGCCATAGCACGCGCGATCCGAGTTGCTCGAAATCATATCCCACAAATCTCTCAAAGCCCTAATCTCAAGCCCAACTTTTGAGTCCTTAATCAAACTCACCACCGCACTCTCTGCCAAAACCTCGCTCAGATCTCCCTTGCCCACCACGATCTTCCCCGCGTAAGATTCCAAGGACTTCATCTTAACTCTTTTTGATTCTGATAACATGAATTTCCGAAACTCCTCTTTCGTTGAATTCGCGCTCGCTATCACCACGCTCTTCGCCTTGTTGAGATCCACCCGCTTCACGAACTCGCCCAAAACCTCGCGAAAATACACGATATTGCCGGAAGAGCCTTTTCTTCTGGCGCGTGACGCGCGTGGCGGTGAATTAGGTTCGATTCGTTCGATTTTCGAAACCATGGCGGTTACCCCTTTCGCAAGCAAATAAATCTCCGCGTGCTGCTCGTGGAACACGACGACGGCGAGTTCGCCGCCGTCGTCACACGCGGCAGCGGCGTTGTTGTTCTCCGTTCCCTCGCGCAACGCTTCGACGGCGTCGTCGTTCCAGAGCTTTTTCCGGAGCTCGAAGGGCTTGTTGGTCTCGAGGGTGAGGGTATGGAAGGAGCCCGCGGCGACGTGCTGGTTGGCGTTGAGGTTGCGGCCGTGGACGCGGAGGGTGGAGGAGTCCTTCTCGAAGTCGCGGCACGTGACCTTGAGGTTGAGGGAGAGCTTGACACGTGACGCGGTGCTCTTCGTGGATTCGAGGTGGACCTTGCGGGTGGTGTCGGCGGTTACGTAGTCGCCAGGGGAGATGATGTTGTAGAGGAGCCACAGGTCGTCCGGTTGTTCAGGGACGATCTTCGCAGTCCCCATTCGGTTTACTGCAAAATCTTTTTCGAGCAGCTTCATGGCTTTGTGGTGATTTTAGAAAGGTGCTTTAGGGTTTTAGATTTTGGTGGTGAGTTTGCGGCAAGTAATGTAATGTGTTCTCTGATTCTCTTCTTGGGCTATCTATTTATGGATCAGGTGTCTTGCACGTGATGTGTTCCAAATTGATTGGAGTTTTTTGAAATGGAAATCTATGTTTAACTTGGTTTAGGGTGAGCTTGTTTTTCGTGCGAAAGTATCCCTTACTTTGTGTACAAGCTAGATAATATATTTTGAGGAAGGGCTTTCTTACGTGTATAATAAAATGGGACAATTTATTTAAAAAATTCTCTCTTTAATTCTCACTCTTCTTCTATGCGCGTGTAATCACACACATAATTCTGAAAACATTATTCTTACACATTAAAATAATAAAGAAACCAACAAAACAATAAACAATCTAACAACAATAAAGCAGCAAACCAACAACTTAGTACAAATAAACCAACATGCGAATGACAAATAATAAAAATAAACTCGCATCAATCATGTTGGTTTCTTTTCTAAGACATGTTGGTTTCTTTTACAAAAACATGTTGATTTCTTTTTACAATGATGTTGATTTCTTTTATGAGTAATGTCTACATTTCATATCATTATTACACAACCTCTATAAAAAAAACTCTAAAACAGAAAAACCCATGCTCTAAAATAGAGAAACCAATAAGTCAAAATAGTGATAAATAAACAAAAACAAACTAGTACCAATAAACTAACACACTAAAATAAATCAATCTTTTAAAATGAAAAAACCAACAATATAAAGCAAAGAAACCAACACGAAAACCAACATTTTAAAAAAATAATAGTAGTAACAAAGTTAAGAGTACCTAAACTCGAAAGAGCTGATGAACACGAAGATGCAATAGAAGTAAGAAGAAGAAGCGAGAGGAGGAGGAAGAAGAAAACGAAATGAGTCTTGAGTGAGAGAAAGTGAGAGCAGGAGAGAGAAGAAATATTTTTTTAATGAATGACTATTGTTTTTATAATGTGTTATCCGTATTTGTTGTTCATACAGCATTACTATTTACGAAAAGATATGTTTACAATCCATAATTGACAACTCTTAGACAACTCTATCTCTCTCCTCTCTCTTGCTTTTTCCTTTTCCATTTTATTTCTTCTTTATTTTTTCTTTATCATTGTATCTAGGTTGTACAAGAATTGTTAATTATGAGTTATAGACATAGCATGCCTCGTATATTTTGGGGTCTTCTATGGTATTATATCAAAATAATAGTAAGGATTTAAAACTCATATTGACGTAGACAAATTAGATTAGATTATAACATAATTTAAATAGAGTTTATTAGAACATTTAATTGAATTATGTGTTATATTATGATTTATCCACGTCAGCATAGCTTTAAATCATTGAAATTTTCTTGAATATACGTACCATATAGTTTTTGTTTTATTTTTATTTTTTTTAAAAATAAAGAGTTAATGTATATGGATAAGATAATGTCAAGATTGATTTTCTTTATGTTTATCTTTCATCAGTATACACTAAAAACATTTTAAATTAAAGATATGAGGTACAATTGTTGTGATTTGAGAAATCTATTTGAATTTAGAGAACTCAAAAATTAAGAATTTTCGATAGTCAAGGAGTTTTTAAAAGTAAAGAGACTAAGCTTAGTTTGCTAATATTTTAATCGGTTAAATATGTTTTTATCTTTCAAAAATTTTGAATTTTATGTTTTACCCTTCATAAATTTTTTGTTAAAAATCGTCTCTTGTGATTTTTTTTTTGTATGGTTTCAGTCATTCTTGTCATGTTAAGTCAGTTGACATGACAGTTAACTTGGTTACATAATGTGACATGCTTATCTCAATCATTGCTTCCTTTGCTTACTTCATTGCTACTGTCACGCTTGATGTTGTCTTCTTCTCTGGTATAACTCCGTGAGCTGCCGCCCCTGCTAGCGAAACAATCTCACCCACACACTACTTCTCCCCTCCTCCTCACCTTCGCCACGTGGTTAAGTGTCACATCAACTGCTTGATATGATGACATTGACTAAAACCATTAAAAAAAATTTATGATGGACAAATTTTAGCAAAAAAATTTGAGGAGTAAAAAACAATTCGAAATCTATGAAGAATTAAAAATATATTTAACTCTATTTTAATTTTGAAGGGTGTTATTGCTCTAAAAAAAAATACAAGCAAATTTTTTGTGTTAGATAAAAAAAAAATAAAGAGCTTTGCTTTTGACAAGTAAAGGTACTCTTAGGGGCCTTTATAAAAAAAAATTTATAGCTAATTCGTTCTCTTTAAAATTTAAAAAGACTCTTACAAACTTAAATTTTAATAAAAATCTAATTTTACCGTTCATTAATTACTATTTCAATTCAGCCTCTATTAGTTTTATTAAAATATGTGTGTGTGAGGGATAAATCTTTTGTCAGGCCAATCAATTTCTCTCCAAATATATTTTGGTAATATTATTGTCTTTTCTTACGGTATAATTATACAAAATTCTCTTTTCTTATAATTGAATTCATGTTTTCTTCCAAAACGGGAGTTCTATAATCTTTTCGCAAATTAAGTTTGAATCAACAAACTAAATACTATTAAGCCTTTTAATTTGGTGGTCAGCAAGTTAGATACTACACTTCTTATTAATCTGATGATAATTGGTTGATATATGATTCATTAATTAAACCATAAAGAATTGAATAATGGATTGCACGTCTAAGAGCTGATAGTAGTGCTAATCCACGTCTATATATTCCCAATTCAAACACACAGGTAACCCTGATTATTATATAAATGTATGTTACTTCCTTTCAAGTCAATACGGCCAGATATCTCCTTGTGTATTGCGAGAGAGACAGACATAGCCGGAGAAGAGAGAAATGGGGTTTGCAGGAGTGTTGATGATGATTGCAGCTTCAATTCTAATAATGGGTTGCACCAATAACATAGGAGTGTTGGCTTGGGATGAACCGACAGGAGTCATTCACGTGGGTGGAAAAGTGTTTTGCCAGGACTGCACCCAGGGCTGGAACGAATGGGTTCATGGTGGCAAGCCAATCAAAGGTAATTATTGTACCCATTCTCAATCCTAGGTACCATGGATGAATAAATAATATGCCATGGTTATTGATGCTTGAAATGAATATATGCATTGTAATACCTAGGTTGACTCTTAGATGTTATGTTTTATCTAAAATATTGTCCAAAATTATTTGTCGTTTGATTAGATTAAGTAAATATTAATTATTATTTTTCCAACCATACATCTATTTATTATGAACTTTCTATTATTGTATTAACTACATTACAATTTTCTATAACAATCTCTCTCACTAATTGAACGGTAATTTAATTTAAGTACTTGATATTTTCTTTAAGTATATACAAATTGATTATTTTCTTAATATTTGTGCATTTGTCAAAAGCGACATCGTAAAACGGACAAAGGGAGTATCACTTTGTTTCACTTAATGACCAACATGATTGCTGTTTAAAATTCTGACAATTTTCTAGCCGTGTGACATTGTTGTACGTATACATGTGTATATATATACCTTACTAAGTGTGCTAGCACTAGCAGGAGTTAAGGTGTCCCTAACGTGCATGGACAAGAGAAGCAGGGTTATGTATTATACAAGCGATTCGACAGATGAGTTGGGGCAATACGACATCACTGTGAACAAGTATGTGTATGGCAAAGAATTGGATACAAAGCGATGCGCAGTGAGGTTGGTGTCGTCTCCAGATCATGTTTGCAACATCCTCACTGACTTTGGTGGTGGAAAGTCGGGTGTCAAGCTCAACCACCCCACATCGGTGTACAGAAGCTTGATCAAATACATGCTCGACACTTTTTATTATACCACTCCTATGTGTGATAAGCCTGATACTGATGGAGATGTCTCTGAATCTGAATACAAAGATGCGCCTGAATCTGAATACAAAGATGCCCAAGGAGGAGGTAGCCATTACTAATTAATGGGAATGTCCTCTGCACTCCTTTTTGTTAAACTTTATTGTTACTCGCTTCCCATTTATTAACTAATGCAAGAAAGTGTATGTCAGCACAAGGTTTGATTAAAAAGAAAGTACTAAGGCAGCGTTCCATACCTACACATACATTGGATACATTTCTTCTAATACAGTGCGCTAAAGAAAAAAAGAAAAACAAGCACATTTGACACACACATTGAGTCTGCTATAGATATATGCTAACATCGGGCATCATTTGTTATCAGATGGCCTTCAAGGTCTGAAATTTTATAATTGTACGAAGCCTAAATTTCACTCAAAAGGGAAAGTCAAAAAAGCATTAATATTACAAGTTACCACACAAAAGATCCTTTAAAAGCCATGATGATATCATAAGTTACGGCATGTGCTTCAGAGAGTTTAGACGAATTGAAGGCAGTACAGCACATGCCCACAAGTCATCACAGTGAACAATCTCAAATTTCTATCTATATCTCATTTTCATGCATAGCACTATACCAAGGAATTCAACTTATATAATTGGCGGCAAGTATCCTTGACCAATGTCAACTATATTGACGAGAATGAACCCAAAATCAAATACATTAACATTATCGACAAAACAAGAGTTACTTTCTTAATCTTTCATATTCCGTGTTACGATCATATAGTTGATGTTTTAGCAGCAAGATGTATGAGACTTTTCCTGTGGTAATTGGTACGTAGCTTCTTATATTTCTGCAAAAATGCTGCAAGGTCAATCTCTCTGTCAAGGAGATGCTGGTGCAGATTTTCAGATTCCTCTTCTGTCTTATTCATAGACTCTGCAAAATCATTGTTCAAGTTTATCAAACAGTTTCAATAATGATAAAATTGAAATCATAACGGTTGCAGCAAATTATCAATTCAAGTCATACCTAGAATCCTTTGGAGAAGGGATGCTGGGGAATTCAACTTCAACATTTCTTCTTTCTGCTTTTCAAGCTCATTTAGTTTCTCTTTAGCAGCAGCTAACTCAGTTGTCCGAATTATGCTACACTGTTTCCATAGGAGGGAGGGGGAAATTCCATCTCAGCATAAGAATTCCGAAAAAAAAATAACCAATCTTAGGACTGTGATCTTACTTGATTCCTGATTTCCATGATACGAGGTTCCTTTTGTAGATTTTCCTCTGTATTAAAGACAAAATTTGAGAAGCTCAGCAGTACTTACCATCTAATGGTAGCATAGCAAATAAAACAAATTGAATAACTCACCAGCTAGCTGCAAATTCTCCTTGCAAAGTTCATCTTTCAGCTGATCAAATAAAAAGGCAATAATAACAGTTAACACAGAAGCAAATACAAAGCCCAGCATCAGCAACAGAAGCAAAACAACTGCAGAAAAGGTTCGCATAGAACAATAGGAGAGCAACTAAGCTTTTCCCACTACACTTGGGATGAACCACATATGCAGTTGTGCACAGTTTTGGTGACTGAATGAGTTGTGTGAGACTAAACATCATTCTAAACTAAACATCATTCTAACTGTTTTCCCACATGTATTGTTGCGCCACAAATTCACGATGTCATTATAGATTGCTGCCATTGACATTTCCATTATGACAGCTATGAATTTAGATACTCTCATACTATATAAATATGTGTACTCTTTGTAGGATTCAGCGGCAACCCCCACTATAGCTAGCACGGGGGCATCAATCCCAATAATCCTAAGAATGTTGCTGACCTGATTGATGCCAACATCCCTCCTTCTCATATCCAAAATGGTGGTGGCACAACCAAATAGCATTAAATACAGGTTTAACACTATACTATGCATGCAACACTCATGAACAAAATGAACAAAACCTAATCTGATACTTTTTCTCTATGAACACTGGAGACAATCGTTATGTATGGTAGCAGCCTTCTGATTCGTGTACCATTTAACAATTCCATCCCTAATGCGAACAGATCGAGAAGAACAGCCAACTGGGAGAACTCATGGATATGTTAATGCATATTCCATCTTTTCTCATCATATACAAGTGTATATCACATGATATGAGTCAATACATACTCATACTCTCAAAGACAAGCACGCAAACACTGTCTCAGCACACTACATGGTGGCAAAGAATCTTTGAAGTAAATAACAAATAATCAATAGCAAATTAAGTATAAATGCGAGTCATCTAATTCTAAACTGCCAGAGCCAGGCACCCGAGTAGCTTCTAATAGCCCTTAGCACAACAATGAAGTAAAAAAATTCATTTCTCAATGCAGGAAAACTATTTACTCGAAAAAGAAGCAGCACTGATGACAAAATGTGCTAACAAAGCACAACAACCAAAGCAGCAAAACACACAGTTCCAAGGAAACAAACCACCATACATACGGAGAGTAAACAACTGCAACTCACATTATTTTGGGTCTTGACCAGATCAAGCGAATTCAAAAACTGTTGATATGCATCCTTGTCGGACAAAATCTTCCGCAAATCTTCAACACTGATAGGTCATCATTAAGATTACATTAACATAGCAGCGCATGTTGAAAAGGGGAAGCACCAAAATAAGACGCAAATTTAAATAATCTTGAAAACAGAACATATCCAGATGTCTGACCTCTTGTCCTTCAACGCGGCAATAACTCCGGCGGCTTCGGCAGGCGGAACATGCGAAGGAGGGTGCAACCTCGGCGAAGAGTATCCGCCAGAGGAAGAGGCGGAAGGTGTGGCAGGCCTCGAAGGACCCGGCGAGCTCACTACAGATGGCGGATACCATGACTGTGATGAAGAACCATCATGCTGAGGTGGTTGCTCTTGCGATCCCCTAAACCACACACAACATCATAATCATTGCCAATTCACAATTCGCATCTATTTCCCACATATTATGAATTTGATTACAGTCAAATCTTGGCTCCAAATATGAGAAATTCAGCTTATTACTATAATCGTTGCATTGAAAGTGTGTGTGATGTGATCTAATCAAACGTGCAATAGCGTGAATTCGAAAAAACCAAAGGGAGTAAACAATATGTATATAAATTGGTTAGGGTTTTGGAAGGAGAACGGATAATTACCAGAATCTGAACATTGATAAGTGGTTCGGAATCGCTGATTCAACGACGCAGGGAAACCCTTGAAATTTCGGAGTCGGAGACACGGAACCAGGAGGAGGAGAGCGTAGAAGACTCGTCGTTCTTGCTTTTACTTCTTTCTAGTGTTGCGTTTACAGCTTATAATTTTTATTTTTTTTGCGGTTTGCAAATACAAAATGAAAATAACTTTTTCTAAGTTTTAATTTGGTCGCTAAAATAACGATACGGGCTACTTCGTATTGGACTCCACTCCTACGTCCAATTCTTGTCGAATAAGTTCATTTAAAAACATTTCACTCAAAGCATTTTATGCAATAAGAATGTCCCGGGCTCGCTAGTGACGGTTTTGGTTTCCGGTATATGTTGTTATGGTATACATCCCAATGACCAAGAAAAAATATATACATGTCAAAAAGAAAAAAACTACTATATATCTGTAAATTTAAATTCTAGTAATTTTATGCTAATAAATAAATTATATCTTACAAAAGTCATCATCATATTCATTATAAAAAAAATTACCAAGAAAAATTGTAAATTAATAACTTTCTTTTAATTGCGATTGATAATATTCGCTTATTACACAAAATTATTTTGATATATGTGTTTTTATGTTTATTTATAATAGACTTAAGTGAAAAATTATTTTTTGGCAATGAACAAACTCTTTTAGGAAATGATAATAATTTTGAAAGAAATTAATAGTGTTTGTTTTATTTATTAAGAAATATAAAATTTAAATTAGAAAATATTAGGTTAGAGGTATGCTAAAATCTTAGCTATAAATTTAAATTAGAAAATATAAGACCAGTAGAATAAGTTGGGATGAAATAGGTTTAAGCGAAACAAATTTGCTGGTGAAAAACTTCCAAAAATTTAATTAATATAGATAATAAAATGTATTATTGTCCTGACCATTGAAAATATAGAATAAGGTAGTCCTTGATTAGTATTCTTTTTTAATCTCTCCTTAGTATTTTAATAGACTTATTTGTTTTATTTGTATTTTTATCAATCAACAATTTAAACTATTTTATACATTATTTAAACATCATTTTGTCTTATAAATCATTAAAGAAAACTAGAAAAGAATATTATGTTATTTAATTTTGATACTAGTTATTTATTAAAAATAATTTTTTCAATATTTTTTTACTTTGGGAGCACGAAAGACCGTATGGAGAGGTTAAGGAGGGTAAATTGAGGCAATGCGTAGCCAAGTAGCCGACCTTGGTGTTGTGTTGTGACAACGTAGAGACGCAAAGAAGATCCAAAGTAGCGTAAGCGCCAAACTCATCCAACGCCTCTTGTCTTCCCTCAGCCACCACTTTCCATCTCATCCGTTCATTCCCTCTATTTCTTTAATCACCCCTTTGTCCCCTCCCTTTTAGTCTTTAGCGTTGTTTTGTTGTTGAATTCTAAGTTGAAGGCCGTTTACTCTTTCTCTCTCTGCCGCTCCCCTTTGTGAATCCGCCATTTTCCTCCTCATTTTAGCTATCGAATCCCTCAATCCGAATTCGTCACTCCCCACATTAAGGCCACGTTGTCACCATCAGTTTCACTGCTAACAATGGTACACAAATCAATAGTTATTATGTATGTGCGCTAGCCTCCTTAGATTTATTTCATTGATTTCTAATCTCTTTCAATTTGATTTTGAAAACAGGACACAATGCTGGTGCCGCCCTGGCTGGAATCGCTGCTACACACATCCTTCTTCAGCGTGTGTCGGATTCATGCCGACGCTGCCAGGAGCGAGTGTAACATGTATTGTCTTGACTGCAATGCCGACGCCTTTTGCTTCTATTGCCGTTCTTCAAGGCACAAAGATCACCAAGTCATTCAGGTGTGTGTGTGCCCTATTCACAATACCCACCTCCATTGAATCTTGATATACATTGCATTTGGGGCTGATTTTATGTTAATTGAAATTCCAATTCAAATTCTATGAATATGTTTTTTAATTTGCAGTTTAATTTGTTGTGGTGGTGGTGTTCTTAATTGATTTTAGATAAGAAGATCTTCCTATCACGATGTAGTGAGGGTGTCAGAAATTGATAAAGTGTTGGACATCAGTGGAGTGCAGACTTATGTGATAAACAGCGCCCGGGTTCTGTTCCTGAATGTGAGGCCTCAGCCGAAATCTGGGAAAGGATCAGTGGCTCACATTTGTGAGATGTGCGGTAGAAGCCTCTTGGACCCATTTCGCTTCTGTTCTTTGGGCTGCAAGGTGAGTCATTATTATTTATTAATAATCATTATCAATTTTAATATTAATATTATTATTATTAATTAGCTGCCCCTCTCACAATATTGTTCATATCATTATCAACATGCACATCATTCCCAACTCAATCATCCCCATCATATGGGTATAACACCCACCACCCATACATCATCACCTATATTTGAAAGCCCATCGCCATCATTCACCATCATAATTATATTCCCACCACTTTTGAACATTCATCAAGCGCATCTCTAGCAGTATATAGATGTTTATCGACATTTTAATTAGTTTTACAATAATCATAATGATAGTTAAAATCATGGGCTTTAATTTTATATATGCAATGGTTAATTATTGAACTGTATTGCTGTGAACATGGCCATGATACTATTATCATATATATTAATTAACTAATACGGTCATTTAACTAATTATTGGTTTACTTCGATGGTACTAATTTTATCTATTTTTTAATTGGGGAAAATTGAATGATTCAATTAGCTTGAAAGAATAAAGGAAAATGGGGATGCAAGCTTTGCTTTGGATGGGGTGAATGTACCATTGACCATGGATGCTAGTTCCACAAGGGAAGGGATGCCAAGGAGATTAGCTTCACCTCAAGAAGAAGAATTGCGTGAAGGCCCAACACAAGACATGTACCCGGCCACGCCTCCTCCACCTCCTTTAAATGCAAGGAGAAGAAAAGGCATTCCTCATAGGGCTCCTTTTACCTCGTGAGTCCTTAATAGTTACTTATTCCTTCTTCTACTACCCTCTCAAACTTGGTACATATTCAAAACATTCAACTTCAGAAGCATTTTTTTCCCTCACCCTCGTGAATAACCCACTTAGGGGGGAGAAAACCTCGTTATTTAAATTATTATTTTTTGAATAATTAATAATAAAAGGAATCGAATAGGAGCCTTTGGTAGGGGTTTGTCCAAGGTCCATGATGATGTATTAAAAGCAAGGAAAGGGATATAGGAAAGTTTTTTCTTTTCGGGTCTGGGTCCCATCACAACAAATTCTCCCTCGCAAAAGAACCAATAATGCAGATTTGTTTAATATTTGATAGTTGCGGGTGTATATGTCATTAAGAAATTAAAAAGCCAGTCTTTGTGGAGTCCGTTTTATAGTTTTCAATGGCCCACCATCCACATGGGCCGTTTACATAAAGATAATCCACACCCTTTTTATATTATTATTTTTTATTATTTTTCATTTAATAATACGTTTGCATGTAATGCAAGGAGGACAAATCAACTTTCTATGTATCATTACCAATTTTTGAGAGAGCTCAGTGAATATGGATTGGGCACTTTTGATCTCTCTTTTTTCCAATGTATTCTCATAAGTCTATGCCAACTAGCTAATTTATTTGATTCTTCCATTTGTTTGCCGGTGAGACCAAGGAGACATGGAAAGGGGTAACAAATGTGAATGATTAGTTGTGCTAATATATACTTTATATAATTGCGTAGCGTCCTTTTCTCTACACCTTAAACAAATGAGCCAAGGCAATTAGGTAGGAGCAGATATGAATTGATGGCTACTCAACGTTTTTCAATTATCGAAACGTGCGTCATTCAAGATTTTCACCCTAGTAGTAGTAGGTAAGTTAACAACATTGTCAATGTTTCACATCAACTAACAAGGATAAAGTGGTTCGGAGTCTTTCTTTAACCATGCCCCCTTGTATGGTAAAATTGTTGTGAGCGTTACGGATTCATGGATATAATTGCTTCTCAATAGTTGTTGTTGGTCTCATTTTCACTCTCGCAGCGTTGTCGTAGACAGGTTCTCACCTGCACAGACGTAAGCCAGACGTAATGGCTAAATAATTAGGCATTGCACGAATCAAGTTTAATGCTCCAGTGCTTTATCTCCTTTGCTTAACATGCGCCTGCAAATTAATGTACTTAAAATGA
Organism: Nissolia schottii; assembly: GCA_003254905.1. Lineage (NCBI taxonomy): Eukaryota > Viridiplantae > Streptophyta > Magnoliopsida > Fabales > Fabaceae > Nissolia > Nissolia schottii. The sequence continues at coordinate 2,779 of QANU01066702.1, read as the reverse complement.
ACATCCAATTAACAAGTACGTACCCCTCGATTGACTAGACGACTCATTGTTAGGTCAGCCTCTAGTCAAAATATTATTGGTTTAAGATTTAGCGAAAAAATATCCAGTAATCTAATCATTTAAAAAGTTTAAAGTGAAAAAATGGTATTGCATTGAATGTATTTCGAATAATTAGTTGTTTCAACTTTAAACTTTTTTGGACATTTGTGAGCAAAATCTTAAGATTTAAGATAAAAAATTTATTGAGACTTGAGAGACTTTTGTAAATTTTTTTTTATATAAGTGTTATAATGATTTGGTATGAGTAATACTCATCATTTGTTTTTCCTTGATTCTTTATTATTATGAACTTGATCCTCCTCCAATGTCAAGCCCTCTTGTAAGGCCAAAAAATCTCCCAACAAGTGTTTTTTAGGGCTCAAATTAAAGACCACTAATAAAGGAATTAAGACCAACACTACCTTGAACAACTCCACATTAATATAAATATTCTATCTATTTTAATTTATCTATAGAATTTTAAATTTTTTTTTTCGGGACTCAAATTAAGTATATCACTAATAAAGGAATCAAGACTGTCACTACCTTAACTAACACCGTGTTAATATAATACTCTATCAGTAAAATTTTCAATTCGTAAAATTTTGAATTATATGATAATTTCAATTATCAAGGTAGTATATATATTAACCATTTTTTTTTCAATTGAAACTCTTAATCTACTATTAAAAAAAACAATTAAGTGTCCTTGATTGTTGTGCTAAGGATTGCATGAGTTGAACTTAAGTTCAGAATTTCAGTTCATTTATTAAATGAGTCACTAGGAATTTAGTGAAAAGTTCTATTTGAAATAGTAAAATAGGAGTGCACATGGGTCTAGGTCAATCCAATGACTCGGCCCACAAATTAATATTTTCAGGTTAGGCCAGGTCAGATCATCATGTTAGCTTGAGTAATTTTTATAAACTCGATTTTAATTGAGTTGGGTATCACGTTTCAATTTTATAACTCGATAATCCAATTGCCCAATTTTTTATATAAAAAAATTATAAAAAAAAAGATTTTTCCTTATTACCTCCTTCATCACAATCACATTTTATCATGGTTAGGTTGCTCCGAAAAAGAAGATTTTGAAAGAACATGTAATAATTGTGATATGAGTAGTTTTTATTTTAAAATAGAAAAGAGTATATTTTTTGTGTTGGCGTTAGTCAGTGTTAATTTTTCTCTTTAAAATAAACATAACTCGACTACCCGACACAACTAAACCCAATTAACATTAGATTGAGTCAGGTTTGAAATATATATTTTTTTTATAAAATTAATTAAACCCAACCCAAATTTATTTACTCAAATTAAATTTTATTTTACCCTAGACCATACCCGGCCTCTGGCTACACCCCTAGGTAAAATTGCATTTTGTTTTATTACAATGATATTGATAAACAAGCACACAGGAATCAAGATGGATAACTTTCGTATTTTACTTAATGTCATGGTCATCCTAAGACTGGTCAAGAGCCCATTTACTGCAGGGAATTCTGGTCTTCCTTTTGAAACCGTTTCTTGTACTTAATCAGGGCAGGTATTTGGAACCGCTAGTATTTTGTGGTACTATTCTTTTTTCAATAATGAAAATATAATGGAAGAATGGAATGTTCATTTTCAGGTTGAATCAATTTCCCTGAAATTTCAATGGCAATTTTAAAGGAAAGAATGTCAACAAAATTAATTGAACCTAGCTAGGAACTGATGCTGTCATGTTTCCGATAGTCTAGCGTTTCATGCACAGAAAAAGAGTTGTACAGTCCACACATTGCACCGATGGAAAGGAAAAAGGAAAAGAAAAGAAAGAAAAAAGCAGATTGATGATAGCAATTTCTCAATGACATGTAACAAATTAAGGCCAAAACTATAAAGGGGCGATTTCCCTCCATGATGAGAAAGGCCAGCAAATCTATGTAGGCTCCATCCCTTTAGTAGAAGAGGTGGAAGCGGCAGGCTGATCTTCCTGATAATAACCTCTTTGTAGGGTAGTAGTAACGTATAAAGATGACTGATCCATTGACAATGACCTCTTCAACCCCATCCCCAATCCTCGCAGGTTCTTGTTCTCGTGACACGAGACAGAGTGAGAGTGTCCATGCACTTGTTGCTGATGCTCACTTGGACTGGCATTCTCTGAATCTGTTGGCACCGATGAATATTCATCACCACAATCACCGTGGCATGCGATTGGCGAACGGCAAACGGGGCAATTGGCTTGTTACGGACTGGGCCATAAAGGCCCATCCCAGCGACCCGACACCCAGGCCTTTATCCGCGGACCCGACCCGACCTCTCACAAACGATCACCGACAAGGTCGCCACTCTCTGGCCACTCAGGGATAACGGTTCCGAGATCCTCGTCGCCTTCCGCGATATCCGGGGTCAGCGCGCAGATCACGGCTCTCTCCCCGCCTCCGCGATACCCGAAACCTCCTCCACCACTCCGGCTATATAATAAGCCTATACCCCAGGTACAAAGACATCACATAATCATTCACTATACTCCTTCGACCCTTGCTTACTTGAGCGTCGGGGTAATTGCAGGTACACACCGCAATTGCGAGTCCAGAGATCGATCGTGCCAAGGTCAGAGTTCTCATTCGGTTCCACAGTCTCAGGATTCAGAGTTTGTACCGAGGTAGATACTTCGGAACATTGGCGCCGTCTGACCCTCAGACAGTACCTTGACCGGTTTTATGAGGAGTGTGCACAGGTTGAAGACCTGCAACCG
>QANU01066657.1:1371-12413 GCA_003254905.1 Nissolia schottii | reverse complement strand
ACACGTTCTTAATTATTTATTAAATGGAATTCTAGTAGCAGGGAAAACTTGGGTTGTTACAACTCGGATATGGCAACCGAAAGTGACAGCAATATCAGAAAAGAAGAGCCTATCCAAGATGACCCTAGCAACACTATTCGGAAAATTGCAAGAGCATGAATTGGAGTTGAGTCGCCTCGATCAACATGAGCAACATGAAAAGAAACACAGTTCAATCTCTTTAAAAGCAAAAATTGATTCTGATAAAGAAGATTCTGAAGATGATGCTTGTGAAAACATGAATCTCTTAGTTAAGAATATTGGAAAATTTTTCAAAAAGAAAGGCATGCGATTTGGCCAAAATAAAATATTCATAAAGAAGAACGATTCATCTTCTTCTCAAATATTCACATGCTTTGAGTGCGGAAAGCCCGGACATATCAAGTCCGATTGTCCAAATATCCAAAGGAAGAAGAATGGATTCGGAGACAAAGTGGACAACAAACATAAGAAGGGCAAGAAAGCATATGTGGCATGGGAAGACAACGACATCAGTTCTTCATCAGAATCTGAGGATGAAGAAGCTCAGATCGCATTGATGGCAACTCATTATTCAGACAATGAAAATGATGAGGTTAGTTCTGATAAACTCTCTTATGAAGATTTACAAGTTGCCTTTGAATGCATACAAGAAATATGTTTGAATTTTTCCAAAATATATGCTAAGAAGGAAGAAGTACACTTAATTAAATCTATGATAGAAAATCAAGATAATTGTAAGAAATGTATATGCTTAGAAACTAAAGTTGATAATTTACAAGAGATTGTATGTAAATTTGAAAAAGGTAAGCGTGGACTAGATGATATCTTAAGCATGCAACGAGATACTAAAGATAGAAGTGGATTAGGTTATACTCCACAGAAAGGTAAAAATGATATGAAGAAAACCTTGTTTGTGAAGGCTAGTAATCCACAATCAAATATGCATGCAAATAGAAATGGTTTGCAATCTAAACCTAAATTTCATAATGATAGTAAAATGCATATAGTAAGAAATAGCAACTATCATATGCCTACTTCAAAGCCTATTTCTAAACCTAATAACTACTATGCTTCAAACTCAAATAAGTATTTACCAAGAAAAATTCATTTGATTCCTAAAAGAAGGTATACATGTAGTTATTGTTGTTTAGAAGGACACACCAACAATGCATGTTATATTAAAAAGTATGGTGTTCCAAATGGTCAAAACAAGTGGGTTGAGAAAGGTTCTAATAAGCAAGGATCCAAAGCACATTGGGTACCTTATACTAATTTCTAAATTGTTTTGCAGATATGTATGAGGACAACAAGTGACTTATGGTATCTTGACAGTGGTTGTTCCTCACATATGACGGGAGACAAAACAAAATTTTCATTTCTTATCCCGAGAAACAAAGGATATGTAATATATGGCAACAACGAAAGAGGCAAAATCATTGGCATTGGAAGAATAGGTACGTCTCCTCAAACTACCATTGACAATGTGTTATATGTTGAAGGTCTAGGTCATAATCTGCTTAGCATTAGCCAATTATGTGACAAGGGCCTTGTAGTTGGATTTGAAGATGATATATGTGTAGTTAAGGATAAGAAAACCCAAGAAGTGAAATTTTCTGGATACAAAGTAAATAAGGTTTTCATGATTTCATTAGAAGACATATCATCTAAAAACACATGTCTTATGGTAAAAAATAATGATGGTTGTTGGCTATGGCATAAACGTTTAGCACACATTCACATGGATCACTTAAATAAACTTATCAAGCATGATCTAGTCATCGGTTTACCAAAGATTAAATTTGTTAAGGATAGATTGTGTGATGCATGTCAAAAGGGAAAGCAAACTAAAGTTTCCTTTAAACCCAAGAATGTTGTTTCAACTACTAGACCTCTTCAGTTGCTCCATATGGACTTGTTTGGTCCATCAAGGACAAAAAGTTTTGGAGGAAACTATTATGGTCTAGTGATTGTTGATGACTACTCTAGGTTTACATGGACTTTGTTTTTATCACACAAAAATCATGCTTTTGATGCATTCAAAAGATTTGCTAAAACTGTTGAAAATAAAAAATCTTCGAAAATTGCATCAATTCGAAGTGATCATGGTGGTGAGTTTGAAAATGCATCGTTTGAAGAGTTTTGTAGTGAACGTGGCATTTCTCATAACTTCTCCGCTCCTAGAACACCTCAACAAAATGGAGTTGTGGAAAGGAAAAATAGATCTCTTGAGGAACTAGCAAGAACTATGCTAAGTGAAACAAATTTGCCTAAGTACTTTTGGGCAGATGCAGTTAGAATGGCTTGCTATGTTTCTAATAGAGTTCTTATTAGACCTTTTCTAAAGAAAACTCCATATGAGTTATTCAAGGGTAGAAAGCCAAATATTGCACACTTTCATATCTTTGGCACAAAATGTTTTGTCCTGAACAACGGAAAAGACAACCTTGGTAAGTTTGATGCAAAAGCAGATGAAGGTATATTTCTTGGTTACTTACTTTCCAGCAAAGCCTATCGCATCTTCAATAAAAGAACTCATGCTATTGAAGAATCTATTCATTATCTTTTGATCAAACTAACCCCTCCAAGGAGGAAAAAGTTGTTTCTTTTGATGATGATGAGAGTGAAGTTCCATTACCAAGAAATGTTGATCAAATCCAAGGAAAAAAACAATCTTGAAAATGATCAAGTTGAAGAACAAGTTCAGGATGATCTACCCAAAGAATGGAGAATGTAACACCCTAACTAACTGCATACCCTCGAGTAGTACGCAATGCTCACTAGGTTGTTAATCACTTGGTGGGAATACTTATAATCCCTTATTACTTTTTTGAAAATACTAGATTAAGAAAAATATGGACCAATTTAAAACTTTGTTACTGAGTGCTTATTTACAAAATATGAGCCATGTGTGAATCACAATATATAAGACAAGCGATATGACTTATCAATATTCATTATCCTTAGTCTAAGCAATTACATAATCAATACATGGTCCGTCACAAACAACAAATCACATAATATTATAATAAAGTACATATACATATTATAATCATCCATACACATCATAAAGTTCAACTAGTGCATAATTGGCCCAACATGTCTTCATAGCCTTGAAGATCTGTCTGTCCGTCATCGATGGCTGGTCCTCCGTTCTTTCTCTTGATCCTCTGGTTGCTTCTCATAGCTCATGTCTGCCCCTGGAAGAATAAGTGAGTGGGGGTGAGAACATTCGTCCTCAGTGTTTTACCTTGGCGTCGGGGGATCCTTTTAACTCACTTATCAACCGGCCGCTCAGGTGTTTCTAAGTGAACATGCATACTAACATCCTACTGATTATTATCTGGCCTAAGTCCTGAACGGCTTTATCTACTTTACTAGGTGACTGGGGAACTAGTCTTTCTTATCTAAGTTCTCGTGCTCATTATCTTTACTTCGCGTACATACCTAGGCCGTCTCGAGCGTTCTCTTGACGACTATACAGACATACATCATTATATACTTATACTTTACATACTCATACATCATCAGATACTCATGCATCATATACTCATATACTCATTCATCATATACTCATGTAACTCATACATCATATGCTCATGCTTGGGGAACATGGGGATTCTCTTACGCATACCGGCTCACCCGGGTTAGCGTCTTCTCATTCTTTTTCTTACGCATACCGGCTCACCCGGGTTAGCGTATTCTCATTCATCATATCTCATCATCATGCCATTAACCTCTTTAACCGGTCCACCCTTTTTGGACTTGGTGAGGTAGCATCATTTACCAATCCACCCTTTTGGGACTGGTGAGGGGCGTGTCCGTAGACGTGCCAAGAGAAAGGACTCCTATCATATAACTATATACTTGTTCCCTAAGGTTCAATTATGCTCTTTAAACTTTACGTGATTAACCTCTAGTTCTCATGATGCATGATAGCATAATCATTCCTAACATACATATTTTACATGCAATGTTCCACATACATCATCACAAACAGGGCTCATTCATTCATCATACACGTACTTGCAACCACTCAACAACTTCGGGGTCCTCCGCGGAAACCCACTTAACACCACTCCTGGTGCCCACTCAGCTCTCTTCACGTAACCCTCTCAGCACTCTAGGGACCCTCCGTGGAACCCTGCCAGCATCACTCCTGGTGTCCACTCAGCACTCTTCACGTAACCTTCTCAGCACTCTAGGGATCCTCTGCGGAACCCAATCAGCACCACTTCTGGTGCCCTCTCATCAACTCCCTAGACTCCTCTCAATCGCTATCCGCGGAACCACTCAGCACCATCCCAGGTGCCCGCTCATCAACTTTCTAGACTCCTCTTAGTCACTATCCGCGGAACCACTCCGCGCTTCCTCCTTTACTTATTTTCTCTCATTTTCACATTCACATCCCAGGGATCCTCCGCGGAACCCACTCGGCACCGTTCCAGGCGTCGCTCGACAATTCTCTACATACTCCTCTCACTCACTTTCCGGTGAACTATCCAGCTATACCTGACGAACCAGAATCTGTTTCCTTTGTTTTTCTCGCTCTTCTTTCCCCTTTGCTCATGGGTGCTCCCTTGAGTTTTTCACATATTTCAACCATCATATACTAAACTAGTCCAGGTCACATGACCCTTCAGAATCATCTCCTAAGTCCTAACATAGCATTTCTAACATAATTTATCACAAGGCATACAAGCACATAAACACATACAAGCAAACATCAGCCACCAAGGGGTGACCAAGCCAAGTTTAGCTACTTGTAGAAGAACCTGGCGGTGGTGAGGGAAGTTTGGAGTGAAGTCCCACAAGCCTTGTTGTTTCCAAAGCTTGAGCTCCTCCTTTCTCCAAGGTGAAGAACTTCGGACAAGGTGGAGGGGAAGAGGTTGTTCCTCTTGATTTTGGAAGGAAGAAAATGAAGAAGGATGAGGAGACTTTGGGGGCTGTGCTTCGGTTCTTGGGAAGTGAAAGAGGATGGCAAGAATGCTTGCTTTCTTGGAGACAAAGTGGTGTTCTTGGAGCTTGGCTTGAGGTGTGGTTATGGAGGATTGTAGAAGATGAAGTTCTCTTGTAAACTTGGGAGAAGGGGGAGCTCGGTTTTGGGGTGGCTAAATGGTGAGGAATTTTAATTGAATTTTAGGATTTAGAAAAAGGTGGTGAATAGTGGAAAGCATGGGCCTAGGTATGGCTAGTGTAAGAAAGGTAAGGTGATGTGAGTTTTGGAAGCATGATTTAAGGGATTGGACAAAAATCCCAATAAAACCGTGCAGCCTTCCCTCTCCTAGTTCAGCTGCTGAAATTTCTTTTTTTTCTCGGTTCCGGTTCGCTCGTGTTTTATCGCACGCAGTCTCGGTGCGTCGCGCACGATCGTCCGAAAAATATTCCGTTTACACCGTCGCGATCCTCTAATTTCCCCCTACCTAAGGGTATTAATATTTAAAGGTGTTTGTGAATTTTTCTCCGGAAGATTATTTTCATCGGCGAACAACGACTGTTCGGTTGTCTGCCGAACCTCATGCCGCGACACGTCTTATTTCCTAGGGATGTTCTACCGATTAGTTTCCCATTTTAATTCCCTAATCATGATTAGAAAATTAATTAAATATTTATGTTTACGATTATTTCCCTAAGGAAAAATCAGGATGTTACAGACATCATTCCTTATCTCTACGCTCTCTGGTACTCCACCCTTCTTTTATTTCTTTTAGATTATCCCTTTTCTCCTTAATATCTTAAGGTTGCCATTCCATCCTCGATCGCTCCCGATTTCTTATTCTCTTCACTTCCCTTGCACATTTAACACCTCTTCCTTCTTAAGCTTAATACACCTCCCCTTGTCCTCCAAGACCCAACCTTTCTTACTTCACTAGGCGAAACCTAATTTGCATTAGTCCCTCTCACACTTAATCCTCTTGATCTTCCTTCAATCTTATTACACTTCGCATATACTGACATCCTCATTTTATGCTCTTACCTAGTTCTTAACCCAATTTGTATTCTGTACATGCGTCCTCTCTAAAGACTTATTTCCTCCACTTCCACGCTTAACCCGACTTTGTATTCTCTCCCATACTCTTCTTTTACTTCTCCTACCTTCCACACTTGAAATCCCAAACACTTGCCTTCTCAAGCTTTCACCTTTCAAATAGAATACGCCTAGGCACTCCTACAGTCTTATCAGTTACCTAGTTCTCTCACCTTTTTCCTGCACCTTCTAAACTGATTCCTGTAGGGCTGAGAAAAGTCGCCCTCTAACTTGACCTTATCAAACTTGATTATTATTCCACCTTCTTAGATTTATGTTTATACCTCCAACCCTAGTTGTACTCTTACCTACGTCCTCACCCTCGCTTATACGATGTAAACGTGTCCTTTTTTAACTTAGTTATTCTACTGCCTTGCTCACTCGACCCTCATTTACTCTTCTCTTTGATTTATTGTATTTCTATATCCGCTCAATAAGCCTTACTCTTCCCCTTCGAGATTCCAAAGCCTCACCTGCTAAATCTGGCACTTGTCCACCCTAGTCACATAGTCACCGGCGTTCCGGTGCTTAACGGACCCCTGTAGTTTACGCTTTCAACCTCTAAAAGGGTTCGCACACGAACTTACTAGGCGAAACCTTTGCTAAGGGAAAACTAGGATGTTACATTCCACCCCCTTAGAAAAATTTTGCCTTCGAAATTCCTACACGTCCAAGGGTCTCAAGGTCTTAATTCTTATTGCTCACTTACCATGATCGTACCCATTTTCATCTGATACTCTACTGGTGATCAAGGCAAAGGATCATCACTACTACAAGGCCATAGGTATGGTTATGATACAAGCTCTAGAGAAGTGGCCATCTTCCTTCCTGGGGGTCACATAACTAATCTGTTGCACTTGAAATCACAGTGCAATGCAGTCCTTAACGCTTAACTCTAATCTCTAAAAATCTCTCGTCCACGGGTTTGGGGCTCCATAGTCCTTTCATCGACTTTCTGTCTGGTTGGTCCCTTGGATTCCTAACCTCAGTGAATAGATAGTAAACAAAGGTCTTAACTTCCTAGTAGTCTTCTCAGGCGACTCCTAAGTTTCCTTATCTACTGGATTACTCCAGACTCAAAGTCCATCAACGTTCCTACTTATGCAAAAGGTAAAGGGTATTAAACTTCTAAGGTCTCTAGTTATTTTTCCACCTACTCTTTCCCACAAACTTTTGACTCGATCTCCTCCTACGGTTTCCAAGGTTATTCCGACTTCCGTCTTACTTTCGATTCCTCTAATCGACCAAACTAGGGCCAATCGTCTATCTGATCCTCAACGTCCAATGGTTTTCTCCTCACTATAGTATGGTTATTCCCATCATCCTTTCTAAACTTCCTTAGGGCTTCTTTAGTTAGTCCTCTCGAATCATCACCTTACATCGAAAATATACTGTATTGTATTAACTTCTTCTCCGGTTTGATCTCACCCATTAATCTGCTATCTTTTCCACCCTATGGGATCTCTAAGGTAAGGACTTCACAGGGCATGTCTCACGGGAGAACACTTATCCATTGGGGAATCCCACTTATGGCGAAGGTCGGGTGTATTAACCTATAAGATCTCTATCAATCTCTTCACTATCGGGTTTTCACCTATCTCCGTATTTATGGATTTCTCCATCAGTTGCAAAGGAGGACATCTTGCACCATGGGTCGAAGTCCAAAAACAAAAGCTAGAACTGCACAAGAGGTTGGAATAGAAAGAATTGTGAATCCATTCCATCAGAATAGGTTGAAGGAACCAACTAGATCCTATCGGAAATGGGATGGCATGGTCCTTAAAACCTGCCACTGAAGGAAAGGAAAGACCTATCCCAGAGTCTATTCCTTCGGAGGAGTAGAGCATTCAATCTTGACCCAGAACCTTCCTCAAGGAGGGTCAAGGGTGCATCGAGAAATGAAATTTCGAAGATGTAGAGGCTCGAACCTTTTCCATAGGACCTTCACGAAGGTGAAAAATATATGGGGTAGGGGACTGGCTTGTCAGGAATTCGTATGGCGTAAGGGAGTATTTATCTGAAGAAAGGGAACAAAAGGCTTCCCTTGAGTAGGAGTTCATTTCCTGGCAATCTGTTTTCTTCAAATAAATAACGGTCAGATAGCGAGGAGATACTTAGCAGAAGGCCAAGTTCCTCGGGGACAAAATTTATAGAGTCCACCCGGCACTAGCCATCAAGCCCTGAATACATCTGTCAAGACACAGAGGTAGCTAGGCTCTATGTTCCTGAAAAATGCAACAGTTGAATGAAAGCAAAATGATAGACTGCATTATGCCACACTACTTCTTATCTTAAAGACAAGACTTAGTGCATGGGAAATGTATTCTGAGTATGCACAAGGAACAAGGGCAGGTCAGTGTTCTGGTACCACTGATTTATGCACTTGGACCTTATACATAAAGGTGTTATACTTAAACACCGTACAAGCTAACAAAAATACGCTCGGAAGTGCAGATAAGCTTAGTCCTCAGGCTCACTTGGACCAAACTGCTCTGATACCAACTGTAACATCCTAGCTAAGTGCATACCCTCGAGTAGCATGCAATGCTCACTAGGTTGTTAATCACTTGGTGGGAACACTTATAATCCCTTACTACTTTTTCGAAAATACTAGATTAAGGAAAATATGGACCAATTTAAAACTTTGTTACTGAGTGCTTATTTACAAAATATGAGCCATGTGTGAATCACAGTATATAAGACAAACGATAGGACTTATCAATATTCATTATCCTTAGTCTAAGCAATTACATAATCAATACATGGTCCGTCACAAATGAGTACAACAAATCACATAATATTATAATAAAGTACATATACATATTATAATCATTCATACACATCATAACGTTCAACTAGTGCATAACTGGCCCAACATGTCTTCATAGCCTTGAAGATCTGTCTGTCTATCCGTCATCGATGGCTGGTCCTCCGTTCTTTCTTTTGATCCTCTGGTTGCTTCTCATAGCTCACGTCTGCCCCTGGAAGCATAAGTGAGTGGGGGTGAGAACATTCGTCCTCAGTGGTTTACCTTGGCGTCGGGGGATCCTTTTAACTCACTTATCAACCGGCCGCTCAGGTGTTTCTAAGTGAACATGCATACTAACATCCTACTGATTATTATCTGGCCTAAGTCCTGAACGGCTTTATCTACTTTACTAGGTGACTGGGGAACTAGTCTTTCTTATCTAAGTTCTCGTGCTCATTATCTTTACTTCGCGTATATACCTAGGCCATCTCGAGCATTCTCTTGACGACTATACAGACATACATCATTATATACTTATACTTTACATACTCATACATGATCAGATACTCATGCATCATATACTCATATTGAAACACCCTAGCTAACTGTTTACCTGTACGTAGTAAGCAAAGCTCACTAGGTTGTTGTCTACTTGGTCGGAATACCTTAGTCCATTGTTATCTTTCGAAAATAGTAGTGTAGGAAAATTAGCACCGATTTTACACTTTACATTTACATTGCATAATTATAAAAATAGAGCCATGCGTCAGAAAGAACAATATAACAAAACGTGTAACTGTAAGATAGTAAAACATTCAATACATATCCAGGTGGTCCATCAGACAAAGTCCCATCATTGTATATACAGTAAGTAAAATAGACATCTCACATACATAAACTGAAATACTGAATACATAAGTCAGAATACATTGCATCAAAATACAAGGACTACTGGAATGCTACTCAGTATGTCCTTGGCAAAAATGCTAAACAGCTATCTCTCTCTCTAAGCTCATCCAATCATAGCTGCTCATGGCTCATCTGGCGGCTCATCTGCATCCTCAAAACAAGACTCATCTTCTGTACCTGAAGTCATAAAACAGTGGGAATGAGAACGGTAGGTTCTCAGTGGAAATAACTTTAGTTCCTGAGTCTCGTATCAGATTATGTCGGACTTCAGGCCGCTCAGAGATCTCTAAGTGAACATAAATACTAAATATCCTACCAATTATTATCTGGCCTATCTGAACGGCTTTATCTGCTTTCTTATGTGATATAGGAACTACTCTTGTTTACTACATTCTCGTGCTGATTAACATTTTGTGAAAACCGTCTCGAGCGTGCTCTTGACAGTACGGCATAACAGCAGACTATACATTCAGAATACATTCCTCATAACAGAATCATCAGAGTATGCATCATATCGTCATCCAACATAAACATAACAGAATCAGCAGAATAGGTCTAGCAGAGTCATCAGCATAAACATGACAGAATCATCAAAATAAACATGTTTAACAGAATGTACATGTGCATAACAGAATGTAACAGCATAACAGAATATGTGTTATTCCCACCATAGTAATATCCTCTGTTGACACTAGTATGATGGAATAACCTCGCACCCTCAGTGTAGGCCGACACTGTCTGGACCTTACTGTGGTGGGCTTCCACCTGCCGTGTGCCCCCTCGGGACCCCTCGACAGTTAGCGGATATTATACCCCCACCTAAGCTTGCCCCCTTTCGACAATGCATAGGCGTGGTAACCGCACACCTCCAGGTATGCCATATCGACACCACCTGTGGCGGGCTTCCACATTCAGGATGCCTTGACCTCCTGAAGTGGGATCATAATATGGCTCACGTGATCACGGCCTGTTCAGCATGTGGCATATAGCCTTTATCAGCATGGGGCATTTGCCCTTGTTTAGCATTGGGCATTGGCCCTTTTTCAGCATTTCAGCATTTTGGTACCTGCAGCATGGCATACCTGTTCCCTATGGTTCATTTCAGCATCTTTACTTATCTCAGAGTTAATTCTAGTGTCTTTAAACTAGGTGTATCATGAATGCATGAAAGGCTACAATTATCATCACGGATTACATGTAATATGCATGTTCAGTACATTTCTTTCACATACAGCATATACATTCATACAATTCAGCTATCAATCACAGATACAGCATTAAATACTAGTCTATGAGCCTCAAGAGGGTGCCATAAGCTTTCTCTAGTCTCAAGCCGCT
>QANU01066649.1:0-30827 GCA_003254905.1 Nissolia schottii | reverse complement strand
ACTATATTTTTAATTTTGCCTTAAATAGCATTTTAACTTGAGGAAAAAGTCGGGTTGTTACAGGTGGCCTGACTGATTTTCACAAATGCATAACAAATACAAAATTCCTGACAATCATGGGTTGGATTGGATTGATGTTGAGTGAAGAGAGAGAAAAAAATTGTTTCGGTCAAAATGATTTTGAGTTCTCTTAATTTCGCGTTCGTATGTTGTTTCGAGATAAAATTATTGGGCTATAATTTTTTTTCTTTTTCTTTATCAACTTTGATTTGATAACTAATAATGAAATTCATGATCAGGTAATCATTAAGTATTGACGTGTTATATTTGACATATATAATAATAAGTGAATATGTTGTGAAAATTGAAACAAATCATTTCAACTACACTTAATAAACCGATCATATTTAATAGAATAATTAACTTATTATATGCAAAAAAAATTGATTTGAAAAATCGTAATTTTTAATGGATCAAAATATATATTAAGGCTATGTTTAGCATTAGAGATAAAACATTATTTACTATGGTGTTTCTGCTATTCTGTGGAGTTTCTAGTATCAAATGGAAACTAAGTGTATGTACTCATGTCACTTTTGTCATGGGATTATATATAGCTAGATAGGCTGTCGAGTTCTTATTGGTCCTCTTTGGAGATGGTCATGTGCTAGGTAGGAGGAGTATAAGCTTCTTTAAATTACTTACCTCCACCAGTTCCTTCTATTATCCCATGATAATACATGCAACTTTGTCATACCGAATATATTTGTTCTTTTAAATATAGTATGTCGTTAGTCTTTTCTCACTAATTTTGATGTGTGTGTTACTGCATTTAGGATGTTGTTGGGTGTAACATCCCAGTCTTCCCTTAGCAAAGATTTCGCATAATAAGTTCGGTTGCGAACTCTTTTAGAGGTTGGAAGCGTGAATTACAGGTGTCCTTCAAGCACTGGGACGCCTGTTGTAACATTCCGATTCTTCTTAGAAAAATAATTGTACACATAAATGCCTAATTAATTTCTAATCATGATTAGAGAATAAAAATGGGAAATTATTAGGTAGAATACCCTTAGGAAATAAAATGTGTCGCGGTAGGAAATTCGGCAGACAACTGAACAGCCGCTGTTCGCCGATGAAATTTCCCGATGCTGAAAAGGTGTCCGTGAAAATATTTCCGTGGAGGAAATTCACAAACACCTTTAAATATTAATACCCTTAGGTAGGGGGAATTAGGGGATTGCGACGGTATAAACGAAATATTTTTTGGACGACCGTGCGTGACACACTGACACTGCGAGCAATAAAACACGAGCGAACCGGAACCGGAAAAAAATGAAATTTCAGCAGCTGCAAGAAGAAGGGCTGCACGGTTTTGAAGAGATTTTTTAGGCCAAAAATAATTCCTTAAATCATGCTTCCAAACTTTCCATCACCATGCTTTCTTACACATCAAAACCAAATCACATCATAAGCCATACCCATGCCCATACCTCTTACTATTCATCACATTTTATTTATTATAAAAATCAACTAATTTCCCTCACAAACAGCCCTCCAAAACCAAACCCCTCCCCCCAAAATCTCAAGAAAAACTTCATCTTCTACATCCTCCATAACCACACCTCAAGCCAAGCTCCAAGAACACCACTATGTCTCCAAGAAATCAAGCATTCTTGCCATCCTTCTTCACCTCCCAAGAACCGAAAACACACCCTCAAGTCTCCTCATCTTGGTTTCATTTTCTTCCACCCAAAGTCTAGAGGAACAACCTCATCACCCACCACCTTGCTCAGGATCTTCATCTTGGAGAAAGGAGAAGCTCAAGCTTTGGAAACAACAAGGCTTGTGGGACTTCATTCCAAGCTTCCCTCACCACCACCAAGCTCTTCTATAAGTGGGTACACTTGGCTTGGTCACCCCTTGGTGGCTTATGTTTGCTTGTATGTGTTTATGTGCTTGTATGCTCTATGAGCATGTTATGTTAGAAATGTTATGCTAGGACTTAGGAGAAAATGCACATGATATGTGATTTTTGCCTTGAAATAAACTTGCATGTGCTAATAGTGATTTGATGAGGATAAATGTATATTTTTGGTTGTTAAAGCTTGTGGGTAACTAGCTAAAACCATCCCTTGATGGTTCTATGCCTCTGGCATGCTTAAGTGATTTATGAGTAAATGTCCATAACATGTGTTTTATGCCTAAAAATGAATTTTCTTGTGCTATTAATGATTTGATTAAAATGAATGTGATTTTGAATGGTTGAAATAGGTGGGAAAAAGGTACAATGTATGATGTGGGTAACTATGCATAAATCACCCCCTTGGTGATCTAAATATGTGTATGTGTGAATATGTGATAAAATGTGCATTTATGTGATATATGTTGAGATAATGTATGAGGTGGGTCAAAATGTGCCATTTTGTGATTTGAGGATGATAATATGTGATTTATAAATGCAAAATGTTTTTAGTGTTGTACATGGAAGAGTTTTGAGGAAAGGTGACATAGAGCAAAATTGGGGTTTTTGGCATAAAAGGGCAAAATTGTCATTTCTATAATTTTGGGTATTTAGACTAAAAATCTGGGTTTCTTTTTATGAAAATGGGTTCAGAGATATCAAAAACCTTGGGGTCAAGACTTGAGTCCATTGGAGTGTGGTTAACTAATATTTTGAAGGAAATCGGTTTTATGGGCAAAGGTAGCATTTTGATCATAAAAGGGAAAAACGGGAATTTCACATCTTGGGACTGAGAAACTGGGTTTGTTTTTAGAAAATATGGGTTTATAACCATCAAAAACGTTAAGGGCAAGTCTTGAGTCCATCGGGTTTTTGAGAACAAAAATTCTAAAGAAAACAGGGCGTTTACGGGGGCGAAATGGTAATTTTGGGAAAAAGGGTAGAATTGTAATTTCGTGGTGCTGAGGTCAGAATCTGAAATTTTAGACATGAAAAATGATCTTCGGGCTATCAAAAACCGTGGGGGTAAGGTCTTGAACCTTTCCGATTTCTGATAACTAAATACTGACAGAAAACAGACGTAGCCTATGCTGTCATAAGGAAATGATATACGTTATGTGATTATGTTTTATATGATTATGTTGTTTATGGAACAAATGCTTGGATATGCTATGTGAGGTTTAGCAAGTGATAGTATGCTCCCTTATGTTTATGAGAATATGATGAACGAATGAGCTATGTTATGATGATGCATGTTGAACATTTTTATGAGGTATGTTTATGATGAGTGCATGACATATTTGTATGATGATGTATGTGGAACATTGCATGTAGAATATGTATGTTAGGAATGGTTATGCTGTCATGCATCATGAGAACCAGAGGAAAAACACTAACCCGGGTGAGCCGGTATGCGTAAGAAAAAGGATGAGAAGACGCTAACCCGGGTGAGCCGATATGCGTAAGAAAAAGAACAAGAAGACACTAACCCGGGTTAGCCGGTACGCGTAAGAACAAGAATGAGAAGCGCTAACCCGGGTGAGCTGGTATGCGTAAGAGAACCCCCATGTTTCCCAATCATGAGCATATGATGTATGAGTTACATGAGCATATGATGATGTATGAATATGAATAGTATAAGTATAGAATGATGTATGTCTGTGTAGTCATCAAGAGAACGCTCGAGACGGACTATGTATATATGCGAAGTAAAGGTAAGGAGCACGAGAACTTAGATATGAAAGACTAGCTCCCCAGTCACCTAGTAAAGTAGATAAAGTCGTTCAGGACTTTAGGCCAGATAATAATCAGTAGGATGTTAGTATGCATGTTCACTTAGAAACACCTGAGCGGCCGGTTGATAAGTAAGTTGAAAAGATTCCCCCCGATGCCAAGGTAAACCACTGAGGACGAATGAATGTTCTCACCCCCACTCACTTATGCTTCCAGGGGCAGACGTGAGCTATGATAAGCAACGAGAGGATCAGAACAGAATGGAGGACAAGCCACCGATGATGGACAGACATATCTTCAAGGCTATGAAGACACGTTGGGCTAGTGATACGCTAGCCGAACCTTTGTGATGTATATGGATGACTATAACATGTATATGTAACTTTATTATAATATTATATGATTGGTTGTGCTTATCGATGAAGGACCAGGTACTTGTTTCTGTAATTATTTATGCTATGAATGTCTATTAGTTGTATGCCTCAAGCACGAGTTTGCCTTATATATACACTTTGATTCACACATGGCTCATATTTCATGAATAAGCATTCAGTAGAAAAGTTTTAAATTGGTCCATATTTTCCTTAATCTAGTATTTTCGAAAAAGTAATGAGGGACTATGAGTATTCTCACCAAGTGATTAATAACCTAGTGAGCATTGCATACTGCTCGAGGGTATGCAGTTAGCTAGGGTGTTACACTGGGCATTTTCTGTTATGGTTGCAACAAAAGGAATCACCAAGCTGAGCACCGGCAAATTGCTCTCTCTATCAGAACAAGAGCTTGTTGATTGTGACACAAAGTCATGATCCAAAACAAAGGTCTCACCACAGAAGCCAATTATCCATACAAGGGAGTTGATGGAACATGGAATGCAAAAGGAAAAGCCAACCATGTAGCAAACATCAAGGGGTACGAGGATGTACCTGCCAATAGTGAGAGTCCACTGCTCAATTTTTGTTGCCAACCAACAAGTTTGTGTTGCCATTGATGCTAGTGGATCTGATTTCCAATTATATTCAAGCGGTGTCTTCACTGGGGCTTGTCGCACTAGCTTAGATCACAGTGTCACTGCTATGGGTTCACTACAAGAAAACAACTGATTACCGTCGACTTTACTGTCTGCGTTACCGTCAGTCTTTTTTACGTTACTGTCGGTATTACCATTGGACGCCGGCAAACGGTAGAGTGGTCGATGGTAATCACTTTATCGTGGGAAAACAACAACCAACGTTGATTACCGGCTGTATAAATCGACGTAAATCGGTTGGCAATTAAGTACATTTGAACCGGTTTACCGTTGGTTAAAGGCGACGGTAAGATTATAATATTTAACTCATTGACGACCGTTGTAACACCCCTAATTTCAGCTTACGCTATAGTCGTAACACTGATTATAGGGTTGTTATCTGCTTGGTTGGGGTTACTTTTAGCCCCTACTGTTTCGTTGGAAAATATCTCTTACTCAAAAATACAGACCGTTTTGAAATTTTTCTCATATCCTTACTAGTTTACAAATTTAGAGCCATACGCGTCAATGAATTATACATAGATGCAAGCGATAGAGTTCTGTCAGACTTAAGCGTTACCTATTCTAAGAAATAGATCTCCATAATATTTTATAACATACATATATGTACATTCAATTGGTCCATAATACAACTGCACAGTTAAATAATAATATACTTTACATTTACCGGACTTAGTCGCCAACGGCCTGACTAGACCGTGTGACTGTTATGCAATACATGTCACTAATCCTTGCTCAGCTTGCTTGTCGAACGGTAGCACTGGCTACTCTTCGACAATGTCTCAGGGGCTTCTGCTACCGTAGAAGTGTTTGTCCTCGTTCCAAGGTAGGCTCTGGTCCTCGCAGCGTGCCTCAGGTTCCTGCCTGGAATCATAACGAAGTGGGGGTGAGGACATCACGTCCTCAGTGGGGTCCTTCGGGGAATACCTACTCGTTTCACTTCAATTATGATTCCGCCACTCAGGGGGTCTCTAAGTGTCGACTCATACTAATATCCCTACTGATTATTATCCGTACTAGGCCTGAGTAGCTTTATCTAATTACTAGGTGATCGGGGGAATCTAATCTTTCTTACTAAGTTCTCGTGCTTTCTATCTTTGACTGTTCTGAAACTACTACACATATACGTATGCCTGGTGACCTTGCCCCATGCGTTCCCTTCGAGCATGGTGACATGGCCGAGACATAGCGACACTTTAACCACATAGGTATGTATGCAAGGTGATCGTGTCCCATGCGTTCCTTATGAGCATGGTGACGTACACAAGGCTTGCGTTCCCTTCGAGCCTGCTCTTGTGCACTATGCATGAACTTTAGCATTTTAATTAACTGGTACCATATACTTTCTTTCTCTTACGCGTACCGGCTCACTCGGGTTAGCGTCTTCTCATTCATCATATCTCATTATCACATGCACTTTGTAACACCCCTATTTTTCAACTTACGCTCTAATCGTAACACTGATTATAGGGTTGTTATCTGCTTGGCTGAGGTTACTTTTAGCCCCTACTTTTAGCTTTGAAAATATTTCTTACTCGAAAATACGGACCATTTTGAAATTTTTCTCACATCCTTACTAGTTTATAAATTTAGAGCCATACGTGTCAATGAATTATATATAGATACAAGCGATAGAGTCCTATCAAACTTAAGCGTTACTATCCTGAGAAATATATCTCCATAATATTTTATAACATGCATATATGAACAATTAATTGGTCCATAATACAACTGCACAGTTAAAAAATAATATACTTTACATTTACCACACTTAGTCGCCGACGGCCTGACTAGACCGTGTGACTGTCACACAATACATGTCACTAATCCTGGCTCAGCTTGCTTGTCGAACAGTAGCACTGGCTGCTCCTCGACGATGTCTCAGGGGCTTCATCTACAGTAGAAGTGTTTCTCCTCGTTCCAAAGTAAGTCTGGGTCCTCGCAGTGTGCCACTGGTTCTTGCCTGGAATCATAACGAAGTGGGGGTGAGAACATTACGTCCTCAGTGGGGTCCTTCAGGGGATACCTATTCGTTTCACTTCAATTATGATTCCGCCGCTCAGGGGGTCTCTAAGTGTCAACACATACTAATACCCCTACTGATTATTATCCATACTAGGCCTGAGCAGCTTTATCTAATCACTAGGTGATCGTGGGGAATCTAATCTTGCTTAACCTAGTTATTGAATCTCGTGCTTTCTAACTTAGACCGTCAGGGCCTAGTGATACTGCATCACGTACCCACGTTCTTCTACTCGAGATGTCACCTCGTGACGTACATTACATATAGACATACTTACACATACATATATATATATACAACATTCATCAAGAAATCTTTAATGCATGTCTGGGGAAAGGGGTTCTCTTACGCGCCTGTGGTCGCGTCCTTCTTCGCCGCTAACTGCCCTCACCCCCTTGCTGACTGCGGGACCGTCGTCCCTCATACAGCCGCAACCTCTTGCAACCACTCAACTGATAGAATGGCGGGAATGTACCCTAGTGATAGCACTGGCAGGCGAGGGCTCGCTGGTCCATGTCTGGGGGACAAGATCTCTCTTTTTCTTTCTCTGTCCACGTCTAGGGGACAGTCCTCCGCCACGTCTGGGGGCGTAGGTTGCTCAGCACAACTGGGGGTGCGCCTGATGCCACATCTGGGGGCATATCTTTCTTGCTTTGATCCATGTCTGGGGGATCCTTTCCCCACGTCTGGGGACGTTACTTACACCACGTCTGGGGGGTGTACTTACTCGTCTTTTAAATGTCATGACATAAAAGCGCAAGCGTTCCTTACTTTCTTTTCTCTCGTTCAGGTGGAAACCCGCATTCAGATCTTTATCTGCGTATCATAATCATAACCCAGTCCGTCTCGCACGGCTGGGGAGGGGCTTGTCAGGTATGATGTGCCAAGAGAGGGATTCCTATTGCATAACTATGTTCTTATCTTCAAGGTTCTCTGAGCCCTCGTGGCCGGAGCCTTCTTAAGATACTCCGTTTTCCCTAAGGTTCAATTATGATCTTTGTTAGGTTTTAGGTGATAAATTATAATTCTCTAAGGCCGTCCTAAGATCCTGACGACGACCGTATCCTCATGATGCATAATGATATTCAAATGGACATAATACACATTATCATCTTTTACCCGAAAAACCTATTTTTCGTTAGAATTTTTAATCAACCATTGACCGATGGAATCAAAGCTTGACCCTAAA
Source organism: Nissolia schottii (assembly GCA_003254905.1). NCBI lineage: Eukaryota > Viridiplantae > Streptophyta > Magnoliopsida > Fabales > Fabaceae > Nissolia > Nissolia schottii. Next base: position 22,891 of record QANU01066649.1, on the reverse strand, counting down.
GTTTTTCATAGTTCTGAACCCACTTTTTATGAAAACAAACCCAGATTTTTAATTTCCTTACCCAAAATTACAGTTTTGCCCTCATAAGCCCAAAATGTCATTTTTGTCCGAAAAATAGATTTTTCTTTGGAATTTTATTTCCCCATAACCCAATGGACTCAAGACTTCACCCGAAGGTTTTTAATACCTCTGAACCCATTTTTCATGATAATAAACCCATATTTTTAGTTCAAGCACCCAAAATTACAGATTTGCCCTTTTTTGATCAAAATGCCATTTTTGCCCATAAAACCGATTTCCTTCCAAATTTTAGTTAACCACATTCCAATGGACTCAAGTCTTGACCCCAAGGTTTTTGATATCTCTGAACCCATTTTTCATAAAAAGAAACCCAGATTTTTAGTCTAAATACCCGAAATTACAGAAATGACCATTTTGCCCTTTTTTGCCAACAACCCCATATTTGCTCTATGTCACCTTTCCTCAAAACTCTTCCATGTACAACGCTAAAACTTTTTTCCACATACTCCAGCATTTATAAATCACATATTATCATCTTCAAATCACATTCATTTAAAACAAATCCTTAATAATACAAGTAAATTTATTTTTAAGCATAAAACACATATTATGTGCATTTTCTCATAAATCACATAAACATGCAAAAGGGGCATAGAACCATCAAGGGATGGTTTTAGTTAGTTTACCCACAAATTTTAACAACCAAGAATATATTTATCCTAATCAAATCATTAGCAACACATGCAAGTTCATTTCAAGGCATAAAACACATATTATGTGCATTTTATCACATATTCACAATAACCATAAATAGATCACCAAGGAGGTGATTTATGCATAGTTACCCACTTCTCAAGAAGGTTGATGAAGGGAGTTGGGAGTGGAGTTCCACAAGCCATGATGTTCCCAAAGCTTTATGTCACCTTTCTCCAAAATGAGGACCTTGCACAATGAAGAGGATGATGATGTTGTTTCTCTTGGTTGTGAGTGTAAGACAATGAAACTAAGATGAGGAGTCTTTGGGTGTGTGTATTCGGTTCTTGGGGGTAAAGGAGGGTGGCAAGAATGCTTGCTTTCTTGGAGACACAATGGTGTTCTTGGAGCTTGGCTTAAGGTGTAGCTATGGAGGTTTGAAGAAGATAAAATTTTTCTTGAGATTTTTGGGGGAGGTTCGGCCTTGGAGAGTTGAATGGAGGAAAAGAGTAATTGATTTTTGAATTTTAATAAAATGGTGAATAGTAGGAAGTATGGTCATGGGTATGGCTCATGATGTGAGAAGGTATGGTGATGGGAATTTAGAAGCTTAATTTAGGGGACATTTTTGACCCAAAATCCCTTCAAAAACCGTGCAGCCCCTTCACCTTGCTGCTGCTGAGATTTTATTTTCTCCTTGTCCCAGTTCGCTCGTGTTTTATCGCTCGCAGTCTCGGTGCATTGCGCCCGGTCGTCCGAAAAATATTCCGTTTGTACCGTCGCGATCCTCTAATTCCTACCTACCTAAGGGTATTAATATTTAAAGGTGTTTGTGAATTTTTCTCTGGGAGATTATTTTAACGGACACTGTTTTGCGTGCCAAAATTTCATAGGCGAACAATGGCTGTTCAGTTGTCTGCCGAATTTTCTACCGCGACACGACTAAATTCCTAGGGATATTTTAACTAAAATTTTCCATCTTAATTCTCTAATCATGCTTAGAAAATTAATTAGTTATTTATGTTTACGAATATTTCTCTAAGGAAAAATCGGGATGTTACATTCCATCCCCCTTACTGGAATTTCGCCCCGAAATTTCAACGTGGCTAAATCCTCGGGTCCTCCGCTTTCCAACTAAGGCTTTTACCTATTGAAACACCCTAGCTAACTGTTTACCCATACGTAGTAAACAATGCTCACTAGGTTGTTTTCTACTTGGTCGAAATACCTTAGTCCATTGTTATCTTTCGAAAATAGTTGTTTAAGAAAATTAGGACCAATTTTAAAACTTTTCATTTACATTGGATAAATACTAAAATAGAGTCATGCGTTAGAAAGAATAATATAACCAAGCGTATAACAGTATATTAATAAAGCATTTATTATACATTCATGTGGTCCATCATATCCGTCACCTAGTTGTATATACAGTAAGTAAGCTACCCATAACATGTACATAAACTGAAATATCATCTACAGAATATGGAATATATAACATCAGAATACAAGGCTACTGGAATATTACTCAGTAGGCCTTTGGCAAAAATCCTGGCATCCAGCTTTCTAAGTCCATCTACTATCACGGCCGCTCATGGTGCTGCGGCGGCTTATCAGCATTCACAAAATATGAGGCATCTTCGGTACCTGAAGTCATAAAACAGTGGGGATGAGAACGGTAGGTTCTCAAGGGAAATAACTTTAGTTCCTGAGTCTCGTATCAGATTATGTCGGACTTCAGGCCGCTCAGAAATCTCTAGTGAACATGCAAACAAAACAGCCTACTATTTATTATCTGGCGTATCTGAACGGCTTTATCTGCATTATTATATGACATGGGAACTACTCTTGCTTACTACATTCTCGTGCTGATTAACATTTCGTGAAATCCGTCTCGAGCGTGCTCTTGACGGTACGGCATAACAACAGATCATACATTCCAATCAAACTGAATAACAGCATATAATCGGAGTACATTCAGCATAACAGAATCACCAACCAGAGCATGTATCATATCATCATCTAACATAAACATAACATAATCAGCAACATGTGTCTAGCAGAGTCATCAGCATCAGCATGACAGAATCACCAGAATAATCATGATTACAGAATGTGCATGTGCATAACAGAATATAACAACATAACTAGCAGCATAGCAGAATAGAATAGCATAACAGAATAAGTGTTATTCCCACCATAGTAATGTCCTCTGTTGACACTAGTATGACGGAATAACCTCGCACCCTCAGTGTAGGCCGACACTGTCTAGACCTTCTTGCGGTGGGCTTCCACCTGCCGTGTGCCCCCTCGGGACCCCTCGACAGTGGGCGGATATTGTACCCCCACCTAGGCTTGCCCCCTTTCGACAATGCAAAGGCGTGGTAACCGCACACCTCCAGGTATGCCATATCGACACCACCTGCGGCGGGCTTCCACATTCAAGATGCCTTGACCTCCTGAAGTGGGATCATAGTGTGGCTCACGTGATCACGACCTTTTCAGCATGTGGCATATAGCCATTATCAGCATGGGGCATTTAGCCCTTTTTGAGCATGTGGCATTTAGCCTTTTCAGCATTGGGCATTGGCCCTTTTTCATCAGTTTCAGCAGTTCAGCATTTTTAGCATTTTTGTACCTGCAGCATGTTATATCTTGTTTCCTATGGTTCATTTCAGAATCTTTATTTATCTCATAGTTATTTCTAATCCTTTAAATTGGGCTTATCATGAATGCATGGAATGCTACTTATTATATCACATACTACATGTAATTCACATGTTCACGTACGGCATATATTTCACATATCCACATACTGCATATATTTCACATATTCCACAGCTTTTACACATATTCCATACATAATAAACCTATCTAGTCCAGGTCACAGGACCCTTCAGAGTCATCTTCCTAAGCCCTAACATAAATGCTAACATACATAAACATATATGTAAAGAAACATACACACACACACACATAATTACATAGTCAAGCATCCACCATCAATAGGTGAGGAACTAGAGTTACCCACCGGTGGGGGAGCTGTCCGGTGAGGAAAAAGTGTAGGGAAAGTCGTCCTGTGCTCGGCCGCTCAGCGGGAAAGTCACAGCGTCCAAAATAGAATTTCTTTTCTCAGTGCTTACTGAGGCTTCCTACACAGTTCCGGCCAACACAGTTATATTTTCCTAACCTCAATATTTCTAAAAATCCTTCAAGCATCATTAACTCCATATTTTTCTCATATTATTTCTAATTTTTCCTACTCAAAAATACATACATAAATATACAGTTAAAAAATCTTAGACAGGGGTGATCGGACTACCCACATCCAAATCCAGTTTGGAAACGGTAGAAGTGAAGAGGAAATTTCCCTGAGCGCTTCCATGATAACCTTGCTATTTTTTCGGCGTCTGGTAGCATCACAGCAGTGCACGAACGGAACAGGGAAAACAAGGAAAGAAAACTAAGACGAAAGAAAGCAAACAGAAGCAGCGAAGCCCATGGCTTCCATAAAGAAACAAAGAAAGGCGTTAGGGGGAAGAAGAAACAAAGCAAAGCAAAGAAAGAAAAACAAAGAAAATAAAGAAAGAAAAGAACGAAGGGGAAACAAAGAAAATGAAGCATAAAGCTTCAGGAGAAAAATGAAAGAATTTGCGCCAGGGGGAGGGACGAAAGCAAAGAAAAGAAATAATGAAAGAAATGCTTCCTAAAGAAGCAAAGATGGAAACAAATAGCATCAAGGGGGTTATTTAATGCCCCCCATCGCCAGATGCATACATATATACATTATATTATATAAAATTCTATTATTTTACTATATATATATTAGTATTATATTATTATTTTTACTATTCACTTAGATTATTATATTATATAATAGTATATTATGTGTAAATATCTACTATGGATAAACATGATCATGTCAGTCTAATTTTGATCATACTTGATCGTGCTTTTGTTGTTCGCAGTCCCAGTACTTCACGTGCGGATGTCCGAAAAATACTCCGGACATACCCTCGCGCTCTACTAATTTTTCCTTATTAGTAGTTGAGTCCGGTAGAGGTATTTGGGGAATTATTATTTTATTAGTGTATTTTACGGGTACTCTTAGTCTCCAAAAAAATTCCCGATTGGTCCGGAAATCGTCTTAAGGCTCCGAAAAATTCGCCAGTCACGACACCTCAATTTTTAAATGCTATTCTTATGAGTTAAAGATGATTCTTATGAATTAAAGGTAATAATTAAATTTTCTCGCCTCCTTAATCACCTTATAATTATTTATTACACTAATTATCCGTACAGTGAGAAAGCGGGATGTTACATTCCACCCCCCTTAGAAAAATTTCGTCCTCGAAATTTCAGCGTGGCTTAATCCTCGGGTCTTCCGCTCTCCGACTAGGGCTCTTACCTATCATCATCCTAATCCCCATTGTTCCTGACTGTATCTTGCTCTTTCTCTTGGACCTTACTCGTCTCCACTCTAAAGCTTATCAAGTTCCCCTATGTCCAGTACTCCTATATTAAGTTCTCCTATGTCTCTCATATCTTAATCTTTCCTTACTTCCTTGGGTGAAATCTGAGTTACATTCGTGATTCTCATACTTTAATATCCTCATCTTCCCTCAATCTCCTTAAATTTGTGTTCGCACTTACATCTTTATTCGTGCTTTCCCTAGTTTCTCCCATGTATGTCTCTTCCTAACGACTGGTTCACTTTATTTCCATACCTCACCTCATCTTTATACCCTCTTATATACTCTTCTCTTAATTCTCTTGTCTTTCCACACTTGCTCACTAAGTCTTTTCCATCATATGTCCCCATAACTTAGCCTCTCAAACCGTTTACTTCCCCAACAGAATATACTCTAACACTCGTACACTCATTTTAGTCACTTAAGTCTCTCATCTCTTCCCACGTCTTCGGAAATTATTTTCGTAGGGCTAGAGAAGGTATCCCTCTCCTTTAGTCCTACTAGACACTTTCCCGCTCGGCCCTCTCCCTCTTCTGTTTTCCTCGCTTCTCACTACGGTCAGATTCCTTGCTGACCCTTCCAAAATCAGGCACTTGTCTGCCCTCATCGCATAGTTGCTCACGTCTATGTGAATGGTGAACGCCTGCACTTCAAGCTTTTACTCTCTAAAAAAGTCCGTACCCTGATTCATCGTGCAACTCCTGGTATTTTCGCATTCCCTATTCCTTGCTGGTTTCTAGCTGGTGGGTGTTCGAGCCACGGCCTAGCCTCTCAAAGGTCGTCGTATACTCCGCCACTGTCATCTATCTTAGTGTTAGTTCCAGGAACCTCGTCTTCCTTCTACTCTCGTAGTCTTTGGGGACAATACTTGTCTACCACCATCTTCATGAACCGGCTTCCGATGATTTGGACCTCCCCACTCTCTAACAGGGATCTAGTGGTGTCCCACCATGCTTCTGTTGCGTCTTGCAACCTTCTGGCCGCAACCTCGACTTGTTGAGTGTCAATGTCGATGATGTTTTCAACTACCTGCTATGTCTCCTACACCCAGTTATGGGCTGCCTCCGGGCCCACAAGTCTATCGAATGTAGGGGTCTGGCCTTCGCAAAGCCCACATACTTTCGTGCATCATCTTCTTGTAATGTTGGGGGCTGGCTAGGATTACCGTGACTGGGGGTTTTATTTAGCTTAGTTCCTAGTTATGGCGAATCTTGATACTTGAGGTTTGAATCCTTAACTATCCTTTTGAAACTTCCCCAATTAATAATAGGAGTCACAAGGGTCTCCGCCTTATGGTTGTTTCAACCCAATTCCTGACTCTTGGGCACGAATGCACCTATACGGGGTGGTAACAATTTAGAATCTAGCAATTCTTGGGTACGTCTGACAGAAATCTGCCAAAGAGTTTCCATAGAGGTTTTTAACAACCAACTCTCCTCTCTAAAGAACACATTGAGAGAAAGGGGATACTGAGCTAAGAAAGATTAGGGAAATGGAAAGAATGGGAAAGTTCCCGTTGTAGGCATTCGAGGGCTTGCTAAAAATTGATTTCCTTACGTGTTCAAGTGTTCACACTTCTTTCTAAGGAGTGAATCGTGAGAAAGGGTATGGAGTTGAGAAAAATTTGGGAAACAGGAGGAATAGGAAAATTGCTGTGGTAAATATTCGAGGGTCTGCTAAGAATGACTCCCTTACGGATTTAAGTATTTGCGCTTCCTTGTGTGCTTGTCTTCTTACCTCCAGGGGTTTGTCCTTGCCGTCCACCATGGTTAGTTGTCCAGGGTTGGCCTCCGGCGCAACTTCCAGTTGGTTGGTGCTGTGTCACCGAATCATGAGGCTAGGGCTTTCACTGTCTTTGACTTAGATGGTCGTCGTTCTCTTTTATGACCTACGCCCTGTTATAACTCTCGCGGTTCCTTTTGAGAAGAGTTCTCATTCTCAATTGCATCAATAAAGTAGTGTCTAGGAATAGGGACTCCTCCCTGCTCCAGACGAGGCTTGGTTCGGTCTTGCCATCCCTCAGTCTTACTTTGAAATTTTGCCGGGACATAAGTCTGACCCTTCAAGTTCAGGCAGGAGACGTCCTCAAACTTCAGTGCATTCTTCTTTTCGGTTTCTGCACTTTTTTTCTCAGATACTGCTCCTTCGTAGACGGTGCCAAAACCTGCGGCGTTTGCCTTCGACATTGTCGGGGGTTACGTTCCTTCGGGAAGTTGCTGTCACCCTCCAGGACTGGGCCTACCCCCCGACTGTACCTGCAGAAACCTTCAAAGTAGCCACGTCGTCGTGTATCAGTTCTCAGGGTAGCATAGCTGAGTAGTTACACTCACACCAATACAGGCTGGCCAAACTCGAAAACAGTTAATGTATCTAGGTTCAGACTATACAACTCCAAAGAATGTACACCGTAATCATGCCCGAAAGCATAGTGCAGCTCAGTCCTCAGGCTCACTTGGACCAAACTGCTCTGATACCAAATGAAACACCCTAGCTAACTGTTTACCCGTACGTAGTAAACAATGCTCACTAGGTTGTTCTCTACTCGGTCGGAATACCTTAGTCCATAGTTATCTTTCGAAAATAGTGGCTTAAGAAAATAAGGACCAATTTTAAAACTTTTCATTTACATTGGATAAATACTAAAATAGAGCCATGCGTCAGAAAGAATAATATAACCAAGCGTATAACAGTATATTAATAAAGCATTTATTATACATTCATGTGGTCCATCATATCCGTCACCTAGTTGTATATACAGTAAGTAAGCTACACATAACATGTACATAAACTGAAATATCATCTACAGAATCCGAAATATATAACATCAGAATACAAGGCTACTGGAATATTACTCAGTAGGCCTTTGGCAAAAATCCTGGCATCCAGCTTTCTAAGTCCATCTACTATCACGGCCGCTCATGGTGCTGCGGCGGCTTATCAGCATTCACAAAATATGAGGCATCTTCGGTACCTGAAGTCATAAAACAGTGGGGATGAGAACGGTAGGTTCTCAGTGGAAATAACTTTAGTTCCTGAGTCTCGTATCAGATTATGTTGGACTTCAGGCCGCTCAGAGATCTCTAGTGAACATGCATACTAAACAGCCTACTATTTATTATCTGGCGTATCTGAACGGCTTTATCTGCATTATTATGTGACATGGGAACTACTCTTGCTTACTACATTCTCGTGCTAATTAACATTTCGTGAAATCCGTCTCGAGCGTGCTCTTGACGGTACGGCATAACAACAGATCATACATTCCAATCAAACTGAATAACAACATATAATCAAATTACATTCAGCATAACAGAATCACCAACTAGAGCATGTATCATATCATCATCTAACATAAACATAACATAATCAGCAACATGTGTCTAGCAGAGTCATCAGCATCAGCATGACAGAATCACTAGAATAATCATGATTACAGAATGTGCATGTGCATAACAGAATATAACAGCATAACAGAATATAGCAGCATAGCAGAATAGAATAGCATAACAGAATAAGTGTTATTCCCACCATAGTAATGTCCTCTGTTGACACTAGTATGACGGAATAACCTCGCACCCTCAGTGTAGGCCGACACTGTCTAGACCTTCCTGCGGTGGGCTTCCACCTGCCGTGTGCCCCCTCGGGACCCCTCAACAGTGGGCGGATATTGTACCCCCACCTAGGCTTGTCCCCTTTCGACAATGCAAAGGCGTGGTAACCGCACACCTCCAGGTATGCCATATCGACACCACCTGCGGCGGGCTTCTACATTCAAGATGTCTTGACCTCCTGAAGTGGGATCATAGTGTGGCTCACGTGATCACGGCCTTTTCAGCATGTGGCATATAGCCATTATCAGCATGGGGCATTTAGCCCTTTTTCAGCATGTGGCATTTAGCCTTTTCAGCATTGGGCATTGGCCCTTTTTCATCAGTTTCAGCAGTTCAGCATTTTCAGCATTTTTGTACCTGCAGCATGTTATATCTTGTTTCCTATGGTTCATTTCAGAATCTTTATTTGTCCCATAGTTATTTCTAATCCTTTAAACTGGGCTTATCATGAATGCATGGAATGCTACCTATTATATCATATACTACATGTAATTCACATGTTCACGTACGGCATATATTTCACATATCCACATACTGCATATATTTCACATATTCCACAGCTTTTACACATATTCCATACATAATAAACCTATCTAGTCCAGGTCACCTAAATTCCCTCTGTCTATTCCATTACTCCCATCATTCCCTCTTCTAGCCTTTCAGTTACCACCACTCGAATTGCCCCCTACGGCACATGTTCCTCTCCTTGGACCATGTGAGTATGCTCAATTGGAAACTGACGGCCAGTTGCGGACCTTAGGTGAAGGGCTTGGAGACTTACTTCCTGCTACTAGAGGAAGGTTAGACCATGTACAGGGACAGTTTAAGAAGCTTCCTAGTGGGAATCTTCATCCAACCCCACTTGGAGTGATTAAATGCTGGATGACCAAGCCAAAGCGGAGGCTCAAAACTTCAAGGCATCGAAGGAAAACCTCAATGCTTGGTTTCCGACAGAAACATGGTTTCCAGGGCCATGACATGACTCATATGCTATGGGATCCAGGTGGAGACTATCGTAGCAAATTTTGGTGGATGTTTCTGGACCAGTTCAAACATGATCCCCCATGACCACCAAGGAAGCTGCTATCAACGTCCAACTTAAGGACGATAAACAAAAGTGTTGGGTGGGAGACAACCCACCGTTTGTGAGCTTTTCTATCCCTTTCTCTTATTTGTTTTATCTTTATCTTTTCTTTCCTGCCCTATTTTTGTGCATCAAAGCTAGTACAATTCTTAAAGTGTGGGGTGGGGAAGTTAAGAGTTTTAACTGTGCATCACTTCTGCAATTTCATGAATTAGGTATAATTTAGACTAGTAAATGATTGATTTGTGCAATGTGAATTGATGTGGGTGATCATGGTATTGAACATTTTATAAATCTTGGCATGATTTAATCAATTGAATAATATTACCTGGTGAGCTTTTGAGCCGTTTATAGGGTGACAACACTACATGTCATTCCTCTCTTTGTTGTGTGTACACTAACTGGTGCTCAAATCCAGAACTTGCCTGATTCTTTGCATAACATTTTACCTTTATATGTGACATGTGATATGATTGAGGCATTTCTTGTGCATCTAGCTTACATATCCATATAAACTTACCTTGCATATGTAACCCTTGATAACCCCTTTGAGCCTTAAACCCTTTTATTGTATAATTAGCCCATTACAAGCCATTCAACCAAGAAAAACCATGGTATACCTAGCTTTAGGGCTTAGGAGAATTGTGGTCTATCTGTTCATATGTGCTAAACAATAAGTGTGGGGTTACATGAGGCCATGTAACATTTAAGTAGGGGGAGAGCAAAGAACAACCCCATAAATTGAAAAAAAAAAGAAGAAAAAAAAGAAAAAGGTGCAATTTTTTCAAAAACAACCAAATAGCACCAACAAAAATGCTCCCCTAAGCCATGAAGTAAGCAGTGACAAGAAAAGCCAATGAAGATCAAGGTCCTTGCACCATTGTTTAAGCACATATGCCATGAATTCTACTAAGTCTTAGGCTTTAACTCACTGGCCATATGTTATCCCACATTGACCTTAACCCCATTACAACCTTAAAAAGACCTCTTGATGCATGTCGTATATAATTGGTGATCCATGATGCTTAGGAGAAAGTCAAGCCTATGGAGGCGACTCTAGTGCAGTGTTTTGAGAGAGCATTTAATAAACCTATACACTTTGAGTGACGAGTGATACACACACTAACCTGTGAGGCTCAATTGATTTTAACATGCCTTGATTTATTCTTTGTTCATGATTGATATGCCCAGGAAACTAGTTTTAAAACACAATGATATTATCTCTTGTCTAATGTACTCTAATCCTTGAATTGTCATGAATTTTGCACAATTGTGTGGTAGTTAGCGAGTTGGCTTAAGTGCCTCCCTGAGTTTCGCGGCTTTGTAGGGGGATGTAAATAGAGTCGCCGCACCAAAAAGATTTTTCATTATCCTTTGCTTTCACTCTGAGTTTTGCTTAAGTTCTTAGTTTCTTGCATGAGGACATGCAATTGTTCAAGTGTGGGGTAATTTGATAAGTCAATTTTATACCCTAAGTTATTACTCTATAAGTGAGCAAATGCATACTAAAATGTGTAGGTTTAATACTTAATCAATACGTTTTTACACATTGTCCTCTTTTGAGAGAAATTAAGGAAAACGGCAAAATAAGGTATTAATTCTCTTCGAATGTAATATTTCTTTTGTAGTTTTTCTATTTTGAATTACAGGGAATGAATGTCTAGGAGGATCAATGAAGATGTGAAGAGAAGATTTGGACCAATGAATGCAAGATCAAATTCAATTCCAACAAGATTTGGTTAAAAGATGAGCTGAGAATTTCTGACACCGACTTTGCCATTGATTTTGAGCCATGATAGAGATTGAATCACGATTTGATGTCAACTACAAAGTTGTAGCTCTATCTCTTAGCTTTAAGTGGCAATTTGAATCACCTCAATCGGAGGTCTGTAGCTCAAGATATCGCAGTTTTACTGATTGCTGTGCAAGTCAGTTCGCTGAGCGAGAGTACCAATCCGCTGAGCGAACCAGCTTCCAGAAAATTCGCCAGCTGGCGCCAGCTGTCAAACCGCGTCCACCGCCAAATCGCTGAGCGATTTCCCTAAATGGCTGAGCGATTTTCCCCCTGAAAACACCTATAAATAGGGGGCCAAGGCTAGCATTTGGGGCATTCCTTTCCATTCTCTTCCACCCCTCCCCCAAGGTCTCCTAGGCCTAAGAACCCTTCTTTTCCTTCCATATTCTTCACTTTTTCCATTTTATTTCAAAGCACTTAGGCTATGTTAAAGTGCTTTGTTTTCTTTAAAGCTTTGTAACGAAGTGCTGCCGAATTAATTCCAGGTTCTATTGTTTCATTTCTTCTTGCCATCTACTCTTTCATTCTCTTTATTTACTCTTTCTTGCTTTACATTTGCTTTAATCTTCCATTGCTATTTACATCCTTCCGTTTCTTTATTTACTTCTTTGTTTCTCTTTATTTACGTTAAGTTTATTTACTCTTTCCATTTCCTTTTCCTTTACTTTTATCTTTCATTTACTTCTTTCTATTTTCCTTTACTCTTGCCTTATTATTTACTTTTCCTATTGTCATTTAATTTTCCTTTCTCTTTATCTACTCTTTCTTTCTCTTTATTTACTTTGAGTTTTAATCCTCCAACCATGGAGGAGTAGTTTCTTAATATCTTGCATGCGGTAACTCAAGATCAAGATTAATTTGAGGTCTTGTGCCTAAAGAATATTCATGACTCGTTCCACCCTTAACTAATGACATAGCGATTGCATGTTAATGGTTAAGGTTAAATCTAAGTTAATGAATCTTGACGATTGTAGGATTTATTAAACTATGATTAAGGAACTTTTGGAGAACTAATCAGATCTGATTAGGTTGTGCAATTGGTACTTAATTAATATGGGTTTTAATGCTGAGATCTTGGTTTTAATACCTATATTAACAAATGCTTAAGGAATTGACGATCGTAGTTTCTTAAGTAAATTGCATATTAGTTAGAGATCTCAACTAATAAACAACATCTCCTTTCATGAATAATTAACTAAGAACCGATGAGAATTAATCCTTAATCTTGAAACGCCGTATGCAGGATATTGCCTTTATCATTATTGTTTTACTCTCGTTTTAATTGCTTTCAAGTTATCAACAAACAAAACCCCCCCGATTTACTTAACTATTGATTTGGTTCTAAATTGCTTCTTTGGGAAACGACCTAGGTTAACCCCCTTTACTACGTTTTCGGGGTTTACTTGGTTTATAAATTATTATTTGATCGCGCACTAAAATCTAACGACGTTTTGGTGCTCGTCAAGAACGAAGGGGAAACAAAGAAAATGAAGCATAAAGCTTCAGGAGAAAAATGAAAGAATTTGCGCCAGGGGGAGGGACGAAAGCAAAGAAAAGAAACAATGAAAGAAATGCTTCCTAAAGAAGTAAAGATGGAAACAAATAGCATCAGGGGGGTTATTTAATGCCCCCCACCACCAGATGCATACATATATACATTATATTATATAAAATTCTATTATTTTACTATATATATATATTAGTATTATATTATTATTTTTACTATTCACTTAGATTATTATATTATATAATAGTATATTATATGTAAATATCTACTATGGATAAACATGATCATGTCAGTCTAATTTTGATCATACTTGATCGTGCTTTTGTTGTTCGCAGTCCCAGTACTTCACGTGCGGATGTCCGAAAAATACTCCGGACATACCCTCGCGCTCTACTAATTTTTCCTTATTAGTAGTTGAGTCCGATAGAGGTATTTGGGGAATTATTATTTTATTAGTGTATTTTATGGGTACTCTCAGTCTCCAAAAAAATTCCCGATTGGTCCGAAAATCGTCTTAAGGCTCCGAAAAATTCGCCGGTCATGACACCTCAATTTTTAAATGCTATTCTTATGAGTTAAAGATGATTCTTATGAATTAAAGGTAATAATTAAATTTTCTCGCCTCCTTAATCACCTTATAATTATTTATTAAACTAATTATCTGTATAGTGAGAAAGCGGGATGTTACACCTATCGTCATTCTAACCCAATTGCTCATGTCTACATCTTGCTCCCGTTTACGCACTTTACCTGGCTCTACTCTAAGGCTCACCCAATTCTCCTATGTCCTCCATAACCTAATCTTTCACACTTCTCTAGGTGAGACCTGAATCGCATCCGTTGCTCTTACCCTTAATCCTCCCTAAAGGTTTACGTATTCTACTTCCACACTTCCCCCAACTTTACGTCCTCTCATACACCCTTCTCTTAATTCTCTTTTTCTCACACCTGCTCACTAAGTCTTTTCCACTGTGCATTTTCACCACTTAGTCTCTCGAGCTTTTACCTTTCCAATAGAATCTGCTCCAACACTCGTACGCTCGTCTCAGTCACTTAAGTCTCTCATCTCTCTCACCTTCGGAAATTATATCTATAGGATTGGAAAAAGTCACCTTCTCCCCTAGTTCTGCGAGATGCTTCCTACTCGGTCCTCTTCCTTTTGTCTCCCTCACTACTTGTTGTGGTCAGGTTTCTTGCTGACATCTCCAAAATCTAGCACTGGTCCGCCCTCATCGCATAGTCACACACGTCCACGTGAATGACGAACGCATGCACCTCAAGCTTCCAACTTCTAAAAGAGTTCGTACCTTGATTCAATATGCGAAATCCTTGCTAAGGGGAAAAGTGGGATGTTACACACTTTATCTTTCTGTGCTATTCTGGTTCTTACATTCGTTATTATCTTCATTCATTAACCTTGGACATAGCATAATCTCTAGTGGTCTATCCTCATGATGCATGCACGACTCAATACTCATATTCTTGTTCACTGCACCCTTAGGTAGCTCATAGTAAAACATATGCCATCATAAACTTATCGCATAAACTTCTACGTGCTAAGTGCTACGTGCTACGTGCTAAGTGTCTGATAGTCGCGCTGTCGAGAGCGCGTAAACAGCCAGACATCTTTGGGCGGCGGTGACGACATGCTGTTCAGCTGGAGCCGTACACGAGTGGGGATAAGAACGACTGCGTTCTTAGTGGAAACTCTACGTGGCTACTATAGTTCAATTACTCGGGCATTCTCCAGCCACTCAGGAAAACCTCTACGTTTCATGCAATGCTAAATCCTACCAATTATTATCTTGTACCTACATCCTGAGCAGCTTTATCTATTTTACTGGGTGACTGGGTTTCTAATCTTGTCATTACCTGGGCTTCGTGCTTGTTAACTGTACGTTGTTACTAGAGACATACTATTCGTCTTGGGCCGTTCCCTTGAAGATACATAATGCATGGACAATTATCCATAATGCTTAAGCAATTATACATACATATTTACCATCATATCATCGTCCATCAATTCATACATTTAATTACATAGTGAATGAGGGAACTGGGAATCTCTTACGTGCTCTGTGGCTGCTTCTTACTTAGTCCTTACACTCTTCTAGCCGTGGCCTCGGCCTACAACCTCTTTTTGCCACTATTGCATCGACCCGACGGTGTTCTTTACCGGTATGGTAGCTAACCATGCAAAGCTCATAGGAGGTAAACATCGAATGCAATTAGTGTAACCACCCCCTCTTTCTGGAATGGCGAGGGATCAGACCTGTGAATGATAGGGCGTGGACATGCTTTGACTGGCCCTATGGCTCGATCCGTTTCTCTTTTTCTCTTTTAGTGGGGCCCCTTAGTTAACATTCCATTTATACAGGCCTATGCCTGTTTTGCATCTTTGGGCCTATGCCCGCCTTACATATCGTGGTCAGGTCTCTTTACCTGCGTTGCTCGTATCCAATTCATCTTGCCAAATTGGCGAGGGGCATGCCTGTAAGAGCTAGCCTAGAGAATAGGGGTTTCCTACGCATATAACTAGACTTCTTAACCCTGGTCTATCGCACCAACAGGGGTCGGGACGTTCTAACCTTTCTTGGTTTCCTAAGGTTCAATTATGATCTTCATTAAATTTTAGCATAAACTTCTAATTATCCAAGGTCGTCCTAACTCTTACGACGACCTTTCCTCATGATGCATGCTCAAATTACACAAAGTCATACATAACCATGTAGGCTGAACTCCATAGAACCTTTAACATCATAAGTTTCTCGTAGGCATTCGAATGCTTAAGGGCTGTGCATTCGATTGCTTCTTTCAATCGAATCCCTTAGGGATTCAATCTGCTGAAAGCCTTCTCGGGGGTTGCTCCGTGTAACATCCCGATTTTTCCCTTAGAGAAATAATCGTAAATATAATATTAAATTAATTTTCTAATCTTGATTAGGGAATTAAGATGGAAAATTTTTAGTTAAAATATCCCTAGGAATTTAGACGTGTCGCAGTAGAAAATTCGGCGCACAACCGAACCGCCATCGGTTGCCGATGAAATTTGGCACGCAAAATGGTGTACATGAAAATAATCTCCCGGAGAAAAATTTCACAAGCACCTTTAATATTAATACCCTTAGGTAGGTGGGAATTAGAGGATCGCAACGGTTCAAACGGAATATTTTTCGGACGACCGTGCGCGACGCACCGACACTGAGAACGATAAAACACGAGCGAACCGAAACCGGAATAAAATGAAATTTCAGCAGCTACAAGAAGAAGGGCTGCACGTTTTTTTTAAGGGATTTTGGGCCAAAAATATCCCCTAAATCAAGCTTCTAAATTCCCATCACCATACCTTCCTTACACATGCGCATACCCACCCATACCTAAGCCCATACCTTACACTATTCACCACCTTTTCTTTATTTCAAAAGAATCAATTAATCTTCTCTCCATTTCAGCTCTTCAAAACCGAGCTCTCCCCCAAAAATCTCAAAGAAATTTTCATCTTCTCCAAACCTCCATAACCACACCTCAAGCTAAGCTCCAAGAACACCACATTGCCTCCAAAGCAAAAATCAAGCACTCCTCCACTATTTCTCTTCCCAAGAACCGAACCCACAACCCCCAAGTTCCCTCATCTTATTCTTATTTTCTTCCACTAAAAATCTAGGGAAGATCCTCACCTTGTTCTCTCTAGAAAACTCAAGCCACTCCTCGCAAGAACACAAGCACATAACCTTCATTTTGAAGAAAGCAAGGAAGTGGTTCTCCAACACTTTTTGGAGGCTTCTTGTCAACACTCACACCACCAACCAAGAACTCTTTGGAAGTGGGTAACTATGCATAAATCATCCCCTTGGTGATCTAAATATGTGTATGTGTGAATATGTGATAAAATGTGCATTATGTGATATATGTTGAAATAATGTATGATGTGGGTAACTCTTGATGGCCACTACTTTGGGGGCCTATGTATGAGTATTGTTTGTATACATTATGTTGTTGTGTGCTTGAAAGGCTAGTGGTGTTTCTTGTGGTTCGTTGGGATATGAGTATACATAAGTATGGATAAAAGTGTTAACATGAACATAGTGAGTTTTAGAGTGTTACAAGAAAGAGGGAGGATTCGGTTTTGAGGGTAGAACTTGGGAAAATAATTGGTTAGAAATGTTAGAGGAGAGTGTAAAAGAATCTTGGTAGTGCATGGTAGAAAAAGAATAAAAGAAAATGAGGGTGTAGGAGAGAAGAGAACAACTCAGTTTTGGGGAGGTTAAAAGGTTGGAAAAATGAGAGTTTTTAGTAATTGTGGTGATAATTTGTAAATGATGCATGAATGTGCAATTTTGTGATTTGAGGATGATAATATGTGATTTATAAATGCTGGAGTATGTGGAAAAATGTTTAGTGTTGTACATGGAAGAGTTTTGAGGAAAGGTGACATAGAGCAAAAATGGAGTTTTTGGCATAAAAGGGCAAAATTGTCATTTCTTCAATTTCGGGTATTTAGACTGAAAATCTGGGTTTATTTTTATGAAAAATGGGTTTAGAGATATCATAAACCTTGGGGTCAAGACTTGAGTCCATTGGAGTGTGGTTAACTAAAATTTTGAAGGAAATCGATTTTATGGGCAAAAATGACATTTTGGGCAAATCTGTAATTTCGGGTAAAAGGATTGAAAATCTGGGTTTATTATCATGAAAAATGGGTTTAGAGACATTAAAAACCTTAGGGTCAAGTCTTGAGTCCATTGGGTTATGGAGAAATAAAATTCCAAAGGAAAAACGGGTTTTTCAGGTAAAAGAGTTTATGTGTGACCAACATGAGTGTAGAGTGGTACAGGGGAAAGGACATTTCGGTTTTGGAGGAGGGAACTTAGGAGAATATTTGGTTGGAAGTTTTAGAGGAAGATGCAAATAGGGTTTTGAGAGTGCATGGTAGCAAGAGAACAAGAGAAAATCAAGGGTATGAGTGTACAAGGACTAGGAGGGTCTTCGGTTTTGAGGGCCTAGGAGTTGGAGAAATTAGAGTTTTGTAGTTTATGATGGTAAGAGTGTGAGGGAAAATCAAGAGTATGAGTGTACAGGAGATTACGAGGATAACTTAGGCTTTTCCTCACTCCTTGTGTTCTTGAGTCCTCGGATGATAATATGTGCTATATGTGTTTATGTTTATGTGTTTTATTTTCTAGAAATGTGTTCAGGTTTGATGAGATTATTCAGTTATGTGTAGGAGTTTATTCAGTTATATTATGTCATTTGCATTACTATGAGCCACCCAAGGGGGGCAGAGAACAAGAACAGATTATGAGTACTAAGCAGTGCATGCATCATGAGGCAGTGTTGCCACAGGACTTAGGGCAACCATAGATCACTAGAATTAAATAAATTAATGTGCAAAGATGGTAATGTAATATAGGAAAACAGTTAAGTCTAAAGACGGGCCCCGATCACAGAGGGTCGGAGTAGCCCGAAGTTATGACATAGTTATGTGATAGGAATCCTTCTCTTGGCACGTCATACCTGACAAGCCCCTCCCCAGCCGTGCGAGACGGACTGGGTTATGATTATGATACGCAGATAAAGATCTGAACGCGGGTTTCCACCCGGATGAGAGAAAAGAAAGTAAGGAACGCTTACGCTTTTCTGTCATGACATTTAAAAGATGAGTAAGTACACCCCAGACGTGGTGTAAGTAACGCCCCCAGACGTGGCGAAAGGATCCCCCAGACGTGGATCAAAGAAAGAAAGATATGCCCCCAGACGTGGCATCAGGCGCACCCCCAGTTGTGGTGAGCAACCTACGCCCCCAGACGTGGCGGAGGACTGTCCCCCAGACGTGGACAGAGAAAGAGAAAGAGAGATCTTGTCCCCCAGAAGTGGACAAGCGAGCCCTCGCCTGCCAGTGCTATCTGTAACAACCCGACTTTTCTTGTTCTTTAAGACATTGTCTAGAAAAGAATTAAAAAGATAAAATGAGGAGAAAGGTGAGATAAAATGGAATAAATTCTAGTATTGATTTTATTTCTGGAAGATTAGTTAAAAATAATTATTCTGCGATTTGGTGACGTTCGGTGACGTCCGCATTGAAATTATGCAGTATTGGAAATTAACTGTGATTCAATAGGAGTCTGTAACATATATAAATATGAAAATAAATCAAGAATATGTCAAGTAATATTTTAGAATTAACCAGGATAATTAATAGGTCACAACGATATGCCCGGAATATTTTTAGGACGTCCGGACATAAATAACTAATGAACTAATATGACATAAGAACACTAAGGGCAAAATTGGAAAGATAATTATGGCCAAGGCTTTAGAGCCCCACAGCCAGCTCTCCAAGACCGAAGCCCTCATCTCAAATTTCCTAAGTTTCATTTCTTCCAAAACTCTCAAAACCTAAAGCTTTCCCAAAGTTTTCCAAAGCTCCATCAAGGAAAAGTCATCATCCTTTGTTCTTCATCACTTTAAATCACTCTCAAATCCCTCAAGGAAGCAAGCTAGCATCAAGGCTAGGAAGTTTCTTCAAGAGGAATTCAAGAATCAAGGTTCTAAACCCTAAATCACCATAACCTAGGTTTTATGTTCTTTTAACTTAGGAGCTTCAGGTAAGCTTCAAGTTTATATTTTCCATCACCATAATTCCTTCTTAAGCCTCTAAGGAAGGCTAGGAAGAGTTATGAGTGAGTTTTCATGGTATGGTAAAGAGTTGTGTTACCATAATCCATGGTTGTGCTAATTAGGTTAAAATGGTGTTTTAGGTCAAGGAGCTTCCAAGTAAGCAAACAAGGCTTGGTTCTCTTGTCTCCTAGCAACAACAAGTTTGTGAAGAGGTGGGTGACTCTAGTTCCTTACCTCTTTGATGATGCATGATGTTTATGCAAGTTTGTCTTTGTTTGAGGATTTTGAGCTATTATGTGCATATATGTTAGAAATGATGCTACGACTTAGGGAGACAATTCTGAAGGGTCCTGTGACCTGGATTAGATAGGAATATTGTACTTGAATCAGGTATGGAACTCAAGCAGGTGCCATGGGAGATTATGGAGCAAGGTGGAAGAAGAAAGAAAATTAGGTTTTTCATTCTCGCCACAGCATCGCTGAGCGGCCCTCAGGCACCGCTGAGCGACGCTGGGCTGATGTGGAAAGTAAAAAGATATTTTTAAAAGTAAGGCGGTAGAAGTCGGTGGGAGAAAGGTCGAGAAAGTAAGGCCGCTGAGCGATGGAGTTAGTGTCGCTGAGCAGTGACGCTATCACCGCTGAGCGATACAACCCTCACCGCTGAGCGATTAAGCTTAAACCGCTGAGCGATCAAGAAATCCGCTGAGCGGTCTAAAGCTGATAAAGGCCGATGGCACCCTCTTGAGGCTCCTAACCAGTCTTGAATGCTATGTGTATGAGTGATGATTGAAGTATGTGAACTTCTATGCGGTATGATGATGAAATGCATTGAATATGAACATGATCTGAATTTATGCTGATAATTGTGCCTTACCATGCTTGTATGACTCACCTAGATTAAAAGCACTGTAATGAACGATGAGATAAATAAGATACTGAAATGAACCATAGGGAAAAAGTATACCATGCTGTAGGTACAGATATGCTGAGATATGCTGAATAGGCCCAATGGCCAATGCTGAACCAGGGCCAATGCCCATATGCTGAAAATGGCCAAAAGCCATATGCTGAAAAAGAAATGGCTAAATGCCCCATGTTGAAAGCTGGCTATATGCCATGCTAACAGGCCGTGATCACGTGAGCCACTATGATCCCACTTCAGGAGGTCTAGGCATCCTGAATGTGGAAGCCCGCCACAGGTGGTGTCTATATGGCATACCTGGAGGTGTGCGGGTACCACGCCTTTGCATTGTCGAAAGGGGGCAAGCTTAGGTAGGGAGGTACCATCCCAGCCCACTGTCGAGGGGTCCCGAGGTGGCACATGGCAGGTGGAAGCCCACCGCAGTGAGGTCAGGACAGTGTCGGCCTACACTGGAGGTGTGAGGTTATTCCATCATAGTGATGTCCATAGAGGATGTCATTCTGAGGGTGAATAACAGTATTTCAAACAGGTTATGTGGCGATGCAGATTCAAAACATTAAATGCTGTTATATGCTGATAAATGTTGTAAATGTTGTTATGTGCTGATAAATGCTGTACATGCTGCCATATGATGTTATAAGTTATTATATGCTGACATATGCTGTTGAATACCACTATATGCTGTAATGTTGCTGTTAAGCTAAATGTATATTATTATGTAATGTATTATGTTGAATATACGCTGTTATGTCGTACCGTCAAGAGCCTGCTCAAGACGGATTTCTTACGAACTGTTAATGAGCACGATAACGTAGTAACTAAGAATAGTTCCCAGATCACCTAATGATGTATGTAAAGCCGTTCAGATAGGAAAGATAATAAAATGGTAGGTTATAGTTTGCATGTTCACTTAGAGATCTCTGAGCGGCCTGAAGTCCGACATAATTTGTTAAACGACTCAGGAACTAGAGTTAATTCCACTGAGAACCTACCGTTCTCATTCCCCACTGTTTATGACTTCAGGTACAGGAGAAGACGACTCATATTTTGAGGATGCTGAAGAAGAGCCACCAGCTGAGCCATGAGCGGCTGGTCGATAGATAGATGTTGTATTTTGATATGCTGTAGCAACTGATGTATTTCAGTATTTCTGTACATAAGATATCTAGGTTATGTATTAGAGATACATTTTGTGACTTTGTATTATGGACCACTTGTTATATATCAATAAAAGGGTTCAAGGCTCAAAGGGGTTATCAAGGGTTAAATATTCAAGGTAGGCTTATATAGGTATGTAAGCTAAATGCACAAGAAATGCCTCAATCATGTTACATGTCACATATAAAGGCAAAAAGTGTAATGCAAAGAATCAGGCAAGTTCTGGATTTGAACACTAGTAAGTGTACACACAACAAAGAAAGGAATGACATTTAGTGTTGTCACCCTATAAACGGCTCAAAAGCTCACCAGGTAATATTATTCAATTGATTAAATCATGCCAAGATTTATAAAATGTTCAATCGAGCATAATACCATAATTAAAACACATTAATGTACATTGCACAAATCAATCATCTGCTAGCTTAAATGATACCTAATTGATGAATGTCACAAGTATTGCACAGTTAAAACTCTTAATTTCCCTACCCCACACTTGAAAAATTATACTAACTTTGATGCACAAAATAGGGCAAGGAAGAAAAGATAAAGATAAAACAGATAAATAAGAGTAAAGGATAGAAAAGCTCACAAACGGTGGGTTGTCTCCCACTCAGCACTTTTGTTTAACGTCCTTAAGTTGGACGTTGACAGCATCTTCCTTGGTCATTGAACGGCAAGATATTGAACCTCCACTTCCTCTTGGAGATTCCCAGCAGTGTCATGGTACGGTTGCAGACGATGTCCGTTGACTGCAAATGTACTAGCAGTCTTTGGATCCTTAAGCTCAATTTTCCCGTACGGGTGCACCTTAGTAATCACATAAGGACCGTCCCACCTAGATCGGAGCTTCCCAGGCATAAGTTTGAGCCTGGAGTTGTAAAGCAATACCAACTGTCCTTCTTGAAAGGATTTGCGCAGAATGTTCTTATCATGGAACAGTTTGGTCTTTTCTTTGTAGAGTCGGGAGTTCTCATATGCATCCAATCGGAGTTCTTCCAATTGTTGAAGTT
>QANU01066575.1:57631-68258 GCA_003254905.1 Nissolia schottii | reverse complement strand
TCGATTACTAACTCGTGGTAATCGATTACCATCACTAAAAATTTGAAATTTTGGTAACGGTTATAAGTGTAATCGATTACCATAGTTGGTTAATCGATTACATGCACAAACTGGTGTGTTTTTTCATGAGTCATTGTGTTGTTTGGCATTTGGAAGCCATGGAATTGCTTCATGAAAAGGCACCTATGCCCATATAAGTGCCAAATTCGTGCAAACCCATACACCAATCCAGAACTCAATTTTTTCATCATCAATCACGAAGTTCTAGCTTATTTTCAATCCAAAACTCAGAAAGAAAGCCTTTGAGCCTTAATTGTCATATCTGAAGCGCTCTCTATTCAGGATTATCCAACCCTGAGTTTTAGGATTGATATAAGCCATTGTAAATTACTTCTTCAATCTTTGCAATCGTTGTTGCAAACACCGTAGTGTTCGGTGTAATTCTGATTTTCACCGTAGAGTTCGGTGAAGGCATTGTGTAACCAGGGGAAAGGGTTGTTCTCTTGTAGTTGTCGGTGTAAGTGCCTCGAGTGTGAGGTTGTACACAACACAAGTTTACATAGTGGAAAAATCCCTAAATCAGAACAGGGGACTAGACGTAGCCTTCAGTGGTTTGAAGGTGAACCAGGATAAATCTCCCCGGTGTGATTTTCTCTATCCCTACACTCTTTACTTACAGCAATTTATCTTTCCGTTGCATTATCAATTTCAAGTATTTTGATTATTGTTGTTCTTTAGGTTAAAATCTAAGAATTAGGGTTTGAAACCATTTCCCTCTACAAAGAACCAAAATTGTCAAAAATCGCAAAGAACCAAAATTGTCAAAAATCGAGTGAAACCTAATTCACCCCCTTCTTAGGTTTCTATCTGAAGTTACAAAATACCCATATAAGCCCTTATATGTGTTAAGAGTTTGAAACCTGAACCCTTAGGACAAAAGTGTTTGTAGAAATTATTTTGTCTGATTTAGCAAAATTCTGTTGATACTCAAATAATTCTTCTTGACCCTTAGAATGGGATGGAAAACCTACAACGTTTCCCAGACAGAATTTTGTTCGATTTCAGACGATTCTGCAGACACTAGAACAACTCCTTTCAGTCAGTAGAATTTAGCAGTGTGTCCAAAGTCTCTGGAAACCCTACTTTATAGAGGAAGAGTCACAAATACCTTGGACTAACCCCAAAACCTCATTAGGAAAATTGAGATATCATGGAAAGACAACTAGAATAGTTTTTGGACGGCCGTACGCGAAGCACCGGAACAACGTACGACAAAACATGAATAAACAGGACTGGAACGTTGGGCCTGAAACACCCTAGCTAGCTGGCCTGTGCTTAAGTCATAAGCCTTCCAGACTAGGTGGTAGTCTTCTGGTGGTGTGAACTACTACTGTTCTAAGTTATCTTTCCAAACTAGGGTTTACCAAAAATATGTGCCATTTTGAAACTCATTTCGCAATTACTAGTGCTAGAAAATAGAGAGCCATAAGAATAATAACTCAATTAGTGGCATAACAATAGAATAAGGGAGTACGGGTACATACCTATCACGTAATAACCATCTGAAGTACACATAAGGGCCCGAAAAGTCACATACATACACATATACATAGTCCAAAAGTATCGTTCTTACTAATAATAGCTAGCAGTTACCAATATACATACCAGTTTATACATACAAATTAACCTAATACATATACATAATTGTCTATATAACCTACGTACACGGATGACAGCTACTCATTCCGTGTACGGTACAAACCTACTAACACTCCCTCTACCAGAGGTCATAAATCAAACTTACATACTCGCCACTGCCTACTCTTCAGAATTCTCCTCCTTCCTCTCTATTGGATCCTCCTCACCTGTGGACTCGTCGTCGTTGGACAGGGCTGTCACTGCCATGAAGTCTCGGTGGGCGTATCTGCGCGGCAAGGTGGGAGTCACCCTCTTTCTCGCTATGGTCCGGCGGCCGTGTCCTCGAGCTAGAGGAGTGGATAATCTCGGGTCCGCCACGGGGTCAACCTCGGGCTCTGGCTCTGGCTCGGAAGGAGGAACCTCATTTCCCTATTGAGATGGATTGGGTCATAGCTGCTGGCTCCTGGGCGCTTGTCTACCAAATGGGACGTTGCAGCGAGGATCCGAGTCCTCGGGGTAACTGGGGAGGCTGCGCGGGCTGTGGCTGCAGCTCTGAGGGTAAGTTGGCGGGAGTGAACGTGCAAGTCTCTATCAGAGTGTTCGTGCAGAAGTTACGCGGACGTGTGCGAGTGAATAGCCAAACATCCTTCGCCGGCGGAGATGCCATCTAGTTGATCTAGAGTCATACACGAGTGGTGGGGGTAAGAACGACTTCGTTCTTAGTGGAAACTCGACGTGGTCTCTAAGGTTCATTTCTCGGGCAGAGTCCAGGCCACTCAGGAAACCTCTAAGTGTCATGCATACTAGCCCCCTACTGATTATTATTTTTAACCTACGTCCTGAGTAGCATTATCTAAATTACTAGGTGATTGGGATACTAATCTTGTCATTAACTAGGCTTTGTGCTCTTTAACTTTACGTTACTGCTAGGAACATAATAGTCGTCTCAGGACGTTCCCTTGACGATACATAATGAATAAACATATATAGATACATACATACATACATGTTGGCATACATGCATACATGCATACATTCATTCATACATGTGGACATATATATACTTATAGTGCATGAGGGAAAAATCTAGGGATCTCTTACACGCCCTGTGGCTGCGTCCTTCTTAGTCCTTTGCACCTTTGTAACCGTGGCCTAGGTTACAACCTCTTTCTTGTCCTTATCGTGTCGACCCGGCGGCGCTCTTGCCAGTGTGGTAGCTAACCACGTAAAGCTCATAGGAGGAAGACATCGAACACGATAGGTACAACCAGCCCTTACAAGAATGGTGAGGGATCAGACCTTGGACTGATCAGATGTGGACGTGTGGGTTGGCCCTTGGACTCGACCACGTTCTATCTTACTGCTTACTTCAACTAGGGTCCCCCTTCTTTCTTTCTTTCTTCAGCCTTGGCCCGTTACTATCGTAATCAGGTCTCTCTATCTGCGTTGCTTATAACCAATCCAGCTTACCGAATTGGTGAGGGGCGTGTCTGTAAGACGTGCCAAGAGAATAGGGGAACTTCCTAGTTATATAACTATACTCCTTAACTAAGGTCTTCCGCACCAACTGGGGTCAGAACCTCTCTAACTCGTCTTCGATTCCTAGGGTTCAATTATGATCTTGTTGGACTTTAAGTGAGGACTTCTAATTATCTATGGCCTGTAACATCTCACTTTTCTCTTAGCAAGGATTTCACAAGAGAAACCTCAGTAGAAGCCTTCCGTATAGGTTAAAAATATAAAAGCCTGACTTCTTAGGACAATAGTGCCTGTAGAAATCTTTCTGTCTAGATTTTCAAAAATCTGATGACACTCAAATGACTCCTTTTGGTCCTTAGAATTCGATTAAGAAAGCAGACCGTCAGAAAAATAGAGTTCCACTCAGTTTCAGACGATTCTACAGACACCCGATTAGCTCCTTTCAGCCTCTAGAATTTATCAGAGAGTCTTAAGTCTCTGGAAACCCAACCCCCTACGGAGAGAAAGGTTACAAAATCCCTAAAATGAACCCCAAAACCTCATGGATGAAAATAGGCGGGAACAGGCGATCACAGAAGTGCAAGCGGAACGGCTGTCAGCGGTCACAGGAGCTCAACGAGGCATCAAAGGTATCTGTGAAGAATATTCCTTCGGAGAAAAATTCACACATGCCTTGAATGAACCTTACTTCTATGTAGAGGGAAATTAGAGGATCGCAACGGTATAAGCGAAATATTTTTCGGACGACCGTGCGCGACGCACCGGGATTGCGCATGACCAAAAACGAGCGAAACGGGACCGGGTGGGACCCACATCTGAATTGAGCACGTGGGGACAGCAGATTTTTGTGAAAAGTATTAAAATATAGGTCACTATTCATTGATTTGACTTAATGTGACCTTATAATTATCTAAAACAATTAATTAATTAAGAAATTAAATTAGGAAAGGGCAAAATAGTAATTTTGGCTAAAAATTGTGGATAAAAACGCCCCCATCAGCCACAGCCCCCTCCCCTATAAATACCTCCTCATTTCATTCATTTTTCACATATTCAAAACCTTACCAAAACTCTGCCGGAAATTCGTTCGGTCCAAAAACTCTGCTGAAGCACTGTCAGGAACCGGGAGCCAGTTGAAGAACCCAACACACTTACCTCCATAGCCATCTCTAAACCTCTCTAGGACTCAAAGAAGGTGGGTAATCCTAAGCTAGGTCACCTCCTTGGCGGCCTATGTGCTTGTGTGCTTATATGTTTCTATTATGTGTTATGCTAGAAATGCTTGGTTAGGATGGGTAGATGACTTTGCTATGATTTCTTATGTTTTCTAAGTTAAATATGATTGTATGGTGATGGTTGGAATTGGTGGTGAAGCCCAAGAAGTGGCCATGGAAAACGGTTTCAAAGAACAACAAGAAAATAAAGGAGGAACTTCAGTCACGCCCAGGGCACTGAGCGGGCTCCATGAGCCGCTGAGCACCCTGGGACATAACTTTTGGAAAATATTTTATAAGCTGATCTGTGACTAAGTTGACTCCAGGGACCGCTGAGTGGTACCTGTGAGCGCTGAGCGGTGCCAGTGGGCGTTGAGCGGTACTCATGGATGCTGAGCGGCCTGAACCGTGGTTGCTTCATGGGAACTGTTTTATGAAAGTTTATGAAAGTAAGGTTATGAAAGATGTTTTATGCTGCCTGGTTCCAACACTCCCATGCCCAAATGATTTATATTTAGATTATGATGTGATTATGTGATTATATGTTTATGTGTTTGAGCAAGCATGCATCATGAGGATAGATCATTAGAAGATATTATCTAATGAATGAGTAATGATTGAAGATGAGAATGCAATGTAGGAACAAGGACATGATGAGAAAAGATAAATGTGCATATGAGAGAAAAGAATGATGATACGCATGGCATGTGATAGCAAGAAATGAATGGATTATGATGTGATGAGTATGTGTATGCTATGGTTCGCTTCCGGCTTAGCCAAGAGGGTGGCCCCTCGCCACCCAATCGGTAGGGGTGGAGTCATGTTTGCCCGGGGAATATACAGAAAAGCCAGGTCGTACACCACCATGGGGACGACGGTCCTGAGGTGTACAAAGGAGTACTGGGACACAGGAACAGGAAGAGTTATGATGAAAGATATGATGAATGATATGATGACATGCATTGAAATCCAAGCCTCATCGGCATGATGACCTACTGCATAGATACCATGAGTTATCCCGTGCCGGCAAGCATGGTGGAAGGTTTACCGCGCAATATATGTGTAACATCCCGCTCTTTTCTTAGTAAGAATTTCGCTGAATAACTGCTCATAGAACCTTGGGTAAGAGTAAATGTGTGAAAGTCTGTAGGAATTATTCTGTTGAGTTTTGATAAATTTCGATGACACTCAAATGATTCCTACTGACCCTCAGAATTGGATGATGAGGTTTAACTGGCTGTTACACAAAATTCTGCTGAGTTTTGGACGATTCCGCAGACACTTAAACAGCTCTGTTTAGCGTGTAAAATTGAGCAGAGAGCCCCGAAGTCTCTGGAAACCCCACCGGTACCAGGGAAAAGTCTCAGACACCTTAGGATAGTCCCATGACCCCATCGGGAAGGTTGGGAAAGAATGAAACCGCGAACAGAACAGTGGTCGGCAGACACAAGAGCGTAGAAACGGGTCGAAGGTATGTGTGAAAAACACTTTCCAGAGGAAAATTCACAAACACCTTCTAAGATTAATATTCCTAGGTAGAGGAAAATTAGAGGATCGCGACGGTATAAGCAGAATATTTTTCAGATGACCGTGCGCGACGTACCGACACTACGAACGATAAAATCCCACGTGATGAATCAGATTTGCCAAGGAAATTAACTTAAAATCCCATTTACTATTCATGATGTGACATTTCCATTATCTTCCGAATTAATTAAATTATAAAGAAAATGAAAAAGGACAAAATTGTAAATAAACCTAGGGGCAAAAAGGTAATTTTATGGGCAGCCTCTTGGCCTTAAATAGACAGCCCCATAATCAGAAAAAATTGGGAAAAATTCCTATCCTAGCCGAAACTCTATCCATGTGCACCGAGACTACGCTGCAAAGACTCCGCCGGAGAGCTTGGATCGTGCCCGGAGCTTGGAGAACGGCTCTCCTACCTCTTCTTCCACCACCGAACATCCCTCTAGGGAGTGGGTAACTTTAGTTTGCTCACCTTTTTGGTGGTTGATGCATGGCTATGTGTTTATGTGTGTGTGTGTGTGAGTGTATGTCTTTATGTTTGTATGATGTTAGAACCTATGCTAGGACTTAGGAAGATGATTCTGAAGGGTCCTGTGACCTGGATTAGATAGGTTTTGATGGTTAGAATATGTGTAAAAACCTCAAGGAGTAGCCATGAGCAAAAGGGAAGAGAAAGGAAAGAAAATAAAGAATTCTGTTTTCAGTTTCGCCCAGGTACTGCTGAGCGGCCCTAGGCGTCGCTGAGCGGTGTGCCTCATGAAACCATATTTATAAAAACGTGAACTTCAAAGTGCTGAGCGGTCAGGAGTCACCGCTGAGTGGTCAGAAGGTCACCGAGGACGAGGATAAGGATGGAAAGATATTTTTGAAAATCGCTGAGTGAAAGGAGTTACCGTCGAGCGATGAGGCTCTCACTGCTGAGCAAAATGAGCTCATACCGCTGAGCGGACAAGATGTTCCGCTGAGTTGTCTGAAGCCAGAAAGGTTCATGGAAACTGTCTTGAGGCACATAGTCTAACACTCAATGATGTGACTGTAATTGGTAACTGATGTAAGTGCAGTATGTGCAGTATGTGACATAAGCTTCCATGCATCATGATAAGATAATTTTAAGAGGACTAGAAGTAATTTTGCAATAAGTAAAGATTATGAATTGAACCATAGGAAACAAGTCATGTCATGCTGCAGGTACTGAAAGGAAAAATATGCCGAAATGCTGTATGAAAAGAAATGCTGAAAAATTTCTGAGAAACATGTACAGGCAGTGATCACAGGTCCAAATAACGATCCCACTTCAGTAGGTCAGAGGGGCATGAAGTATGTTTAGTATGATGTTTAGTAGGTATGCACACTTAGAAATCTCTGAGCGGCCTGAAGTCCGACCTAATATGACACGAGACTCAGGAACTACAGTTATTTCCACTGAGAACCTACCGTTCTCAACCCCACTGCCTTATGACTTCAGGGACATATGATGACTCATATTACGAGGATGCTGACGAGCAGCCCGAGGAGCTATGAGCGGGTATGACAGGGTATGGACCCAGAGATAGCTGGATGCCAGTCAAGGGCATGCTGAGTAGTGTTCCAGTAGCCCTTGTATTTTAATGACACGTATTTTGAGACTATGTAAATGTTACTTGTATATTATTTATTGTAATAATTACATGATTGCTATGATGGACCAAATGAATGTATATTTTATGCTTTATTACTATACTGTTATTCGCTAAGCCCAAGGGCTTTACCGCTTGTTATACTTGTTCTTTCCAACGCATGGCTCTATTTTATTAAATAATCAAGGCAAATGAAAAGTTTAAAAATTGGTCCCTATTTTCTTAAGCAACTATTTTCGAAAGATAACAACGGACTAAGGTATTCCCACCAGGTAGTAAACAACCTAGTGAGCTTGCGTACGACTTAAGCGTATGCAGTTAGCTACGGTGTTTCATTTGGTACCAGAGCAGTTTGGTCCAAAAGAGCCTGAGGACTGAGCTGCACTATGCTTTCGAGCATGATTACGGTGTATGTTCCAGCTAAGTAGTATGAGCTAAGTTTCTGTGTACTTGCCTTTCTTGAGACTGATCAACTCAGAACTGTGCAGGTACTACACATTAGACATGCCGCCTCGCAAGGATACTACACAGCATACTCTGGAACCTGCAAATCTTGCAGATGTTCTAAGGGAGATGGCCCAGGCTACTCAGGCCCAGGCCCAAGCTACTACACAGATGGCAGCTTCGAATGCCCAACGTATCGCCCCTCAGACGGCTCAGGAGATCGAGGCCCTAAGGTACAGAGATTTCAACCGAGCTAACCCACCGGTGTTTGAAGGGTTGATGGACCCTGACCTAGTCCACAGCTGGATCCGCAAGCTGCAGCAGATCTTTGATGATATTCCGTGCACCGATCCTCAGAAGATCAAGTTTGCCTCAAGGAAGTTAGAAGGAGCAGCAGGGGAATGGTGGGACATGACCAGGCCCCAATTTGAGCAGGAAGATTATCAGGCTACTTGGAATCAGTTCAAGTTAGCGTTCATGGATAAGTATTTCCCTCAGGAGTTGCAAGACAGAAAAGAGGTCGAGTTCCTAGAGCTGAAGCAGGGAAATATGACAGTCGCAGAGTACACGGCGACCTTTGAGAGACTCTGCCGATATTCCCAGACCTACAGGATCCACCCTAATGAGGGATGGAAATGTGGGAAATATCAGCGGGGATTGAAGCCTAAGCTGAAGGTGTTTCTAAATGTGGCTGGTGTACGAGACTATGCCACTCTTGTCAACACCTGTCTGGCTCAGGAAGAAGCCAACAGGGATTTAGCCCAAGTGCGCAGCGAGAGGTACAAGAGAAGGTTTGATTTTCTCGCCAAAGCGAGGGACCCCACGAACGAGTGGGGAGAGCCCAGAATCAGACCCGGCCAAGACCATTGCGGGCAGGAACCCCAGTAGCAAGACCTCAGACACAGGGGAGTGCCCCGAGTCGTAGCACACCGGAAGCTCAGCCAAGAGTCGATTCCTGCCCACTCTGTCCGAAATGCGGTAGGGGACATTTTAGAGAGTGCCTAGCAGGCCAAGGGGTTTGCTTTAGATGTGGGAAGGTCGTTCACTTTGTGAAGGATTGCCCTGAAGCTCCACCGGTCGCCCAACGTTAGGTATGCGTGTTCACCATGGTAGCAGAAGAAGCTCAAGATGGAGAAGGTCTCATATTGGGTAAGTGTGTACTTAACGGGAAAACTTTGATTGTATTGTATGATTCCGGAGCGTCACACTCCTTTATATCCTACGATAGTGTGGAGGAGCTAAATTTATCTCCTACGACACTGCCGTATACGCTTGCTATATCCACACCCACTGCACCGCCGGTTAA
This sequence comes from Nissolia schottii, assembly GCA_003254905.1. Classification (NCBI taxonomy): domain Eukaryota; kingdom Viridiplantae; phylum Streptophyta; class Magnoliopsida; order Fabales; family Fabaceae; genus Nissolia; species Nissolia schottii. The sequence continues at coordinate 59,034 of QANU01066575.1, read as the reverse complement.
GACTTGTCACGTATGTCTGCGATGTCCTTTTCAGCTGTAGGAAAGAAAGTTCGTGGCTGATTTAATCTGTCTTCCCCTAGTTGGACTAGATATGATACTAGGGATGGATTGGTTGAATGCCAACCAGGTGGTTCTTGACTGTGCCAGGAAGCTGGTTGTAACAACCCGACTTCTTCCTTCGAATTAAAATGCTATTTAAGGAAAAATTAAAAATATAATAATAAGGAAATTGTGAGATCAAATGAACTAAAAATTCAAATATTAATTTTATTTCTGTAATATTAGTTAAAAATAATTCTTTGACGATCTCATGACGTCCGGTGACGTTCGGATCGAAATTAGGGTTTTATTGTAATTTCTTCACGACTCATAGAAGCCTGTAAAATATATTAACATGAAATTAAATGTAAGAAAATGTCATCTAAGATTTTAATATTAACCAGGATAATTAATAGGTCACAACGATATGCCCGGAATATTTTTAGGACGTCCGGACATAAACAATTAATGAACAAACATAACCTAAAATACACTAAGGGCAAAATTGGGAAAAACAACTATGGCCAAGGCACTAGAGCCCACGGCCAGCCCCCAAAACCCGAGGCCCTCATCTCAAATTCTCTAAGTTCTATTTCTTCAAAAACTCTCACAAAACCTAAAGCTTTCCCAATTTCTCCAAAGTTCCATCAAGTTAAAATCATCATCCTTTGTTCTTCATCATCTTAAATCACTCTCAAATCACTTAAGGAAGCAAGCTAACATCAAGATTAAGAAGTGTCTTCAAGTGAAATCCAAGCAATCAAGCTCCAAGACCCTAAAACTCCATAACCTAGGGTTTTATGCTTTCTTGACCTAGGAGCTTCAAGCAAGCTTCAAGTTCATCTTTTCATCATTCAAATTCTTTTCTAAGCATCCAAGGGAGACTAAGAAGAGTTGTTGGTGAGTTTCCATCCCTTGGTACAAAGCCAAGTTTCCATAATTCATCTTTACCCTAATTATGTTAAGATGTCATGTTAGGTTAAGGAGTTCTCAAGTAAGCAAGCAAGGCTTGGTTTCCTTTTCTCCTAACAACAACAAGTTCTTGAAGAGGTGGGTAACCCTAGTTCCTCATCCCTTTGATGATGGATGAGTGTTGTATGCTTGTATGTCTATGTATGTGAGTTATGGAATATGTGATGAAATATGTTAGAATTGATGCTAGGTTTAGGGAGACAATTCTGGAGGGTCTTGTGACCTTGATTATATGTGATATGCCATGTACTCTGAGACACCTAGTTAAAGATATGATAATTAACTCTGAAATAAGGAAAGATGCTGAAATGAACCATAGGGAACAAGTATGCCATGCTGCAGGTACAAAATGCTGAATTACTGCTGAACTGCTGAATCAGGGCCAATGCCCA
>QANU01066575.1:13717-56768 GCA_003254905.1 Nissolia schottii | reverse complement strand
GTTATGTTTTGCCAAGGGCTTACTGAGTAGCATTCCAGTAGTCCTTGTGTTTTGATGCTGTATATGCTGGATTTTATAGTTGATGTTTTGATCTATGTACATATTATGTATACAGTGATATGACTTTGTATGGTGGACCACTTGGATATGTATATTGGATGTTTTACTATTTTACCGTTATACGCGTTGTTATATTGTTTATTCTGACGCATGGCTCTATTTTGGTAATTATGCAAGATCAACTAAAAAGTTTAAAATCGGTCCTTATTTTCTTATGCTACTATTTTCAAAAGATAACTATGGACTAAGGTATTCCGACCAGGTAGACAACAACCTAGTGAGCTTTGTTTACTACGTACGGGTAAACAGTTAGCTAGGGTGTTTCACTGGTCACCTTTTCCCCTACAGTTGTCAGTCCAGTAGCGTCAGAGGAGGAGTTGCCGATTCTTTACTGCTGTCAGCTAGGAGATCAGGGGTATGCCTTATTGGCATCTTCGGAAGTGGAAGTGGCGAGACTGGAAGTTGGGGATATTCCTGTAGTTCGATACTATTCAGATGCTTTCCCCGATGACATTCCAGAGTTTCCACCGAAATGGGAGGTGGAGTTTTCTATTGATCTAGTGTCGGCCAAGTGCGTCGTCGTGGGGAGCACCAGTGTTATTTGTAAAGAAAAAGGATAGCACCGTGAGGATGTGTGTCGATTACAGGCAGTTGAGCAAGGTGACAATCAAGAATAAGTACCTGCTGCCTAGAATCGATGATCTTCTAGACCAGTTGAAGGACGCAAAGATCTTTTCAAGGATTGATTTATCGTCTGGCTACCACCAGATTAGAGTACGGGAGGAGGATATAGCTAAGATGGCGTTTCGATCCTATTACGGTCATTATGAGTTCACGGTAACGTCCTTCGGATTGACGAATGCTCCCGCAATCTTTATGGACTACATGCATAGGATCTTCCGCGAGTATCTGGACGACTGCGTCATTGTCTTCATCGACAATATTCTAGTGTACTCGAAGAGTGAAGAGGAGCACACTAGACACTTGCAGATAGTCTTGGAGATTTTAAGGGGTAAGAAGCTGTACGTCAAGCTCTCCAAGTGTGAGTTTTGGGCCAGCAAAGTGCAATTTCTCGGCCACGTGATCTCAGAGCAGGGAGTGGCCGTAGATCCTAGCAAGGTTGAAGTAGTCCGAACGTGGGAGAGACCCACTTCAGTTACAGAGCTACAGAGCTTTTTGGGATTCGTCGGATATTACCGGAGATTTATCCAAGGATTCACATAGATTGCCTTGCCGTTGACAAAGCTGACCAGGAAGGGAGCCAAGATGGTTTGGTCCATGGAGTGTGAAAGAAGTTTCTGCGAGCTGAAGGAGAGGTTGACCACCGCTCCGGTACTAGTGTTGCCTGACCCCCAGGAACCTTTCGAGGTATATTGTGATGCGTCAGGTGCTGGACTCGGATGTGGTACTGATGCAACGATGCCAGGTGATAGCCTATGCCTCTAGGCAGCTAAAGCAGCATGAGGTGAACTACCCTACGCATGATCTAGAGCTGGCTGCGGTAGTTTTTGCACTGAAGATCTGGAGGCATTACTTGTATGGGGTTCAGTTTGAAGTATACTCGGGCCACAAAAGTCTGAAGTATCTTTTTGATCAGAAGGAACTGAACATGCAAAAAAGGAGGTGGACTGAATTTCTTAAGGATTACAACTTCAGCCTTAACTACCACCCCGGAAAGGCTAATGTTGTAGCAGATGCTTTGAGCCGAAGATCATTGCAGATGGCTCAGATGATGGTGCAGGAAGCGAAGTTGATAGAGGAATTTCGTGACCTCAACCTGACGGTTGCGCGCCATTACAACCGATTGACGTTGTATCCCCTACAAGTCAGCAGTGATTTCAAGCACAGAATTATAGAGGCTCAAAAGAACTGTCAGGAAGACACCTGGGGTAAGTTCTGCAAGGCTGTTGAAGAGGGGAAGATCAAGGAAGTAACAACAGGCGACGATGGAATTTTGCGATTTTATGGGCGCATTTGCATGCCTAAGGAAGGCAGTTTAAGGGAGGATATCCTGAAGGAAGCACACAAGAGTCATTTCATGATGCACCCAGGTACCACCAAAATGTACCGTGATCTCAAGCAGATGTTTTGGTGGCCAGGATTGAACAGGGATGTCGAATACTGGGTACAAAAGTGCTTGATTTGTCAGAAGGTGAAGATTGAGCACCAGAAGCCGCCAGGGAAGCCGCCAGGGTTGTTAAATCCTCCAGAGATTCCAGAATGGAAGTGGGATGCTATCGCGATGGATTTTGTCTCGGGATTGCCACGTACTCGGACTGGAGTGGATGCCATCTGGGTAATCGTGGACAGATTGACGAAGGGTACTCACTTTATTCCGATCAAGATGACTTACCCACTGGAGAAGCTCGCGTAGCTATATGTCAAGGAGGTGGTAAGGTTACATGGAGTACCATCTTCGATTATCTTGGACAGAGATCCCAGGTTTACTTCCAGATTCTGGACGGCTTTTCAGAAGGCATATGGATCTCAGTTGCACTTGAGTTCTGCCTATCATCCTCAGACGGATGGCCAGTCAGAGCGAACGATTCAGACTCTCGAGGATTTGCTACGAGTCTGTGCGCTGGATACGCCATGCAATTGGGAGGAAATGCTACTGCTCATAGAGTTCGCCTACAACAACATCCATCAGGCCAGTATTGGCATGGCTCCATTTGAAGCTTTATATGGCCGGAAGTGCCAGTCACCACTCTGCTGGAATGATAGCAGACAATATAGTGGTCTAGATCCTGAAGAGGCCCAAGAAGCAGAAGAATTGATCAAGCTGGTGCAACAGAGGATGTTCACCGCTCAAAGCCGGCAGAAGAGCTATGCAGATAACCGGAGAAGACCGCTCGAGTTCCAAGGGGAGATCATGTCTTCCTAAAGGTTACTCTGGAAACAGTTATTGGGAGGTCTTTGAAGATCAAGAAGTTACACCCGCGATTCATTGGACCTTTCCAGATCTTGGAACGTATTGGACCTGTAGCCTACCGGATAGCTCTTCCGCCGAACCTAGCCAACATCCACAATGTCTTTCATGTCTCCAAGTTACGCAAGTACTACGCGTCCCCCGACCATGTGTTACAGCCAGAACAGATACAGCTGAGAGAAGATTTAGCTCTACCGCTCGCACCTCAACGAATCATTGTTCGCAAGACTCGCCAGACGCGAAACAAGGAGATTCCTATGGTACGAGTAGTATGGGCAAATGGGGAACTAGAAGAACAGACATGGGAGCCGGAAGCCGACATGAAGAAATCCTATCCGGAGTTGTTTGAAAGGTACGGAACTATATTATCTTTAAATTTTGAGGACGAAATTTTTCTAAGGGGGTGGAATGTAACATCTCGCTCTTTTCTTAGTAAGAATTTCGCCGAATAACTGCTCATAGAACCTTGGGTAAGAGTAAATGCGTGGAAGTCTGTAGGAATTATTCTGTAGAGTTTTGATAAATTTCGATGACACTCAAATGATTCCTACTAACCCTCAGAATTGGATGATGAGGTTTATCTAGCTGTTACACGGAGTTCTGCTGAGTTTTGGACGATTCCGCAGACACTAAAACAGCTTCGTTTAGCGTGTAAAATTGAGCAGAGAGCCCGAAATCTCTAGAAACCCCACCGGTACCAGGGAAAAGTCTCAGACACCTTAGGATAGTCCCATGACCCCATCGGGAAGGTTGGGAAAGAACGAAACCGCGAGCAGAACGGTGGTCAGCAGACATAAGAGCGTAGAAACGGGTCGAAGGTATCTGTGAAAAATACTCTCCGGAGGAAAATTCACAAACACCTTCTAAGATTAATATTCCTAGGTAGAGGGAAATTAGAGGATCGAGACGGTATAAGCAGAATATTTTTCGGACGACCGTGCGCGATGCACCGACACTGCGAGTGATAAAACACGAGCGAAATGGAACCGGGAGAAAGCCAAAATTTGGGCAGCCCACGTGATGAATCAGATTTTCCAAGGAAATTAATTTAAAATCCTATTTACTATTCATGATGTGACATTTCCATTATCTTCTGAATTAATTAAATTATAAAGAAAATGAAAAAGGGCAAAACTATAAATAAACCTACGGGCAAAAAGGTAATTTTATGGGCAGCCTCTTGGCTATAAATAGACAGCCCCATAATCGGAAAAAACTTGGGAAAAATTCCTATCCTAGCCGAAACTCTGTCCGTGTGCACCGAGACTATGCTGCAAAGACTCCGCCGGAGAGCTTGGATCGTGCCCGGAGCTTGAGAACGGCTCTCCTACCTCTTCTTCCACCACCGAACAGCCCTCTAGGAAGTGGGTAACTTTATTTTGCCCACCTTTTTGGTGGTTGATGCATGGCTATGTGTTTATGTGTGTGTGTGTGTGTGAGTGTATGTCTTTATGTTTGTCTGATGTTAGAACCTATGCTAGGACTTAGGAAGACGATTCTGAAGGGTCCTGTGACCTAGATTAGATAGGTTTTGATGGTTAGAATATGTATAAAAACCTCAAGGAGTAACCATGAGCAAAAGGGAAGAGAAAGGAAAGAAAATAAAGAATTATGTTTTCAGTTTCGCCCAGGTACCGCTGAGCGGCCCCAGGCGTCGCTGAGCAGAGTGCCTCATGAAACCATATTTCTAAAAACGTGAACTTCAAAGCACTGAGCAGTCAGGAGTCACCGTTGAGCGGTCTGAAGGTCACCGAGGATGAGGATAAGGATGGAAAGATATTTTTGAAAATCGCTGAGCGAAAGGAGTTACTGTCGAGCGATGAGGCTCTCACCGCTGAGCGAGGAAGCTCTGATCGCTGAGCAAGATGAGCTCATACCACTGAGCGGACATTATGTTCCGCTGAGCGGTCTGAAGCCAGAAAGGTTCATGGAAACTGTCTTGGGGCACATAGTCTATTACTCAATGATGTGACTGTAATTGGTAACTGATGTAAGTGCAGTATGTGCAGTATGTGACATAAGCTGTTAGCATTCCATGCATCATGATAATATAATTTTAAGAGGACTAGAAGTAATTCTGCAATAAGTAAAGATTATGAATTGAACCATAGGAAACAAGTCATGTCATGTGATAAGTGGATTTTGTACCCTATTTTATTATTCTATAAATGAGCAAATTGCAACTAAAAATGTGTGGTTTTAATACTTAATCAATATGTTTTGCACATTGTCATCTTTTGTGAGAAATTGAGAAAACGGCAAGTTCAAGCATTGTCTTAATCTTAGAATTTAATGTGTATATTTCTTTTGTAGTTTTCTATTTTAAATTGTAGGAAATGAATGTTTAAGAGGATCATTGAAGATATGAAGAGAAGATGTGGACCAACAAATACAAGATCAAATTCAAAAAAGAATTGGTTGAAAGATGAGATTTATAAACGCTAAGATGGATGCAAGCAGAATTAAATGAAGAATTAATCCCTGAAGAATGGAGCAAAGGGCACAAGAGGAAAAAGAAGCAAAATGACTAAATCAGAACACAGGCCGCTCAGCGATAAAACACAGGCCGCTCAGCGCATAAGACGACAAAGATCGCTCGGCGGTAGTACCTTATCGCTGAGCGATCGTGCCACCGGAGCTACTTGCAGCCGCCGTATTTATTGCACCGCCTGGCGCCAGTCTGGATTGCGGCGCCACCCTGACAAAGTCGGCGTCGCCTCTGCAAAAGGCTGCCGGCGCATTTATGATGACAGCCTGTAGCCGGCGGAGATGACCAAATCGCTCAGCGATTACACCTTGCCGCTAAGCAAAAATGCCTAAACCGCTCATTGATGGTACTAAACCGCTGAGCGGTGCCCTCGGATCTTGGCCTATAAATATAAGGCCAAGGCATTCACTTGAAGATCCATCCAAGTTCATCTAACCTTAGAGAACTTCATACTCCTCCTCTACTTCTATTGTCTACACTTTTTCCTTTTTATTTTGTGCACTTTAGGTTTATGTTAGTAGTGCTTTGTTAGAAGTCTTTCAAGAATTGTTGGAACGTTAGCCTTGACAACTCAAGCTTCCAAAGGTTTGCGAAGTTCTTCCGTATTGTATTCAGGTTCTATTATTTCAATTCTCCGTTATCTTCTATTCTTTCCTTTTCTGTCTTTATTATGAGTATTTATCCTCCACCCATGGAGGAGTAGTTCTTTAATATCTTACATGCGGTAACTCTAGATAGGATTAATTCGAGGTCTTGTGCTTCATGATTATTCATGAATTGTTCCACCCTAATTAGTGATACAGCGATCGCATGTTATTGGTTAGGGTTAATTCTAGGTCAATAGATCTTGACGATTGTATGATTTATTAAACTATGATAAGGGACTTTTGGGGAACTAATTAGATTTAATTGGGTTGTGCAATTGATACATAATTAATATGGGTTTTTAATGCTGAGATCTTAGTTTTAATTCCTGTATTAATAAATGCTTAGGGAATTGACGATGCTTATTAGTTAGAGATTTCAACTAATAAACAACATCCCCTTCTATGAATAATTAATTAGGAACCAATGACAATTAATCCTTGATCTAGAAATGCCGTATGCAGGATATTGCTTTAATTATTGTTGACTTACTCTCGTTTTTAATTTCTTTTTGTTTAAATTGATCAAACCAAACCCCCCGATTTAGTTAAACCTTTAATTTGGTTCTAATTGCTTCCTTAAGAGATGACCTAGGTTAGCCCCTTTACTACGTTTTTGGGGTTCTCTTAGTTTATAAATTATTATTTGATCGCGCACTAAAATTAACGACGTTTTGGTGAGTGTCAAATTTGGCACCATTGCCGGGGAAGCAATTTAGCCAAACTCTTTTCCTTTCTCTTCTTTTCTTTTCTTTTTAGTTACTTAGTTTCGGTTCTCATGTATGACTCGCTCCTTGCCTGATCTTACCTTAGTCGATTTTGATCCAGAGATCGAAAGAACGCTAAGGATACTTAGGCGAGAAACGAGGCTACGAAGGGAAGCCCCTATTTTTACTGATACTGCTATTCCTATGACAAGTATAATGGCAGACCCCGCCCAAACTTAGGGCGAGTTGGCATCCCCTGACTACTCATATGAGCCATCCGGTGTGGTTTTCCCAGATGCCGCCATGGACTTTGAAATAAAGTCCAACTTTTTACATCATTTGCCCAAGTTCCATGGCTTGGCATCAGAAAACCCACACCGCCATCTTAAGGTATTCGTCATGACATGCAATACCATGAGATCTCAGACCATTGCACCTGACTTGGTGAAGCTTAAGGCTTTCCCATTCTCTCTAGACGGTGGGGCCCGTGATTGGTATTACAGCATTCTTCACCAGGCAGTGAACAGTTGGCTGGGCTTGAAGCGACTGTTCCTTGAAAAGTACTTCCCAGCCAGCCGAGTATCCGCTCTAAAGAAAGAAATCTCTGGGATCCAACAAAGGCCTGACGAGACCTTAGGTGAGTATTGGGAGAGATTCCAGGGTTTGTGCGACATGTGTCCTTATCATGGGTTCACTGAAGTACAACTCTTGGAACACTTCTATGAAGGTCTCAGTCTCATGGACCGAAAGTGGATTGATTCATCTGCTGGTGGAATTTTAAAGAATAGAAAAACACTAGAGGAAGCCAGACACTTAATAAGTGAAATGGCGGATCATTCCAAATATGAGATGCGAGATAACCGGCTTATCCGAGGAGCATATGAAGTTATTGTTGACCACCCACATAATGAGTTAGTGACTCTCACAGAAAAGGTTGACAAATTGGCAGATATGGTCAGTGTTTTGGCTATGGGACAACAAACCCAAGTGGCTTGCTCTCTCTATCCTAATGGTATCTCTCACTCCCCTGAGCAGTGTCCACTTCTCAGGGAAGATACTTCTACAGTTGCAGCCACGTTCCCTGGTAAGACAGATCAGTCTAATCAGCAGAGGTATGATCCTTACAGTAACACCTACAACCTAGGCTAGAGGGATAACCCAGCATTCAAATGGGGTAATAATTCCAACACTCTTAATCCGCAACCCCAAACCAAACAATTCCCACAGCAACAACGAAGATATGTGCCACCTCCGCAGAGGTCACAACAGCAGTTTCATCCTGCTCCCCAACAGCAGTTTCAGGCTGCTCCACAACCCCCACAAGCTGCCCATGCCTCTGAGAGCCCTGTGTTACAAGAATTGCTAAAAATGATGCAGGACATGCAGACTTCACAAAAGAAATACGAGCTGCCTTATTAATAATACATAGTGAAATCCACTCCAATAAGCAATCACAAACAAGCAGCTCATCTCATCTCCCTTCTCAGGTTGTGCCAAACCCCAGGGCAAATGTAAGTGCTATTACCCTGAGGTCTGGTACCATTTTACAAGTACCGGATGAAGACTGTGAAGATTCTGGCGGTCACGCTGAAGAAAAAGACTCTGGCAGAAAAGCCGGAGAAAAAGACTCTGACGGTAACACTGAAACAGAAGAATTGAAGCAAATCGGTGCCCTGAAACACTGCAGACGGGAGAAACACCTGTCCCACTTCCTTTCCCTCACAATGGTCCCAAACCTAAGACAGCTGCTACAATACAATTAGAAAAGGAGTTCTTGGACACATTTCGGAAGGTGGAGGTGAATATCCCCTTGCTAGAAGTGATTAGACAGATTCCCAAGTATGCCAAGTTCTTGAAGGACTTGTGCACCAATAAGGGAAGACTCAAGGACACTGCACAGGTTAGCATGGGGGCAAATGTGTCGTCCATTATTAAATCCAGCCCATTACCTCCCAAGTGCACGGACCCTGGTATATTTTTGGTTCCTTGTATTATAGGACAGAGATTATTCACTAAAGCCTTGGCCGATCTAGGTGCAGGCGTAAATGTCATGCCTAAATCCATCTACAAATCCTTACACAAAGGAACTCTCAAGCCAACTGGACTAATCATACAGCTCGCCAACCGCAGTACCGCCCGACCAAAAGGAATCCTGGAGGATGTCCTAGTCAAGGTAAATGATTTAATATTTCCTGCAGATTTTTATGTACTAGAGATGGTGAATGACAGTAATGTAACCAGCCAACATTGATCTTAGGTCGCCCATTTTTGAAAACTGCAAGGGCTAAGATTGATGTACATGCTGGTACATTGTCCATGGAGTGCGGGGATATGCATGTACAATTAGGCTTACCTGACGCCCTGCATTACCCTTCAGAAGAGCACTCAGCTTTTCAAATCGATGTCATTGACTCTTTAGTTTTGGACACTTATGATACTTGGACTGATAAAATGGTAGAATTAACACCTGAATTTGAATGCCCTGATTGTGATGGCGTCAGTAAATTGTGTTTGGCCTGTAGAGAGGTAGATGAGTCTCTGCAAGAGGGTGTGAGTCATAATTCTGTGAATTTAGATTCTGAGTTTGATATATTTAATGCATCTGCTGTTTTAGAATTGAGTAAAGTTACAGGAACAGGTGACAATAAAGCAGCAGGCCCGGAATTAAAGGCCTTTCCCTCTCATCTTAAATACATTTTCTTAGGGGAAGATGACACGCTACCAGTAATTATAGCCAGTAATCTCTCCTCTCAGTAGGAAGAAAGTGTGTTCGTTGTGCTATAGAAGCACAAGAAAGCAATTGGTTGGACCATAAATGACATCACCGGGATTAGCCCCTCTACATGTACACACAGGATACTCTTGGAGGATGGGGCAAAGCCGGTTCGACAACCGCAGTGACGACTCAACCCACTCATTCTGGATGTTTTAAAAAAGGAAGTGATGAAGCTCTTAAAAGCTGGCATCATCTATCCTATTTCTGACAGTGAGTGGGTAAGCCCAGTACAGGTGGTCCCTAAGAAATTTGGGATCACTGTGGTGAAAAATAAGAGCAATGAGTTGATTCTTACCAGAGTGCAAAATAGTTGGCGTGTTTGTATTGATTATAGACACCTCAATAATGCCACCCACAAGGATCACTATCCCCTACCTTTCATTGATCAAATGCTTGAGAGATTGGCAGGAAAATCTCATTATTGCTTTCTTGATGGCTACACAGGATATTTTCAAATTCACATTTCCCTAGAGGATCAAGAAAAGACTACTTTCACTTGTCCCTTTGGCACACTTGCTTATCGGTGGATGCCCTTCGGGGCTCTGCAATGCACCCGCCACATTCCAACGATGTATGATGAGCATCTTTTTTGATTTTCTAGAGGACTGCATGGAGGTATTCATGGATGACTTTACCATTTTTGGTACTTCTTTTGATTCTTGTTTAGATAGCCTTGTTTGAGTACTCCATCGTTGTATTGAAACTAACCTTGTCTTAAATTTTGAAAAACGTCACTTTATGGTTAAACAGGGTATAGTTTTAGGCCATGTAGTCTCTAGCAAGGGAATTGCTGTTGATCCTGCTAAAATCGATACTATTTCCTCCCTGCCTTACCCCGCGTGCGTGCGGGAGATTCACTCTTTTCTTGGACATGCAGGTTTTTATAGGAGGTTTATCAAGGACTTCAGCAAAATTGCTCATCCCCTCACCTCCCTGCTGCAGAAGGACATAGACTTTATTTTTTATGATAAGTGCAAGGAAGCATTCGACACCCTAAAGCACGCCCTGACAACAACCCCTATCATTTAGCCGCCAGATTGGGGGTTGCCATTTGAGATGATGTGCGATGCATCAGATCATGCTGTGGGCGTTGTGCTTTCTCAACGAGTTGGTAAGTTTTCTTATGTGATATCTTATGCGTCTAGGACTTTGGATGCTGCATAGTCTAACTACACCACCACGGAGAAAGAGCTTTTAGCTATAGTTTTTGGCCTCGATAAATTTCAGTCTTATTTGCTTGGTTCCAAAGTGGTGGGGTATACAGATCATGCAGCCCTAAAGTACCTTTTGAAAAAGCCCGAGGCCAAACCAAGGCTTATCAGATGGATGCTCCTGATCCAAGAATTTGACTTGGAAATTAAAGATAAAAGTGGAGCAGAGAACCTAGTAGCAGACCATCTGAGTCACCTTACGCACATTTCACCTGACCCGTTCCCACTTCGGGACGATTTTCCCGATAACTCCTTGTTAATGATGTTTGAGGGGTCGTGGTATGCTGACATCGTAAATTACTTGGTCTCCAATAAAGGGCCCCCACAATTTTCTAAAAACCAATTAGCAAAGCTAAAGAGCGATGCTAAGTATTACCTGTGGGAGGACCCTTACCTCTGGAGGATTGGCAGTGACCAATTAATTCGACGATGTGTTCCAAGATCCAAGTTTGAGTCCATCCTTAAATTTTGTCATACTTTTGCGAGTGGTGGCCACTTTGGACCCCAACGCACGGCCAAGAAGGTTTTAGACTCTGGATTTTACTGGCCTTCACTGTTTAAAGATGCCTATGAATTTTGCAAATCATGTGAGCAATGCCAGAGAGCAGGCAATATCACTTGGAAGAATGAGATGCCCCAACAACCGTTGTTATTTTGTGAAGTTTTTGATGTATGGGGAATTGACTTCATGGGCCCATTTCCTGTATCTCATGGTTTTGCTTATATCCTTTTGGCTGTGGATTATGTGTCTAAATGGATAGAAGCAATTGCCACCAGGACTAATGATCCTACTGTAGTTGTATCTTTTGTTCGGTCTAATATCATTTGCAGGTTTGGGATGCCACGAGCTATTGTCAGTGACCAGGGGACCCATTTCTGTAACCGGCGCATGGAAGCTTTGCTCCGTAAATACGGGGTTGTTCATAGGGTATCCACCCCCTACCATCCCCAAACTAACGGGAAAGTTGAAATGTCTAACCGGGAAATCAAAGGGATCATGGAAAAGATGGTCAAGCCGAACAGGAAAGACTAGTCGTTGCGTTTAGATGATGCTCTCTGGGCATATAGGACCGCGTATAAGACTCCCATTGGGATGAGTCCATTTCGGCTGGTACTTGGCAAGCCTTGCCACCTGCCAGTGGAATTAGAGCATCGAGCATATTGGGCGGTCAAACAATGCAATCTGGATTTGGAGCAAGCTGGATACCACCGGAAGTTACAACTCCAACAATTAGAAGAACTCTGGTTGGATGCTTATGAGAGTTCCCGACTATACAAGGAGAAGACCAAGTTGTTCCACGATAAGCACATCCTACGAAAATCTTTCCAAGAAAGGCAATTGGTGTTACTCTACAACTCTGGGCTCAAGCTCATGCCTGGGAAACTCCGATCTCGGTGGGATGGCCCCTATGTGGTCACCAAAGTCCACCTATACGGTAAGATTGAGCTGAAAGATCCAAAGACTGCCAGTACATTTGCAGTCAATGGACACCGTCTTAAGCCGTATCACAACACTGCTGTTAAATGCCCAAAATACGCAATTTTGATCATTTAAAAAGGCACTCATTTGTTTAAGTTTTAACAAATTATCTAATGAATTCCCCAATTTTTGTAGGATATTAAACATATTTTGAAGATGGATGCAAGCAGCTTAATTGAAAAATAAACCTATTAAAGAATGGAAGAAAAAGGGCAGAATTGGAAAGAGCTCAAGAGAGGAAAATCAGGCGAAAGAATCGCTCAGCGAATTACAAGGAATCGCTCAACGCCCAGGCCAGGACAATATCGCTCAGCGGTTAACCCTCCATCGCTCAGCGAAAATACGTCGGCAGCAACTTGCACGCGGCGCATTTATTGCGCCAGCTGGAGCCAGCCTGGCGCTGCCATGCCACGTCAGCGCCGCCCTGAAAAAGCTGCCAGAGCATTTATTACTCCGCGTAAAAAGTACAACCGCTCAGCGATTAAGCGCTGCTGCTCAGCGATAAGTACAGAATCGCTCAGCGGATCCACCAAAACCGTTGAGCGATGGACCCAAATTTTGCCTATAAATAGAGGAGGCCGTGCCCACTCGAAACCAATCTTCCACAATCCCTTCCTCCACTCCAAATTCCATTCTTTTACATTTTCCTTTGTAATTTTTACTTTAGTTTAGGTTAGGAACAAAGAGGAGGCTTGTGAAGGAGCTGGGAGATCAAAGAAGCTTGGCGAACCACTGTCATGACGGCGTGATTACGTGTCATGGTAAGCGCCCAAAACTTGCCTCCGAGATACTCTTGTAAGATGGATTCCTAATCCCCTTTTTGTTGGGATTTTGGTCATTATTGTAGTTTGCTTGTATCTATGTAACTATCGCATATGAATTTCTTATGATTTGCTTGAATCATTTTATGCCTAATGCTAGTTTTTGTTTAGTGTTTTGATCTTGGCTTGAGACTTAGTTGTATGAACGAAAGTTATATTAATTAAGTTGTAAACCAAGTTAAGATTAATCCGCTATGCTAAGCTAGATTCAAGACTTGAACGTTGTGAACGAACAGTTGCAACTATTAAAGTCGGATCTAAATCATTCATCTAACCTTGTCGCCGTAACGGGACTAGAAGTTAGCCGCTTTAACATCTGAAATAATTCTGGTGTACTTTGTTAAGCTCGTATACGAAAGTAACAGTTTAACAAAGGGAACCTGTAATCTTTTCATATGCGAAAGCAATGTAAAAGATAAGATCTGGTGGCGGGCAATCAATAAAATAATAGTTCTATGTAATAAGTTAATGGATACATAAAACTATGATGTGATTAAAATTCCCAACAAGGAACTACCTCTGATTTGTTCCCTATTTACTTTTATGTTGTTTTATTTACATATTTTAATTATCAAACAATTATCAAATCCTTCACTCCATTGTTTAATTGAACGAACTCAAGAACGGTATTTTTGTAACTTTCTGTGGATTCGACTATACTCGACTATACTGCAATTGGATTCCTTTGGAATCTAAAAGCCGTAAAGTAGGATATATATATAAATTTAATTTGAACGACAAAAGCGCAGATAAGCTTTCTAAGAGATTGGCACAGTTGTGACAAAACCTAAGCTGGGTCAAGATCCTAGAAAGTGGTTATAAAGGCTTTCATCAACTGCCCGAAGTCTCCAAGAGGAAGTGGAGGTTCAATTTCTTGCTTCCCCATGACCAATAGAGCGGCTACCGAACGTCCAACTTAAGGACGTTAAACAAAAGTGCTAGGTGGGAGACAACCCACCGTTTGTAAGTTTTTCTTTCCTTTTCTCTTATTTATTTGTTTTATTTATTTTTATTTTTTCTTTCTTGCCCTGTTTTGTGCATCGAGGCCAGTACAAGTCTTTAAGTGTGGGGTGGGAAAGTTTTATTTGTTTAAGATAGTAGTTTTAACTGTGCAATAGTTGTGGAAATTCATGAATTAGGAATAATTTAGACTAGCTGATGATCGATTTGTGCAATGTGAAATGTTGTGTTTGATTATTTGTGGCATTATGTTTGATTGAGCATTTTATAAATCCTGGCATTTTTTAATTAATTGGATGATATTACCTGGTAAGCTTTTGGGCCGTTTATAGGATGTTAACCCTACATGCCCTTCCTTTCTTTGTTGTGTGTACACTCACTAGTGTTCCAGTCCAGAACTTGCCTGATTCTCTGCATTGCACTTTTACCTTCGTATATGACATGTGATATGATTGAGGCATTCCTTGTGTATTTAGCTTACATATCCATATGAGCCTATCTTGAATATTTGACCCTTGTTAGCCCTTTGAGCCTTGTAACCTTTTATTGAATAATTAGCACAATACAAGCTAATAAACAAAGAAAAACCATGATACACCTAGCTTCAGGGCTTAGGAGAATTGTGGTACATTCGTTCATATGTGCTAAGCAACAAGTGTGGGGTTACATGAGGACATACCTTGATTTTAACATACCTTGATTTATTCTTTGTTCATGATTGATATGCCAAGAAAATTAGTCTTAATGCACAATGATATCATCTCTTGTCTAAATGTACTTTAATTTTTGGATTGTCATGTATTTTGCACAGTTGTCCGGTAATTAGTGAGTCGGCTTAAGTGCCTCCCTGAGCTTCGCGGCTTTGTAGGGGGATGTGAATAGTGTCACCGCACCAAAAAGATTTTTCATTCTTTATTTTTGTTTTTGTTTTATTTTCACTTTTAGTTCGCTCGTGTTCTTAGTTTCTTGCATGAGGACATGCAATTATTCAAGTGTGGGGTAATTTGATAAGTGGATTTTGTACCATATTTTATCATTCTATAAATGAGCAAATACATACTAAAAATGTGTGGTTTTAATACTTAATCAATATGTTTTGCGCATTGTCCTTTTTTGTGAGAAATTGAGAAAACGGTAAGTTCAAGCATTGTCTTAATCTTAGAATTTAATGTGTATATTTCTTTTGTAGTTTTCTATTTTAAATTGTAGGAAATGAATGCTCAAGAGGATCATTGAAGATATGAATAGAAGATGTGGACCAACGAATGCAAGATCAAATTCAAAAAAGAATTGGTTAAAAGATGAGATTTATAAACGCTAAGATGGATGCAAGCAGAATTAAATGAAGAATTAATCCCTGAAGAATGGAGCAAAGGGCAAAAGAGGAAAAATAAGCAAAATGACGAAACCAGAACACAGGCCACTCAGCGATAAAACACAGGCCGCTCAACGCATAAGACGACAAAGATCGCTCAGCGGTAGTACCTTATCGCTGAGCGATTGTGCCACCGGAGCCACTTGCAGTCGGCGCATTTATTGTACCGCCTGGTGCCAGCCTGGATTGCGGCGCCGCCCTGACAAAGTCGGCGTCGCCTCTACAAAAGACTGCCGGCGCATTTATGACGACAGCCTGTAGCCGCCGGAGATGACCAAATCACTCAGCGATTATACCTTGCCGCTCAGCGAAACGCCTAAACCGCTCAGCAATGGTACTAAACCGCTGAGCGGTGCCTTCGGATCTTGGCATATAAATAAAAGGCCAAGGCATTCACTTGAAGATCCATCCAAGTTCATCTAACCTTAGAGAACTTCATACTCCTCCTCTACTTCTATTGTCTACACTTTTTCCTTTTTATTTTGTGCACTTTAGGTTTGTGTTAGTAGTGCTTTGTTAGAAGTCTTTCAAGAATTGTTGGAACGTTAGCCTTGACAACGCAAGCTTCCAAAGGTTTGCGAAGTTCTTCCGTATTGTATTCAGGTTCTATTATTTCAATTCTCCGTTATCTTCTATTCTTTCCTTTTCTGTCTTTATTATGAGTATTTATCCTCCACCCATGAAGGAGTAGTTCTTTAATATCTTGCATGCGGTAACTCTGGATAGGATTAATTCGAGGTCTTGTGCTTAATGATTATTCATGAATTGTTCCGCCCTAATTAGTGATATAGCGATCGCATGTAATTGGTTAGGGTTAATTCTAGGTTAATAGATCTTGACAATTGTATGATTTATTAAACTATGATAAGGGACTTTTGGGGAACTAATTAGATTTAATTGGGTTGTGCAATTGATACATAATTAATATGGGTTTTTAATGCTGAGATCTTAGTTTTAATTCCTGTATTAATAAATGTTTAGGGAATTGACGATTGCAGTCTCTTAAGTGAATTGCGTATTAGTTAGAGATTTCAACTAATAAACAACATCCCCTTCTATGAATAATTAATTAGGAACCAATGACAATTAATCCTTGATCTAGAAATGCCGTATGCAGGATATTGCTTTAATTATTGTTGACTTACTCTCGTTTTTAATTTCTTTTTATTTAAATTCATCAAACCAAACCCCCCGATTTAGTTAAACCTTGAATTTGGTTCTAATTGCTTCCTTAAGAGACGACCTAGGTTAGCCCCTTTACTACGTTTTTGGGGTTCTCTTAGTTTATAAATTATTATTTGATCGCGCACTAAAATTAACGACGTTTTGGTGAGTGTCATCATGCTGCAGGTACTGAAACGAAAAATATGCTGAAATGCTGTATGAAAAGAAATGCTAAAAAATTCTGAGAAACATGTATAGGCCGTGATCACGGGTCCAAATAACGATCCCACTTTAGTAGGTCAGAGGGGCATACTGAAGGTGGAAGCCCGCCACAGGTGGTGTCAATATAGCATCCCTGCAAGGTGTGCGGTTACCACTCCTAGCACTGTCGAAAGAGGGCACTGCTATGGTGGGGGTACAACATCTTCCCACTGTCGAGGTGTCGAGAGAGGGCACGCGGCAGGTGGAAGCCCACCGCAGGAAGGTCGAAAGAGGGCCTACCTAGATGGTGTGAGGTTATCCCGTCATAGTACTGTCGGAAGAGGGCACTGCTATGGTGGGGATAACGGATATTCCAAAACCCATGGTCAATCTGTTATGCATGAATATCTGTAATGTATGTAACTGTTGATATGTAATTACTGTCAAGAAAACTCTCGAGACGGCTATGTATGTACACGTAATGTTAATAAGCACGAGAACTTAGTAAGGAAGATTAGAGCCCCTATCACTTAGTAATGTAGATAAAGTCGTTCAGAACCTTAGGCCAGATAATAATCAGTAGGATGTTTAGTATGTATGCACACTTAGAAATCTCTGAGCGGCCTGAAGTCCGACCTAATATGACACGAGACTCAGGAACTACAGTTATTTCCACTGAGAACCTACCGTTCTCAACCCCACTGCCTTATGACTTCAGGGACATATGATGACTCATATTACGAGGATGCTGACGAGCAGCCCGAGGAGCTATGAGCGGGTATGACAGGGTATGGACCCAGAGATAGCTGGATGCCACGATTTTTGTCAAGGGCATGCTGAGTAGTGTTCCAGTAGCCCTTGTATTTTGATGACATGTATTTTGAGGCTATGTATATGTTACGTGTATATTATTGATTGTAATAATTACATGACTGCTATGATGGACCAAATGAATGTATATTTTATGCTTTATTACTATATTATTATTCGCTAAGCCCAAGGGCTTTACCGCTTGTTATACTTGTTCTTTCCGAAACATGGCTCTATTTTATTAAATAATCGAGGCAAATGAAAAGTTTAAAAATTGGTCCCTATTGTCTTAAGCAACTATTTTCGAAAGATAACAACCTAGTGAGCTTGCGTACGACTTAAGCGTATGCAGTTAGCTAGGGTGTTTCAATATGCGTGATGATCAGTTGTGTCTGTCAGCATACATGTTTATGTGGTTATGTTACGACGGTTAGGAATAGCAAGCGCGAGAACCTAGATAAGACTAGTTCCCCTGATCACATAGTAACTTAGATAAAGCTGTTCAGGATCTTAGGAACAATAGGATAACCGAGAAAATGAACAATAGGTAGTGCTAAGGAACCCCACTGAGGACAAAGTGTTCTCACCCCCACCCACTTGGTTATGGATCCAGGGGTGCACAGTGAGGAGATCGACCCAAGGGACGTATGGTATACGACCGAGGACTGTGGATCGAAGCAGGAGCGAGTTGACAACGGACGCGCTAAGGCGTTAAATGTTTTGTATTTTGTTTTATGACTTCTATACATTTTGTGTAAATATTTATTATTATGGCTATGTGTAATGATGCTTTGGGACCTTGATTGTAATTAAAGGTATGCACCTACTTTTATATTCTACTGTAGTTATTAGCGACTGTTGTTATATATGTTCTTTTAAATCAGGCACGACTTCTACTTTATAAAATGATAATACACACATGATTTTCAAATTGGTACATATTTTCGAATAAGAACTATTTGCAAAGGTAAAGGTAAGGGTAAAAGCTAACCCGACACAATACATAACAACCCTGTGAGCATTGCTTATTACCATGGAAGTGGGCAGTTATTAGGGGTGTTACACGGTCGCCCTAAACCCTACGACAACCGTTTCCTCATGGTTTAGGGTACGCATGGTTGTGCCTGATGGATCCCCTAACATAGTTAAAACTCAAGTTTTTCAATGAGCATTTGAATGATTAGGGTTAGTGCTTTCGAATGATTCTTTCAATCGATTGATCAAGGAATTCAATCAATTGAAATCCTTCTTAAGCTTTCATTCGACTGAAATCCTCATTCATTCGATTGAAATCCAAAATTCTTTCATTCAAATCCCTTGGGAATTCAATCGAATGAACCCAAGAGTCTTTTCTCCTAAGGGCTTCTCACCCTAACTTTTCTCATTTTCCAGTGATCCAATCAGTACAATTATGGTTCCTAAACGTCAAAATCATCGAAAACCATCCTACATAACTTACTTCCTATAGTTTTCACAAAGTAGTTATGCAGTCAAATACATACATACATACATACATACATATATATACATATATATACATACATACATACATATATATACATATATATATATATATATATATACACAGTCATAAAATCAACCATATAAACAGTGAGCTTAGAGTTATATATAATAGAGTGTAGGTTCATGCACTTAGAATGAGCAAGGAACATGAAAAAGTTACGTGACAATTATTTTTCAATATTTAATGTCACACAAATCCAATTTTGTTTGATTGCCATATTTGTAAAAATTTGTTCATGTGTTTAAAAAGTTTATAGATATGTGCACAAAAATTTGTGTACATAATTATCAATGCATATAACATACATAGCTATACGTTAGCTGAATTTCAATTGTTCACTTAATATTACTATTTTTCTTGTTCAACTAACATATTGATCACAATTCAACCGCAATTGTTGAAGATAAATATCATATTGCTAGATTTAGATCATATAAAATAAGAATCTATCTAAAGTAAACAGTGAGAAAATGTACACTGAATCATTTAATTTAGCGAAACTCAAGCGTAATGATTTTTTATCAATTCCATAATGTGCATCCTCTCACTTTCACAATTTAGGGGAATTATCACTTCAAAAAATACAAATCCCAAATTGTTAGCCAACAACCTTTGATTCAGGCGCATAAAAAGATATGAAACGTAAAAACTACAACTCAAATGAACTGCAACAGCAACAAACTTTCCATTTCCCCAAGAAGGGGTCAACATACGAACACTGTTAAAAGAAACCAACAACCATTTTTGCTATTTTTGATCTTGAATGGCAACAATTATGTATTTCCCTGATTGCTGTTGCTGCAAGCAAACAAATTAGGTTAACCAAGTTAATATAATCCACCATTAAATTTTTCCGTAAAATACCTACAATTATAAAAACAAACAAGTCTTATAGCACAAAATGAGGTTGGCTTCATATACCAGACCACTACTGAAAAACGAAGGTTCTTCGTAAGTGTGTGCTTCTCTCCCTTAGATCTCTCTGTTCTGATTGGGAGCTTCCTTCTTCATATCTATGATGTCTAGCGTACACCAAATGTTTAATGTTTTCCTTCTTCTGTCGTAAATCTCTTTTGTAAAATACCAATCTAATAAACCATTGAGTTGTGCTTGAGATCGTCAAGATTGAAATGTTGAATTTTGATTTCATCTAATTTCGCTCAAGAATACAGCGAGTTCATTTCGTCATAATAATTTTATTCTTACATTTAAATCAAATGAGCTTTAAAAATAAAATTAAATAATTTTTCAAGTAATCACTTCTGTTCCATATAATCGAATGATAATTCAAAAAAGAAAAAAAAGAAGTTACCTTTTCCCATAGTTGAGTGTGGCTTTTGCAGAACCCAGCAACAACGGTAGCACCCTTCTTCCCTTCCTTATACTCAATGCACAGCTCTTCTCTAAGCCCACAAGTTATGTGGAACGCCAAACAGCATTTGGGCTCGGAGCACACGATAGCACATCCATCACAAGAATCGCAAACATAACACCTCTCCGACCACCTCTTCTTTGGAACCTTGGAGCAATCGATCCCCTCCCTCCCTTCCGGATCTGAGAAGAATACCTCTGGTACCAACACCGCACACACGATGTGGGCCCAGCGTTGGTCCGTCGTCCTTTTCATCGCACCTTCTTTCACCGGACAGAGGCAGCAAGATCCACCGTTGAAACGACACCGTTGGCAGAACCAGTCGCCTTCTGGAACACCCTTTGCGAGCGGGTTACCGTAGCAGGAAGCGTGGACCATGAGGTCACACCCGTCGCACAGAACGATTGGATCTGTGGGGTCACCGTCCGTGCTCTGGCACACACAGCATAGAATCCCGTCATCATCATCGTCGTCATCTTCCGAATTGCGGGAAGATGCGGTCAATAATTGGATCTTGTCGGCGGTTTTGTGGTGTTCGAGGCAGGGGTTGTATTGAACATTGAGATCGAAGGGCGTGTCGGTGGAAAGTGGGTGGGTTTGAAGGGCGCAAACTCTCTTCTTGGCGGGTAGGGAATAAACAGTGGCACAAGGAGGAGGTAATGGTGGGTTTGAAATTTCATGAAGCGCTGCGTTTCGGGACTCCTTGCGCTTCTTGGCAGGCAAGGCACTCTGGTGTTGGAGTTGTAATCTCAGCCTCTTGAGGAGAGGTAAGTCGCTCACAGATGTGAGCGCAGCATCCATTTTGGGTTGGTTTTTGGGGCTTTTTGCGTTGGAGAGAATGATTGAGATGAGAGGAACGAGGAAAATAAGAAGACGGGGTTTTTTTTATCTTGGAAACTTCGGGTGAAAGAGAGGGAAATTGGTTTTGTTTTGAATTGAAATTGAATGAGAAGGAAGCGGTGAATTGAAACGGAAATGAAAAGAGATAGGTGGGAAGAGGAAGGCGGGAAGGAAATTGAGAACTAGACCCCAAATTTTGAAAATAAAAATAAGGCGTCAGAACAAATATAGTGCGTTGTTTAGTCGAAGAAATATTCTTGTGGGAGAATCTGTCTAAATTTTTTTTCTTATGCATATGCACCAAAAATGTAATAGGTTTTACGTTTATATAAATATACCTTTACTAATATTGTGGGTCCTATATTTTTGTGTATGTTCTTAAGAAAAAAAATTCTTAAGCACGTATTCACCTTAAACCCTAAACCCTAAGAAAAAAAAATTTAAGCACGTACTCACACAAAAATATCTCCTAGTGGAATACCTCTTCTTACGAAAGCGCACTTTGTTCTGATTGGTGGGAAATTCCTGGCTTAGTGACTAGATTAGTAAATCATATCAGACTAAACATCAATCTGTGGAGGCACTTTGCACAAGGATGGCAAAAGTGTAACATCCCGCTTTTTCCCTTAGTAAAGATTTCATGAATTAAATAGGAGAACAAGTTCTCACACAAATTTTGGGTTAAAAACGTCCGTAGAAGAAATTCTATATGATTTTGGCAAATTCTACAGATACTAGATTAAATCCTTTTAGTCATTAGAGTGCAATGATATCTCTGAGGTGTCTGTAAAACATACTCGTATAGAGATAAATTCACACATACCCTAGATTTACCCAATTCCCTTACTAGAAAAATTAGTAGATCACAAGAATGTGATTGAAATATTTGTGAAGAAGACTCTCTCTCTGACCTTGATGGCTAGGTTTTGATGGAGACAACACACATCAACAAAAAGCAAAAAAAAGGCAAAGACAAAATCAACGAACTGCAAGAGCTCAACCGTTTAACATATTGAAGGTTCAAGTGTTTTTACCTTAGAGTCTAATAGTTAACACTTGTTTATGATAATATGGTTAATAGCTCATTAGGTTTTTAATCTAACAAGTCCAACACTTTTCCTAAAACCCTAAAATCAATTAGCAACACTTTTCTAGGGTTTGCAACACTTAGAAAACATTTTCTGCAAGTGTAATCGATTACCCACTTGATGTAATCGATTACCATCATCACAAATTTGAAGATATGTCATTTTCTATGTGAGTAATCGATTACCAATTCGATGTAGGCAGCAGAATTTGATAGCTAACCAAAAGATTGGAATCACTCCAATTAGAGACAAAACACACAAAGGATTTGGTTAAGTCCTATAATTTCACTTCTTGAATCACTCAAGAATTCAGGAGAATCACTCTCACAAAGAAGTTTGATAGAAATCAAAGAAATGCTGAATCTCGTTCTATTTTCGTATTACCACTTTGGCTGCCTTTTATAGCTTGCCAATTTGTGTTACATAATACCAAAAGTCACAAAATAAACTCCTAAAAGCTGCCCCAACAACTCTAACATAAAAATCCACTCCAAATGCACTATAATTGCATTAAAATTCAGCCAAAGATGCTTTGTAACCTATGGCTGAGCATTCAACAATTGGCTGCCCATTAAGAACCAACTAAATGCAAAACAATGCACTAATTCTCACTTATTCCATGGCTAGGCTGCTCTTATATCAAAACCAAAACTAAAAACACACTAATTGATGGCTTTAAGGCTGATTTAACAACCACAAATGCCAATTATGCTAAAATAAACTCATCCATGTTTTTGAGCCAATTATTAAGAACAAAAAACTCCAAAAAAGTATCTTATAAACTCAATCAAATTGTGGAATGCATGCCTTCAACTTGTGGACCAAGTTCCATGACACAATTAACCAATTTGGGCTCATCTTGATCCAAGCTAAGTCCAATCTTCAAAATTGCAACTAATAATTGTTTTAAAGCCTCATTGGCTTTTCTTGCTCTAGCCCGAGTCATAGGTCCTCCTAGTATTCTTATGGCTTCTTGATCTTGGGCCTTGAACATGTCCTCATCACGCCCTCCTTCTTGAAAAGGATTTGTCAAATCAGTGTCTCCATCATCTACATCAAAAGGAGATAAATCAGAAACATTGAAAGTAAAACTAATATTGTACTCACCAGGCAGATCAACTTTGTAGGCATTGTCATTGATCCTTTCCACCACTTGAAATGGTCCATCCCCCCTTGGTTGAAGCTTGGACTTCCTTTTCTTAGGAAACCTTTCTTTTCTCATATGAACCCAAACCCAATCTCCGGGCTCAAACACAACTCGCTTTTTTCCTTTATTGGCTTGTTTGGCATAGCTCTCATTTTTCTTTTGAGTTTGAGCTTTCACACGCTATGAAAGCTTCTTTACATAGCCAGCCTTAGATTGCCCTTCCTTGTGCTTTAAAACAAAATTACTAGACATGGGCAATAATTCAAGGAGAGTTAAAGGATTAAATCCATATACAATCTCAAATGGTGAACAATTAGTTGTACTATG
This sequence comes from Nissolia schottii, assembly GCA_003254905.1. Taxonomy (NCBI): domain Eukaryota; kingdom Viridiplantae; phylum Streptophyta; class Magnoliopsida; order Fabales; family Fabaceae; genus Nissolia; species Nissolia schottii. Next base: position 32,843 of record QANU01066575.1, on the reverse strand, counting down.
GATTGCCTTATTATAAGCAAATTAAACATGAGGCAAACTTAATTCCCAAGACTTAAGGTTTTGTCTTAGGACAGTCCTAAGCAAAGTACCTAAAGTTCTATTTACCACTTCGGTCTGCCCATCAGTTAGGGGATGACAAGTAGTAGAAAATAAACAATTTAGTACCAAGATTACCCCATAAGGTCCTCCAAAAGTGACTTAAGAACATAGAGTCCCTATCACTCACAATACTCCTTGGTAAACCATGGAGTCTCACAATTTCCCTGAAAAAAAAATCAGCCACATGACATGCATCATCAACCTTTTTACAAGGAATGAAATGCGCCATTTTGGAAAATCGGTCAACAACAACAAAAATAGAATCCTTGCCATTCTTTGTTCTAGGTAAACCCAAAATAAAATCCATAGACAAATCAATCCAAGGATGGTCAGGAACAGGTAAAGGGGTATATAAACCATGTGACATTACTTTTGATTTAGCTTTCTTACAAACAATACAATGCTCACAAATTTTATTTACATCATGTTTCATGTGAGGCCAAAAGAAATTTTCTTGTAAGGCCTCTAAAGTCTTCTTAACCCCAAAATGCCCCATGAGACCTCCTTCATGTGATTCCCTCACAAGTAACTCCCTCATTGAACACTTAGGCACACACAATTTATTTCCCTTAAACAAGTAACCGTTATGCCTATAATATTCATTATGAGCAGCTTTTTCACATGATGCATAAATTTCACCAAAGGTATCATCTTTTTCATACATGTCTTTCAAAAATTCAAGACCAAACAATTTAGTTTCAAGAATAGAAAGCAAAACATGCCTCCTAGACAAAGCATTAGCCACAATGTTTCCTTTTCCCTTTTTATGCTTTATGACATGGGGAAATTGTTCCAAAAACTCAACCCACTTGGCATGCCTCTTGTTCAGCTTGCCTTGTCCCTTTAAGTATTTTAAGACTCATGATCACTATGGATCACAAACTCTTTTGGCAAAAAGTAATGTTGCCATGTTTTTAAAGTTCTTACCAATGCATACAAGATTGGCAAACAATTGTTCTTTCCTAAGCACACACAAAACAGATTTCAAATGTTCAAGATGCAATTCAAGAGTAGTGTTATAGATAAGAATGTCATCAAAGTACACCATAACAAATTTACCTAGAAAACTTATCAAAACATGGTTCATCAATCTCATGAAAGTACTAGGTGCATTAGTTAATCCAAAAGGCATAACTAACCATTCATACAAACCAAACTTTGTTTTAAAAGCAGTTTTCCATTCATCACCTTCCCTAATCCGGATTCGATTGTAGCCACTTTTCAAGTCAATTTTTGAAAAATAACACGCACCATGCAATTCATCAAGAAGATCATCAAGTCTAGGTATAGGATTCCTATACTTGATGGTGATGTTATTAAGAGTTCTACAATCAGAACACATCCTCCATGTTCCATCCTTTTTAAGTACTAAAATAACAGGAATAACACAAGGACTCATGCTATCTCTTACCCATCCCTTACTCATTAGTTCATCCACTTGTTTCTAAATTTCTTTGGTCTATTGTGGATTACTTCGGTAAGCAGGCCTATTAGGCAAAGATGCTCTAGGAATGAGATCAATTTGACGCTCTATTCCCCTCAAAGGTGGTGGCCCACTTGGAACACTAGAAAACACATCTTGAAATTCCTACAAAACAGATTTGACACTAAAAGGCAATTCAAAATTATCAAAGTGGTTAGTGTTTAAAATTAGATTCTTACAATACAACACATAAAGGGGTTGTTTTGTAAGAAACATCCTCTTCACTTCCTTCTCACGAATCNATACTCTCAAGTGTATCACTCCTCTCTTTTTCTTTCCTCTCTTGGAGAATTTTTTCCCTCATACGAATTTGGTCTTCACATACTTCTCTTGGACTCAAAGGTTTGAGCACCACCTTTTTTCCTTGATGAACAATTGAAATCTTATTAGTAAAGCCATCATGGCAAGCACGATTATCATATTGCCATGGTCTTCCTAATAATAAGTGACTTGCCTCCATAGGAACCACATCACACAAAACTTTGTCGGTATATTTTCCAATGGAAAATTCTAGAACCTCACCTCATTTGCAACACCCTAGCTAGTTGGCCTATGCTTAAGTCATAGGTTTCCCTGGTTAGGTGGTTGAATGCTGGGCTGTGAATTATTACCGTTCTAGTTTATCAATTGAAATTAGGGTTACTGAAAATACGGGCCAATTTGAAATCTCTTTTGCAAATACATGTATATGAAAAGTAATGAGCCTTGCGAGTAATATAGCGGATAATGACATAACTAAAAGATAAGAGAGTATGAGTACATACCTGTAATGTGGAGCTCTATCGGCAGAAGATACACATAAGGGCTCGAATATACATAACACACCATTTTATTATAGTACATAAGTTTTATACAACATCTGGTACAATGGATAATAATATACATACATCAGTAGTAAAGCATACAAACGGAATAACTAAAAGCACTAAGTACACGAGCGGCACTACTCACTTCGTGTACGGTACAAAATCCTGTCCCTGCACTCGGGTCTGGCTGGTCTCCACCTACTTAGAGTCTCCTAGGCACTCCAGAGGCTCCTCCTCCTCACTGCTGCTTAGGTCTGTCACCGCCGAGAAGCCGCGCAGGGCGAAGCGATGTGGTCGGTCGGTCAATATCCTCTTCCGTGCAGTGGTCCGGCGACCTCGAGCTCGAACCAGCGGGGTGTACGCACCTGGATCAGTAGCTGGCGTCGGGGCTGGTGTAGGCGTCTGCTCTGGCTCCGAATGAGGCATCTCCTCATCGTTGTTGAGGCGAATCGGATCCCTGGACGCTCGTCCATCCAAATAGGGTTCAGCGGCGAAGTGCCTGGGGCTCCAAGCCTCTGGCTGGGAGGATGATCAGGCTCATCTGGTAGGTGTGCGGGCGCGAAAGTGCTCGTCTCCAAGAGGGTATCGGTGCGGTAGTTGCGCATGCGTGTGCGCGTGAATAGCCAAACATCCTTGGCCGGTGGCGAGGTCATGGCTGCAAGCTGGATCCATAATCGAGTGGGGGTGAGAACTCTAGGTCCTCAGTGAGTCTCATGTGGCTGCTAATGGTTCATTAACTCGAGTATCCTCCAGGCCGCTCAGGGGGTTTCTAAGTGATCATGCATACTAAAACCCTACTGATTATTATCTTTTGCTACAACCCTGAACATCTTTATCTAAATTAGCTAGGTGAATAGGAACTAGTCTTTCTTACTATGGCTGCGTGCTTATGACTCCTATCTTTCAATTGTAATTAAGCTACTCGTCTCAGGTCGTTCCCTTGACGAAACATCATACATACAATTCTCAAAATGCATACATATATAGATATACTTTACCACAGGCGTACTTACCTACCTAAAATCGTACATATACTTATTCACATGCAACATACACACATATTGCCACACATAAGCTTACTCAATCATCATATCTTTGTACTTTTCTAACCTCTATACTCAATGCTTGGGGGCTTGGGGATCTGTTACGCGTACCGGCTTGTCGGATTAGCGTCCTGCTTCTCCACTTTGGCACATACAGGCTTGCCGGGTCCGTGCAACTTTTTTATAGGCATACCGGCTTGCCGGGTTAGCTCTCTATCTCCATACGCATACCGGCTTGCCGGGTTAGCGCTTTTTCCTCTACTTCCTCCTTTTGTTCTATCCATCCTCTACCTTCCAGTGTCGTTAACCTCTTCAAATCAATCCACCCTTGGGCGACTGATTCGTTAACCAATCCAAACTTGTAAGGACGGGCAAGGTAACACATCGACCAATTCACTTGTGAACTGGTGAGGGGCTTGTCTGTAAGACTTTGCCAAGATAGGGCTTTCCTAGCATATAACTATATACGTGTTTCCCTAAGTTCCATTATGCTTTCTTGAACATTAAGTTATTGACCTCTAGTGTTCTAGGGTTGTCCTAACTCCTAGGTGACATCCCATCCTCATGATGCATGCTCAAATACATAATATGGCCTAAACTTACTCATTGGATCCCTTAGAAACACTAAACTCCCAACTCTGCCAGGTTTTATTCGAGTGCTTGCTGTGGTATTCGAATGAAATCCCTCGGAGGTCTTTCATTCGATTGGAATAGGCCTTCATTCGACTGAATTCCCTCGGCATCCTTTCATTCGAATGCTAGGGAATTCATTCGATTGAATTCCTAAAAATTTGCCTCATTCGACTGCTGAGGAACTCATTCGAAGGAAAGCTCATTTTGGGCTTTCATTCGACTGCATTCCTGTAGTATTCGAATGAAGACCACAACAATCGCCTTCCGAGATTCCAGTTCTCGTTTTTCCACTGTTCCTAGGGTTCCAAGTAGTACAGTTATGCGTTTCATTTTGCAATATTTTCCAAAACCCTTTTAAACCCATATCCCCCCAAAATACTATTAATCAAATCTTTAATCAGATATACATTTAAACATATATACAGATAAAAATTAAACCACATAGACAGTGGGCTTAGAATTACCCACCTCCTATCGAGATTCCGATTCGGTGACTCTGAAGGGGAGATTGTCCTCTTCACGATGGCGTGCTCCAGCTAATTTTCAGAGACTCCGGCATGAGCTCTAGATGTGTCGGAATGAAACCCTCAGTTGGCCACGGAATGTAACTTCTGAGAAGTTACGAAGTTATAAATAACCGTGCACAGTAAAAAGTTATTTTCCTTTTCTTTTTACTTTTCTTTTCTTTCTTTAACGTTTTGCTGAAGCTCTGCTTCAGCTTTCTTCTAATATTATTATTATATTATTATTTATTTATTTCTTTATTTATTTATTACTTAACTTCCTTCAGTATGCGGAGTTCGTAAAAGCTCGTCCGCCTACTTTTGAAGGACAGACTGACCCCGAGATCGTGTATGACTGGATCGAGGGGATGGAGCAAGTCTTCGAGGACCTGGACTGCACTGATGAGCAGAAGGTGAAGTTCGCCTCGAGGATATTTCGAGGAGTGGTTCGAGACGGGTGGAGGTCTGCTAGGCCTCTGCTGGAGCAGCATGAAGGAGTTATTACCTGGACTGCATTCACCACTGCTGTGGTAGACAAGCACTTTCCGCGCGGGATGTGGAACCGCAAGGAGGTAGAGTTCATGGAACTCAAGCAGGGAGATAGGACGGTGGCAGCATACACTGCTGAGTTTGACAAGCTCTACAGGTATTCCAGCACTTACCGGCTAAACCCCGACGAAGGCTGGAAGTGTGCCAAGTACAAACAGGGGCTGAAGGGCGCACTGGAGGTGGCAATGAACCACCTTGATATCTGGGATTATGCAGTTCTGGTGGATAAGTGCCTGATATTGGAGGATTCTCAGAGGAACCTTGCGGCAGAGAACCGCGAGAGGAACAAGAGGAAGCTGGCAGAAGCTGAGAGTTCCAAACAAGACCCTAGGAAGCGAGGGCCTTTCCCCGCCCCGATTGCTAACTGGGGAAGAAGACAGACGCAGCCGCCGCAGACCCCAGGAGCAAAGGGGCAGCCTAGTCGATCACGACAAGGAACACCAAGAGCTGTGTTGCCTACACCAAGATCGCAACCGCCATTAGGAGGATCGAGGCCCCTCTGCCCGAAGTGTGGCAGGCAACATGGGGAAGTCTGCTTTGCTGGCCAGAATGTGTGTTTCCGATGCGGCAAGGCCGGACACATAGCCAGGACATGCCCGACTTCACCACCTACGCCACAATAAGCTGGTCGCGTTTTTACTCTTTCTGCTGAAGAAGTTCAGGATGCTGACGACATGATTCAAGGTGAGTGTATTATGCAAGGTGAATCATTAGCTGTACTGTATGACTCTGGAGCTTCGCATTCGTTTATTTCACATGCTAGAGTCGAGGGTCTAGGTCTAACCCCCACTTTACTGCCGTATACTCTGAGAGTATCTACCCCTGCAGCGCCTCCGATGGAGACTTGCTTAGTGTGTCTTAAGGTTCCATTCCAGTTGCAGGGTAGGGCATTCACTGCAGACCTGATATGTCTTCCTCTGGTGGGGTTAGATATCATACTAGGTATGGATTGGCTACGTGCCAATCGTGTGGTATTGGATTGTGCTGCAAAAGTAGTCAGTGTCCCTCCTATGAAACCGGAGGTAACTACTCAGGGAGTGTCGGCAATGTCCCTGTATTGCTGTCCACTCGGTGGCAAAGGATGTGTGCTATTAGCCTCGTCAGATGTAAAGGCCTTGTTGCAGGTAGATCAGATTCGAGTAGTTTGTGAGTATCCGGATGTGTTCCCGAATGACATCCCGGAGTTTCCGCCCGAGCGAGAAGTAGAGTTCTCGATTGACCTTGTCCCAGGAGCGAGACCAGTGTCTATAGCGCCGTATTGTATGTCGCCAGTAGAGCTGCAAGAGCTGAAGCGGAAACTAGAGGAGCTGTTGGAGAAGCAGTTTATCCGCCCAAGCGCGTCACCTTGGGGAGCCCCAGTGCTGTTTGTTAAGAAGAAGGATGGGTCTATGCGGATGTGTGTAGATTACCGGCAATTGAACAAGGTGACCGTCAAGAATAAGTACCCGCTACCCAGGATTGATGACTTGATAGATCAGCTAAGGGGAGCGAAGGTGTTTTCCAGGATAGATTTGAGGTCCGGTTACCATCAGATTCGTGTGAAGGGCGAGGATATTCCGAAGACAGCATTTCGGTCACGCTATTGCCACTACGAATTCACAGTGATGGCTTTTGGGTTGACCAATGCCCCGACCATATTCATGGATTACATGCATCGCATTTTCCGGGAGTACCTGGACCAGTGTGTCATTCTGTTCATCGATGATATCCTGGTATATTCGAAGAGCGAGGCGAAACATGAAGGGCATTTGAGGACCTTGCTGGAGGTCTTGAGGAAAAAAAGCTGTACGCGAAGCTGTCCAAGTGTGAATTCTGGGCAAAAGAAGTGCAGTTTCTGGGCTACGTTGTATCAGAACAGGGAGTGGCGGTGGACCCAGGGAAGGTAGAAGCGGTTCAGCGATGGGGAACGCCCACTACTATCACCGAGATCCGGATTTTTCTAGGTTTTGCGGGGTACTACAGGAGATTCATCAAGGGATTCTCACAGATCGCACTGCCGTTGACCAAGCTGACTAGGAAGAATACACCATTTGTGTTCTGAAGGAGAAGTTGACGACTGCCCTAGTGTTGATTCTACCTGACCCTCAAGCCCCCTACGAGGTGTACTGTGATGCCTCCCGCATGGGATTGGGATGCGTGCTCATGCAGAACCGCCAGGTGGTGGCATTTGCTTCTAGGCAGCTAAGGACGCACGAAGCAAACTATCCGACACATGATCTAGAGCTTGTAGCTGTGGTTTTTGCTCTTAAGATCTGGAGACATCATCTGTACGGAGTACGTTTCGAGGTATTCTCAGACCACAAAAGCCTCAAGTACTTGTTTGATTAGAAGGAGCTAAACATGAGACAGCGTCGCTGGATGGAATTCCTGAAGGATTATGACTTTGGGTTAAACTACCATCCCAGGAAAGCGAATGTGGTAGCCGATGCTTTGAGCAGGAAGTCACTGCATGCGGCTTGGTTGATGATAAAGGAACAGGAGCTGATCGAGAGTTTTCGAGATCTCGACTTGGGTTTTACCCGCCGGCCAACTAGCATTCGATTTTGGAAGATTCAGGTTACCAGTGAATTCCGGATCAAGATCGCGGAAGCACAACGAAACTGCACTAATGATGACTGGCTGGATTTAGTGAAGACAGTGCAAGCAGGGAGGATGAAAGAAGCCGTCTTTGGCCCGGATGGTCTCCTGCGGTTTAATTAGCGCCTCTGTGTACCAAATGAAGGAGGGCTACGTGCTGATATCCTTCGAGAGGCTTATAGAAGTCATTTCACCATCCACCCAGGAATGACGAAGATGTACCAGGATTTGAAGCAGATGTTCTGGTGGCCAGGAATGAAGCGAGATGTGGCATATTGGGTAGAGAGGTGTGTGACATGTCAGAAGGTGAAGATTGAACACCAGAAGCCGCATGGATTACTTACTCCTCCAGAGATACCGGAGTGGAAGTGGGAAGGCATAGCAATGGACTTCGTATCAGGATTGCCCCGGACGACTAAGGGGGTAGATGCTATTTGGTCGTTGTGGACCGCCTGACCAAGTCAGCACATTTCATTCCGGTGCGAATGAACTATCCCTTAGAGAAGTTGGTGAGGATTTACATCAAGGAGATAGTGAAGCTGCATGGGATTCCATCATCGATTATCTCCGACAGAGACCCCCGATTCACTTCACGATTTTGGACAGCATTCCAAAAAGCCTACGGGACGAAGCTATGCCTTAGCACTGCCTATCACCCACAGACTGACGGACAGTCGGAAAGAACGATCCAAGTTCTGGAAGATATGTTGCGAGCTTGCGCATTGGACTTGCCTGGCTATTGGGACGAGATGTTACCCTTAGTCGAATTTTCCTACAACAACAGTTATCAGGCGAGTATTGGCATGGCTCCTTTTGAAGCTCTGTATGGTCGAAAGTGCCAATCTCCACTGTCCTGGCACGAAGGGGCAAAGTTCTGGAACTGTACTGCGGATGAGATCAAGGAAGCCGAAGAATGGGTCAAGACAATCCGAGCGAGGATCCAGGCAGCACAGGACCGTCAGAAGAGCTACGCAGACGTCAGGAGGAAGCCCTTGGAATTTCAGGAGGGGGAGCATGTATTTTTGAAGACCACACCCGCTACAGGACTTGGAAGATCCGCATCGGACCGGTTGCGTACCGAGTAGCTCTCCCACCGCAATTGGCGTATGTCCATAACGTGTTCCACGTCTCCCAACTGAGGAAGTACCACGCGTCGCCCGATCACATATTGGCGACGGATCAAGTACAACCAAGAGAAGATCTCGCTCTACCGATGACCCTTAAACGGATTGTGGATCGAAAGACTCGCACGACCAGGAACAAAGAGGTCAAGATGGTACGCGTTGTGTGGGAAAATGGAGCTTGTGAGGACCAGACGTGGGAGCTGGAAGCAGATATGAGACGAGCCTATCCTGAGCTGTTCGAACGTACGCCCAAACCTTCATTTAAATTTCGTGGGCAAAATTTTTCTAAGGTTTTTCTAAGGGGGTGGAATGTAACATCCAGATTTTTTATTAGAAAAATAACCATACATATAATTATTAAATTAATTTTCTAATCATGATTAGAGAATTAAAATGGGAAATTATCAAGTAGAATATTCTTAGGAAATAAGATGTGTCGCGATACGAAGTCCGGCCGACAACCGAGCGGCCGCTATTCGTCGACAGAATTTTCTAACGCGAAAATGGTGTCTGTGAAAATACTCTTCCGGAGAAAAATTCACAAACATCCTTAAAAATTAATACTCTTAAGTAGGGGAGGATTAGAGGATCACGACGGTATAAACGGAATATTTTTCGGACGACCGTGCGCAACGTACCGACATTGCGAGCGATAAAACACGAGCGAACCGGAACTGGGAAAAACAAAATTTCAGCTGCTGCAAGAGGAAGGGCTGCACGGTTTTTGAAGAGATTTTTTTGGGACAAAAATCATCCCTTAAATCATGCTTCCACATTTCCCATCACCATGCTTTCTTCTACTTCAAAGCCTAATCACATCATGCACCATACCTCCCACTATTCACCACATTTATTAAACCAAAGAAACAAGTAATCTCCCTCACCATCAGCTCTCAAAACCGAGAACTCTCCCCAAAGCCCCAAGAGGCCTTTGCTTTTCTCTCATTCTTCAAACACACCACCAAACTTTCAAGAGTTCAAGCACATTTCCTTCTCCTTCCACTTCCCACAAAACCGAAAATCACAGCCCTCAAGTCTCTTCATTTTAGTTTCATTTTCTTTCACCAAAAAGCAAGAGGAACAACATCATCCTCTTCATTGTGCAAGGTTCTTACCTTGAAGAAAGGAAGCTCAAGCTTTGGGAGGCAACAAGGCTTGTGGACTTCACTTCAAACTTCACCACCACCACCACCAAGCTTTCTACAGGTGGATAGTATTATCACCCCTGTCTATGGGATGTGTATGTGTATGTTTTATGTGTGTGTTTTGAGTAAGAAAGATTTAGAAATGCCATGAGTACAAATATTATTGTTGCATGTTGAGTATATTTATGTTGTTTCATGATTCTTGAATGTCCTGTTGTTGCTCGAGTATGGTTGGAATGTGTGGTGTGAACATGGGATGAGTGTAAGAGAATGAGAGAAAATAAGCCAGGAGCTGGGCGTCGAGTTTTCGCGGAAGGAGTACTGAGAGGAGTCGAGAGTTGAAGAGCGGGTCAGTAGCGGTGACCGAAGGGGTTCCACGGAGGATCCCTGGAGTGGCTGAGTAGTTCCCTGGAGGGAGTGCCGAGTGAACACCAGAAGTGGTAATGGAGTAGGGTTTCGCGGAGGGACCCTAGAGTGGCTGAGTGGGTTCTTAGGTAGTTCGGAGATGGGAGTTCGGAGATGGGTTCCGCGTAGGTACCCTGGAGTATTGAATGGTTTTCCGAAGTGCCTGAGTGGATACCATGGGTAGTACTGAGAGGGTTCTGCAGAGGATCCCTAAAGTGTTGGGGAGGTTGCATGGAGTTGCTGAGTGGGCACCAGAAATGGTGTTGAGAGGGTTCCGCGGAGGATCCCTGGGAAGCTGAGAGGGTTACGTGACGAGTGTTGAGTGTGCACCAGGAATGGTGTTGAGTGGGTTCCGCGGAGGATCCCTGGAGAGTTGAGAAGGCTACGAGAAGAGTGGGCACTAGGAGTGGTACCGAGTAGGTTTCGCGGAGGTTCCCTGAAGTGATGAGTGACTCCCTGGAGAGTAGACCGAGTGAGTACCAGTAGTAGTGACCACTGGGGTTCCACGGAGATACCCTAGAGCGGCTGACCGAGTTCCTGCAGTTCTGGCTAGCGTCAGCAGTGGTGCCAAGCGGGTTCCGCGGAGATTCCCTGACGCTGAGAGATCCCATAGAGTAACAGAGTAGGGTTCCACGGAGGTCCCCTGACACTGAGAGTGGTTTCCAAAAGGAGGGTTCCGAGGTCCATTATATTCCAACAAGTACTTAGCACGAAGAAGTCTGTGCAATAAGTTTATAATGACATGTGTTTTTACTATGAGCCAACGAAAGGTGCAGTGAACAAGTCCATGAATATATAGTTGTGCATGCATCATGAGGATAGACCACTAGAGACTATGATATGCCAAGATATTAATGAATGAAGATAACAGTAAGAACCAGAACAGTATAGAAAGATAAAGCGCAAATTATGACGAGATATGATGAATGAGAAGATGCTAACCCGGGTAAGCCGGTACGCGTAAGAGAAAGAAAGTATATGGTACCAGATACTTAAGTTGTTAAAGTTCATGCATAGTGCACAAGAGCAGGCTCATAAGGAACTCAGGCATTGTGTACGTCACCATGCTCATAAGGAACGCATGGGGCTCGATCACGTCACCAGGCTCATAAGGAACGCATGGGACACGATCACCTTGCATACATACATATGTGAGTAAAGCGTCGTTATGTCTCGACCATGTCGCCATGCTCATAAGGAACGCATGGGGCAAGGTCGCCGGGCATACAGATATGAGTAGTTGTGTCAGAACGGTCGAGGATAGAAAGCACGAGAACTTAGTAAGAAAGATTAGTTCCCTGTCACCTAGTAACTAGATAAAGCCGCCCAGGAACTTAGGCACGAAATAACTAGTAGGATGTGTAGATGCATGAACACTAGAGATCTCCTGGACGGCCGGAGCATAATTGAGTAACCAAAGCCCTAGTCATGGTGCACCACTGAGAACCACTGTTCTCACCCCCACTCACTTATGGCTTCAGGCGAGATAGATGACGTCCCCACCGAGGAAGAGGCAGATCTTGCGCAGCAGATTTAGGACTATAGACCCTGAGAAAGGGGAGGAGGCAGAGCTTTGGTCAGTGCTAGAAATGAATCGCCCCACGCCTCGTCGAGTCGCAGCACCGATACTTCTCGAGCCAGAGACTTCCGCCCACGGCGAGCCCATCCCCTACGAGAAGGACATGGAGGTCGACCCCGTCTCTGTGAGATTGCGACCGCCCAAGGCTCACCAGCAGACGACACGGATGAGGACGGCCAGGGACTATCGTCGTCTGTTCGTACCTCGTTCCCCTAGCCACGAGGCAGGCCCATCCTACGGCCCCCGAGACCCGCCAGAAGTACCAGTGCCTTCCTCACCCGAGGAGGAGTATCCTCTGGTAGCCATGGAGGAGGATGATGAAGAGGATGAGCCGAAGCCAGTGTACGAGCCAGAGGGGTCAGAGCCGGAGGATGAGGATCCAGAGGAGGACCTCGAGGAGGACCCGGAGGAGGAGTTCAGCGAGGATGCGCCAGAGACCTGACCAGCCCTACATCACTACCCTGTCATCAGACATCACCTTTTTGCTAGTAGCATTAGCTTGATGTATATTTTGCCACATGTTATTTTGTAGTACGGGCTAGGATATGTACAACCCTTTTTATGTATTAGTTCAACATTTATGATATGTACCTATAACTAATTGACTATATGACATTGACTGTTGGACCCTCTTGGTGCTGTTTACTTTACTATTCATGTATGTACAGGTATGTCAGACAACGCACGCCTTTATCTGTGATATGATTATACGGGACTCATAATAGTCCACACGCATGGCTCTAGTTTGACACAAGATAATAGTTACGTTTGAAAGAAAAAAAAATGGGTCCTTATTTTCAGTTAACTTAATTATTTCCGAAGTAAAGTAGGGACTATCAATACTCCCACATAGCAGATAACAACCTAGCGGACGCAAATTATGACTTAAGCATAAGTTGCTAACCTAGGGTATTACACACTCGGGGCAGCGCTCTCCCCTACGCCGTGTAGATTTCTGAGATTCTGGATTATTTCCAGGTTTCGGTAGAGGGTATGTTTCTAACCCTTTATGCTTTCTTTATTTAGGTTTTCAATATTTTTACTGATTAAACAGCCTTAGGGTTTACTAACGGAAATTTTGTAAATGCTTTTTGGTGTTTCAGGCGAGCAGAAGTGGACGTCGAAGGTTACCTGGAAGGTGGACTCTGGCTTCCTGGCCAAGATGCACATCTCCCACAAGAATGGCCAGCTAGTGTACGACGAGCCATCGAGTAGTCGTGCCATGAAGAGAGCAGCTCCTTCCTCTCCTTCAGCTCCCGCCTCTCCTGCCGTTTCAGCTACTACAGCTCCGGGCCCATCGGAGCCAGTTACAGCTCCCGGTCTTGCCTCTCAGCAGATGGACCTGCTCATGAGCAGGTTCGATGCATTGAGTGTGGACATGTCGCGGTTGGAGCGGCTCGAGCATATGATGGGCAGATGAGTCAGGACCTAGACGCGGTCTACAGGTACCTGGGGTAGACTCAGTCTTCCACAGCTGGAGGGGCCTCGTCCTCAGGTTTAGCTCCAACGGCGATGGAGGAGGATCCGACACCAACCACTGAGGAGGCTGAATAGGGTTAGTAGGGCTCTCTAGGGTTAGGTAAATTAGGTTTATGTACAGTGGCCTAAATGGCAATTTTGTATAGCTTATCATAGGCTAGGGGTATTTTTGTGGATTTGGCTTGTAATGAGTCGAATGGACTCCTAACCTATGCACTCTTGGCTAATTATTAATGAAAAGTTTATATTTTCTTTGCTTTCCTTAATCCTGCCATTAATGTATTTTAATTATGTGTTTTAATAGTTCAATTAGACTTCAAAAGGGTATTTTGGTCCATGTACGGCATTTTATGATTTCGGGACATTGGGTACCTCCCATGGTGCACCTGTTTCGAGAAATTTAATCTTAGTTCACAAAACGAGAGAAGAATTCGGGTTTATGGAGGAATTTAGGGTAAATTAGGGCTCAAGGGCAAAAGGGTAATTTTGGGGGTAACAGGCTAACTCTTGGTTAGTCCCATGGTACCCATTGGAGGTAAAATGGAAGCTACGCGAAGGGACTAAATCCTAATTCACCACGGCAGGGCACATAAGTGGCATTCCATCGTCAAAAGGGGCGTTTCATAGGCCATTAGCGGACCTAACAGCCGTAACCACTCACGGCTAGGTCTGGGACCCTCAATGCATCATGGCAACACGAGAAACGAATTTGGATTCGAGAGTTCGGTGAAATCGGACCTTGAACGGAGAAAAACCCATAACATATAAGCTTCGCATACGAAGGGGTAAAATCGGGAATCCGGCGGAATTCATCGCGGCGCTCATTGGCTTCCAGTCCCAAATAAGGTATGGAACTGAAATGGGAAACAAAGCACAGAATGCAAAATGCCCTGCAAAATGGACAATTTTGCTGTCATCGAATGAATGAATGCAGATTCAGTATTCGAATGAAAGAAATTTTCGTGTAGTATTCGAATGAATCATTCGAATGATTGCTGAAAAAATTTTCCCTAAGTGTTTCTCAACCTTTTCCCCCTTAACTCCCAGCTCCCTGCTTCCCTTGGGGACCCCTGAGTACCTCCCTCTTGCCTTCTTCACCTTGGCCACCCTCCGGCCTACCTCGGGCTATCTCGGGGCTATATTAGCATCGCACCCTTCAAATTCCTAGGGTTTCAGCAGCCCTTCCACCCCTCGGGGATTTTCGGGGAGAATTATGAAACCCTCACCTGTAAACAACGTCGTGCCACATCTCTTTCAGGCGACATGGCCGTCCACTGACATCCGCGAACCCTGAGGTGATCAGCCTCAAAGGAACCGACGCTCACTGTCCAGCACATCTCAACTCGTCGAGGGGGCATCGTAATCATGCTCGGAAGCATAGTGCAGCTCAGTCCTCAGGCTCCGTTGGACCTAACTGCTCTGATACCAACTGCAACACCCTAGCTAGTTGGCCTATGCTTAAGTCATAGGTTTCCCTGGCTAGGTGGTTGAATGCTGGGTTGTGAACTATTACCGTTCTAGTTTATCAATTGAAATTAGGGTTACTGAAAATACGGGCCAATTTGACACCTCTTTTGCAAATACATGTATATGAAAAGTAATGAGCCTTGCGAGTAATATAGCGGATAATGGCATAACTAAAAGATAAGAGAGTATGAGTACATACTTGTAATGTGGAGTTCTATCGGCAGAAGATACATATAAGGGCCCGAATATGCATAACACACCATTTTATTATAGTACATAAGTTTTGTACAACATCTGGTACAGTGGATAATAATATACATACATCAGTAGTAAAGCATACAAACGGAATAACTAAAAGCACTACGTACACGAGCGGCACTACTCGCTTCGTTTACGGTACAAAACCCTGTCCCTATACTCGAGTCCAGCTGGCCTCCACCTACTCAGAGAGTCTCCTAGGCGCTCCAGAGGCTCCTCCTCCTCACTGCTGATCAGGTTTGTCACTGTCGAGAAGCCGCGCGGGGCGAAGCGATGTTGTCGGGCGGTCAGTATCCTCTTCCGTGCAGTGGTCCGGCGACCTCGAGCTCGAACCGGCGGGGTGTACGTGTAACATCCCGATTTTTCTTAGAGAGATAATCGTAAACATAATTATTAAATTAATTTTTTAATCATGATTAGAGAATTAAGATGGGAAATTGTTAGGTAGAATATCCCTAGGAAATAAGACGTGGCGCGGCAAGAAGTTCGGCAGACAACCGAATAGTCATTGTTTGCCGACGAAATTTTTGGCGCGCAAAAGGTGTCTGTGAAAATACTTCCCGGAGAAAAATTCAAAAACACCTTTAAATATTAATACCCTTAGGTAGGGGGATTAGAGGATCGCGACGGTATAAACGGAATATTTTTCGGATGACCATGCGCAATGCATCGATACTGCGAGCGATAAAACACGAGCGAACCGGAACCGGGAGAAAATGAAATTTCAGCAGCTATGGGTGAGGGCTGCACGACTAGGAGAGGAGATTTTTGTACAAAAATTAATCCCCAAAATCATGCTTCCAAATTCCCATCACATTACTTGTCTTACACACTAAACCAAATCCCATCACTAGCCATACCTATGCCCATGCTTTCTACTATTCATCACATTTTACTAAATCCTCAAATTCAATTAATTTCCCTCACCCTTCAGCCACCCAAACCGAGTCCTCTCCCCCAAAATCCCAAGAGATATTTTCATTTCCCACATCCTCCGTAACAACACACTAAGCCACACCTCAAAGAACACTACCAAATCTTCAAGAGATCAAGCACTTTGCCATCACCTTCCACCTTCCACAAACCGAAATACAGCCCTCAAGTCTCCTCATCTTGGTTTCATTTTCTTCCATCCAAAACCAAGAGGAACAACCTCATCATCCTCCACCTTGCTCAAAGAACTTCATCTTGGAGAAAGGAGAAACTCAAGCTTTGGAAGTAACAAGGCTTGTAGGACTTCACTCCAACACTTCCCTCACCACCACCAGGTTTTTCTAAAAGTGGGTAACTATGCATAAATCACCTCCTTGGTGATATATTTATGGTTATGGTGAACATGTAATGAAATGCACATAACGTGTGATTTAGGTCTTGAAATAAACTTGCATGTACTGTTAATGATTCGTTGAAAATAAATATATTTTCGGAGATATGTGTTTACGTTTTACGTGCTGTGTTTTCTAAAAATGTGGGTAAGGATTTGATGAGGATAAATCATATGCTGCGTGTTGGTTGTATTCACGTTGTTTTATGATTCCTGGGTGTTCATGTTGTTACTTGTGTACTGTTGGAATATGTGGTGTTTGAACTTGGAATGAATGTGAGAACATGAGAGAAAATAAGCAAGGAAGTGTGCGCTGAGTGGTTCCATGGAGGGTGACTGGGAGGAGTCTAGGGAGTTGTTGAGGGGCGCTTGAACGGGTGCTGAATGGTTACGCGTAGAGTGACTGAGGGGAGTCCGTAGAAAGATGGTTAGCGGTGCTTGGGATGGTGCCGAGTTGTTTCGCGGAGAGTGACTGAGAGGGGTCCAGGGAGTTTGCGGAGTGAGCGCCAGTAGTAGTGCTGAGTGGGCTCCGCAGAGGTTCCCTAGAGTTGCTGAGTAATTCCTCGGAGAGTTTCTAGGTGGGTTCGGTTCCCTAGAGTTGTAGAGTGGTTCCCTAGAGTTGCTGAGTGGCTCCCTGGAGGGTTGTCGAGTGGGTTCCGCGGAGGTTCCTTAGAGTTGCAGAATGGTCCCCTAGATACTAAGTGGTTCCCTGGAGAGTTTCTTAGTGGGTTCCGCGGAGGTTCACTGGAATGGTTGAGTGGTTCCCTGGAGAGTTTCTTGGTAGGTTCCGTGGGTTCCGCGGAGGTTCCCTGGAATGGTGGAGTGGTTTCCTAGAGAGTTGCTTAGTGGGTTCCGCGGAGGTTCCCTGGAGTTGCTGAGTGATTCCCTAGAGTTGCTGAGTGGGTTCTGTGGAGTTTCCCTAGGGTTACCGAGTGGCTTCCTAGAGGGGCTTTCAAGGTCCATATATATTCCAACAAGTGTAACATCCCGATTTTTTATCTTTAGAGAAATATTCGAAAAATATAAATGATTAATTAATTTTTAATCATGATTAGAGAATTGAGGCGGAAAATTTTAGTTAAAATATCCCTAGGAATTTAGACGTGTCGCGGCAGAAAATTCAGCAGACAACTGAACAGCCATTGGTTGCCGATGAAATTTGGCACGCAAAACGGTGTACGTGAAAATAATCTCCCGGAGAAAAATTCACAAACACCTTCAAACATTAATACCCTTAGGTAGGTGGAAATTTGAGGGTCGCGACAGTCCAAACGGAATATTTTTCGGACGACCGTGCGCGACGCACCGAGACTGCAAGCGATAAAACACGAGCGAACCGGGACCGGGAGAAATTAAAATCTCCTCAGTAGCATGGTGATGGGCTGCACGGTTAGTGAAGGGAATTTAAGTCAAAAATATCTCCCTAATTTAAGCTTCCAAATGTCTATCACCATACCTCATCAAATCATAAACCATACCTTCTACTATTCACCTTTTTGCTAAATTGCTTGTGTACTGTTGGAATATGTGGTGTTTGAACTTGGAATGAATGTGAGAACATGAGAGAAAATAAGCAAGGAAGTGTGCGCTGAGTGGTTCCGTGGAGGGTGACTGGGAGGAGTCTAGGGAGTTGTTGAGCGGCGCCTGAACGGGTGCTGAATGGTTACGCGTAGAGTGACTGAGGGGAGTCCGTAGAAAGATGGTTAGCGGCGCCTGGGATGGTGCCGAGTTGTTCCGCGGAGAGTGACTAAGAGGGGTCCAGGGAGTTTGCGGAGTGAGCGCCAGTAGTGGTGCTGAGTGGGCTCCGCGGAGGTTCCCTAGAGTTGCCGAGTAATTCCCCGGAGAGTTTCTAGGCGGGTTCGGTTCCCTAGAGTTGTAGAGTGGTTCCCTAGAGTTGCTGAGTGGATCCCTGGAGGGTTGTCGAGTGGGTTCCGCGGAGGTTCCCTAGAGTTGCAGAATGGTCCCGTAGNGTTGTAGAGTGGTCCCCTAGATACTAAGTGGTTCCCTGGAGAGTTTCTTAGTGGGTTCCGCGGAGGTTCACTGGAATGGTTGAGTGGTTCCCTGGAGAGTTTCTTAGTGGGTTCCGTGGGTTCCGCGGAGGTTCCCTGGAATGGTGGAGTGGTTTCCTGGAGAGTTGCTTAGTGGGTTCCGCGGAGGTTCCCTGGAGTTGCTGAGTGATTCCCTAGAGTTGCTGAGTGGGTTCTACAGAGTTTCCCTAGGGTTACCAAGTGGCTTTCAAGGTCCATATATATTCCAACAAGTGTAACATCCCGATTTTTTTTTCTTTAGAGAAATATTCGAAAAATATAAATGATTAATTAATTTTTAATCATGATTAGAGAATTGAGGCGGAAAATTTTAGTTAAAATATCCCTAGGAATTTAGACGTGTCGCGGCAGAAAATTCAGCAGACAACTGAACAGCCATTGGTTGCCGATGAAATTTGGCACGCAAAACGGTGTACGTGAAAATAATCTCCCGGAGAAAAATTCACAAACACCTTCAAACATTAATACCCTTAGGTAGGTGGAAATTTGAGGGTCGCGACGGTCCAAACGGAATATTTTTCGGACGACCGTGCGCGACGCACCGAGACTGCGAGCGATAAAACACGAGCGAACCGGGACTGGGAGAAATTAAAATCTCCTCAGC
>QANU01066575.1:0-11339 GCA_003254905.1 Nissolia schottii | reverse complement strand
GACCTAATGTGACACGAGATCCACAGGAGCTAAAGTTATTCACACTGAGAACCTACCGTTCTCACTCCCACTGCCTTATGACTTCAGGGACATATGACGACTCATACTACGAGGACGCGGACGAGCAGACCGAGGAGCCATGAGCGGTCATGTCAGGATGTTTGCCCAGAGACAGCTGGATACTGGGATTTTGATCAAGGGCCTGCTGAGTAGTATTCCAGTAGCCCTTGCATTTTGATATTTTGTATTTTGGATTATGGGTATGATACTTTCGGATTATGTATATGCTATTTGTACTTATGATAATTATAATTTCATGATCTTTTGATGGACCAAATGTATGTATATTTTATACCTTATCACTATACTGTTATCCGCTAAGCCCAAAGGCCTTACCGTTTGTTATACTTGTTCTTCCTCCGCATGGCTCTATTTTTGTAGTTAATCAATGCAAATGGAAAGTTTAAAATTGGTCCTTATTTTCTTAACCAACTATTTGCGAAATTAACAAAGGACTAAGGTATTCCGACCAGGGGGTAAACAACCTAGTGAGCTTGCGTGCGACTTAAGTGTATGCAGTTAGCTAGGGTGTTTCAACAAGCACTTAACAGTAGAAGTTTATGTGATAAGTATATAATGTCATCTGCATTACTGTAAGCCACCCAAGGGTGCAGAGAACAAGAACATGAGTAATTGAGTCGTGCATGCATCATGAGGATAGATCACTAGAGGCTATGCTATGACCAAGGTTAATGAACGAAGATAATAATGAACGTAAGAACCAGAATAGTACAGAAAGATACAAGTGCATATGATGATGATGATGATTACGGATGAATAAGGCCATCGTGCCTACATGGCGTCACCCAAAGGAAGGCGGCTAATGAATGTATATGATACCGGTTAATTAAAATGTTAAGTTCATGCATAGTGCACAAGAGCAGGCTCGAAGGGAACGCATGGGGCTCGATCACGTCACCATGCTCGAAGGGAACGAATGGGACACGATCACCTTGCATACATACCTATGTGATTATGATATGGCTATGTCTCGACCATGTCACCATGCTCGAAGGGAACACATGGGGCAAGGTCACCGGGCATACATATATGTGTAGTAGTGTCAGAACGGTCAAGGATAGAAAGCACGAGAACTTAGTAAGAAAGATTTGATCCCCGTCACCTAGTAACTAGGTAAAGCCGCCCAGGAACTTAGGCAAGAAATAACTGGTAGGATGTCTAGATGCATGAACACTTAGAGGTCTCCTGGACGGCCGGAAGCATAATTGAGTAACCAGATCCCCACTATTCATAGTTAACCACTGAGAACCACCGTTCTCACCCCCACTCACTTATGGCTTCAGGCGAGTTAGATGACGACCCCGCCGAAGAAGCGGCGAATCCTCCGCAGCAGATTTAGGACTGTAGAGCCTGAGACAGGGGAGGAGGCCGAGCTGTGGTCAGTGCTTGTGGTGAACCGATCCCCCACCCCGCCGAGTCGCACCACCGGTTTCCCCAGAGCCAGAGACTTCCGCTGACGGTGAGCCCGCTCCTTACAAGAAGGACGTGGAGGTTGATCTAGTCTCTGTGAGATTGTGACCTCCCAAGGCTTACTGGCAGACTGCACGGATGAGGACGGCCAGAGACTACCGCCGTCAGTTCGCACCTCGCACTCCCAGCCACGAGGCAGGTCCATTATCTAGCCCCCGAGACCCGCCAGATGTACCAGTGCCTTCGTCACCCGAAGAAGAGTATCCTCTGAAGATCATGGAGGAGGAGGACGAGGATGATGAGCCAGAGCCGGAGGATGCGCCAGAGAAGCCGGAGCAGGAAGACGAGGAGGAGGATCCAGAGGAGGATCCGGAGGAGGACCCCAGCGAGGATGAGGCAGAGAGCTGACCAGCCCTGTTTCCAGACCTTGTCATCAGACGACACTTCTTGCCAGTAGTCCTAGCTTTATGTGTATTTTGATGTATGTCATTTTGTAACTCTGATAGTATGTACGAGCTTAGGATATGTATAGCCTTTTTTATGTACTAGTACAGTATTTATGATATGTATATATGACTTTCTGACATGTATGACCTTAATTGTTGGACCCACTTGTTACTTTTTACTTTACTGTTCATGTATGTACTTGTATGACAGACGACGCTCGCACTTATCTGTTATACGACTATACGGGACTTATAACAGTTCACACGCATGGCTCTTGTTTGATGCATAACAATAATCTATGTTTAAAAAGAAAAAAAATGGGTCCTTACTTTCAGTTAACTTAATTATTTTCCTAAGTAAAGTAGGGACTTTCAGTATTCCCACACAGCAGATAACAACCTAGCAGACGCAGATTATGACTTAAGCATAAGCTGCTAACCTAGGGTGTTACAGTACGCACCTGGATCAGTAGCTGGCGTCGGGGCTAGTGTAGGCGTCTGCTCTGGCTCCGAAGGAGGCATCTCTTCATCGCCATTTAGGCGAATCGGATCCCTGCTGCTACTCCCTGGACACTCGTCCACCCAAAATAGGGTTCAGCGGCGAAGTGCCCGGGGCTCCAAGCTTCTGCCTGGGAGGATGATCAGGCTCATCTGGTAGGCGTGCGGGCACGAAAGTGCTCGTCTCCAAGAGGGTATCAGTGCGGTAGTTGCGCATGCGTGTGCGCGTAAATATCCAAACACCCTTGGTCGGTGGCGATGTCATGGCTGCAAGCTGGATCCATAATCGAGTGGGGGTGAGAACTCTAGGTCCTCAGTGAGTCTCCTGTGGCTGCTAATGGTTCATTAACTCGAGTATCCTCCAGGCCGCTCAGGGGATTTCTAAGTGATCATGCATACTAAAACCCTACTGATTATTATCTTTTGCTACAACCCTGAACAGCTTTATCTAAATTAGCTAGGTGAATAGGAACTAGTCTTTCTTACTATGGCTGCGTGCTTATGACTCCTATCTTTCGATTGTAATTAAGCTACTCGTCTCGGGTCGTTCCCTTGACGAAACATCATACATACAATTCTCAAAATGCATACATATATAGATATATTTTACCACAGGCGCACTTACCTACCTAAAATCGTACATACACTTATTCACATGCAACATACACACATATTGCCACATATAAGCTTACTCAATCATCACATCTTTGCACTTTTCTAACCTCTATACTCAATGCTTGGGGGGCTTGGGGATCTCTTACGCGTACCGGCTTGCCGGGTTAGCGTCCTGCTTCTCCACTTTGGCACATACCGGCTTGCCGGGTCCGTGCATCTTCTCTATAGGCATACCGGCTTGCCGGGTTAGCTCTCTATCTCCATACGCATACTGGCTTGCCGGGTTAGCGCTTTTTCCTCTACTTCCTCCTTTTGTTCTATCCATCCTCTACCTTCCAGTGTCATTAACCTCTTCAAATCAATCCACCCTTGGGCGACTGATTCGTTAACCAATCCAAACTTGTAAGGACGGGCAAGGTAACACATCGACCAATTCACTTGTGAACTGGTGAGGGGCTTGTCTGTAAGACTTTGCCAAGAGAGGGCTTTCCTAGCATATAACTATATACATGTTTCCCTAAGTTCCATTATGCTTTCTTGAACATTAAGTTATTGACCTCTAGTGTTCTAAGGTTGTCCTAACTCGTAAGTGACATCCCATCCTCATGATGCATGCTCAAATACATAATATGGCCTAACCTTACTCATTGGATCCCTTAGAAACACTAAACTCCCAACTCTGCCAGGTTTCATTCGAATGCTTGCTGTGGTATACGAATGAAATCCCTCAGAGTTCTTTCATTCGATTGGAATAGGCTTTCATTCGACTGAATTCCCTCGGCATCCTTTCATTCGAATGCTAGGGAATTCATTCGATTGAATTCCTAAAAATTCGCCTCATTCGACTGCTGAGGAACTCATTCAAAGGAAAGCTTATTTTGGGCTTTCGTTCGACTGCATTCCTGTAGTATTCGAATGAAGACCACAAAAATCGCCTTCCGAGACTCCAGTTCTCATTTTTCCACTGTTCCTAGGGTTCCAAGTAGTACAGTTATGCGTTTCATTTTGCAATATTTTCCAAAACCCTTTTAAACCCATATCCCCGCAAAATACTACTAATCAAATCTTTAATCAGATATACATTTAAACATATATACAGATAAAAATTAAACCACATAGACAGTGGGCTTAGGATTACCCACCTCCGATCGAGATTCCGATTCGGTGACTCTGAAGGGGAGATTGTCCTCTTCACGATGGCGGCTCCAGCTAATTTTCGGAGACTCCGGCACGAGCTCTAGATGTGTCGGAACGAAACCCTCAGTTTCCCACGGAATGTAACTTCTAAGAAGTTACGAAGTTATAAATAACCGTGCACAGTAAAAAGTTATTTTCTTTTTCTTTTTACTTTTCTTTTCTTTCTTTAACGTTTTGCTGAAGCTCTGCTTCAGCTTTCTTTTAATATTATTATTATATTATTATTTATTTATTTCTTTATTTATTTATTACTTAACTTCCTTCAGAAGTTAATTCTTTTTATCCAGCTTCGTTTTTATTCGATCGCATTTTGCCCGAAAAGTTCTACTCCCAGTTGCCCTAAAAATATTCCGGACATACCGTTGCGACCCATTTATTTTTCCCTTCAGTCCGAAACAATTTCCTCAAGGACCATGGACTCTTTTGCTGAGCCGAAAAATTCTACGGATGTTTTTCAGTATCCGGGAAATTTCCGTTCGAGTCGAAACTCGTCCGGTGGCTCCCGAAAATTATAAAACAGCTAAACCTAGTCCATTTCTCAAATTTTCCAGGGTTTTGGAGGTTTAACTTGGCTTCCCTCGCTTCCTCGATGTTTCCCGGCCATTCTCGGCTATCAACGGATCATTTACCGGCTCATGGAAGCACAGGATGTTACATCCTTCACCAAGCCATTGAAGTTTATATGGCCTAGCATACGGTTTAGTGACTAGATTTAGTTTTGAAACCAATCTATCACTAGCTGCATTTGTGCTACTCCTTGTATCCACAATCATTATACACACCCTACACTTGATAGAACATCTTGTATGGAAGATGTTTTCACGTTGGGTCTCATCCACAACCTTTGATTGACTTGCTAACAATCTCCTAATCATCAACATTTCACCCTCCATGGCCCCTTCTTCATTCATCTCCTTGTCATCTTCTCCATCACTTGCTTTGGACTCGCTAGTATACTCCCCACTATCCTTGAGAAGAATCACTTTCTTTGAGGGACACTCATAGGCATAGTGACCCAAACCCAAACACTTAAAGCAGTTCACCTCCCTACTCTTCTTTTTGGGTGGTTCTAAATGTTTAGAAAGTGTCTTACTTGAAGTTTTAGGTGTTGGATTGTTAGAAATGTCAACTCCTTCCTTCTTGAATTTATCCTTCCAACTAGATGAACTCAAGTTGGCCGAGCTTATCCTAGCCACTCCTTTCCTCTTAAGTTGTTGCTCCACTTGCATAGCTTTGTGTAACAACTCCTCCATTTCAACAAACTCCTATAATTCCACAATATCTCGAATATCGTTATTCAAGCCATTAAGAAAACGTATCATGGTTAGCTCTTTATCCTCATGGACTTTGGCTTGAATCATCAACATCTCCGTCTCCTTAAAATACTCCTCAACCCCCTTGTTGCCTTGAGACAACCTTTGGAGCTTGAGTTTCACGTCCCTAGCATAGCTAATGGGAATATACCTCTTCCTCATGATGCGCTTCATTTCAGCCCAAGTTTCTACCATGGGTTCTTCATTCCTCACTCTTTCTCTTTGCAGCTTGTTCCACCATACAAGAGCATAATTAGAAAATTCAGTGACTGCAAGTTTGACCTTTTGATCTTCTTCATATTGTTTGCATGAAAAAACATGCTCAGTCTTTAGCTCCCACTCCAAGTATGCCTCCGGATCACTTCTTCCTTTGAATGGAGGGATGTTGAGCTTAACAACCTCAATTTGGTTTTGTCTAGGAATGTCGTTATCATCCTTCCTTATTCTTTCTCTTCTTTCATCCTTTCCTTGAGAACTTCGTTCCTCCAAGTTGTCCAGAAGGTCATTGAGAGAATCCATTGATTGTTTCAACAATCTCTCAAAATGTTGCATAAGAGCTTGTATTTGGAGTTGGCCTAAACCATCTCCTTCTTTGGATGTATTTCTTGTCATCTTAACAACAAAACAAAGTAACAAAGAAAATAAAATATTATAGTTGCAAAGAACTCACCACACTCAACTGCATAACGCTCTTCGAGGCTTTTTCTCGTTGAGATACACTCTTGCCTTTTACCACTCAGAATTCTCTTGAATCCCAAAGTGATATCACCAAGTGAGAATCACCAATGGCCACCAATGTAAGAACAAAGAAATAGTCACCAAATGGCATACAACAATATGTAGAACACGTTTTTTTTATTTCCTTTTTTTTTCGTATTTTCTTTTTTTTTCAAAACTAAACAATAACAATGGCAAGAAACTAAACAATAACAATGGCAAGAAACTCAAAACCTGAGCTCTGATACCAAATGATGTGAACCAACGTTATTGTTTCAATGAACTAACACAAGCTGTTTAACACATTAACTTTCAATTTGTTGGTTAATGAACTTGGCTAGAAAAATTAGTTTTTGCAAAGCAAAACTAAAAGAATTTGATAGCTAACCAAAAGATTGGAATCACTCCAATTGGAGACAAAACACATAAACGATTTGGTTAAGTCCTTTGATAATCTCATTTCTTGAATCACTCAAGAATTCAGGAGAATCACTCTCATAAATAAGTTTGATAGAAATCAAAGAAATGCTGAATCTTGTTCTATTTTTCGTATTACCACTTTGGCTACCTTTTATAGCTTGCCAATTTGTGTTACATAATACTATAAGTCACAAAATAAACTCCTAAAAGCTGCCCCAACAACCCTAACCAAAAATCCACTCCAAATGCACTATAATTGCATTAACATTCAACCAAAGATGCTTTGTAACCTATGGCTGAGCATTCAACAATTGGCTGCCCATTAAGAACCTACTAAATGCAAAACAATGCACTAATTCTCACTTATTCTATGGCTAGGTTGCTCTTATATCCAAAACAAAACTGAAAACACACTAATCGATGGCTTTAAGGATGATTTAAAAACCACAAATGCCAATTATGCTAAAATAAACTCAGCCACGTTTTTGAGCCAATTATTATGAACAATACCTAAACCGGTAATGACTAAACTTGATCAAAATTGATCAGTATTTGGCCCTAAAATTCTTGGCCACAAATTCGGCCAAGACTCACTAGGAGTGCACGACCAACAAGCTTCCATGTGGCCTAGTCAAAGTAAAACCTAATCATGACTATGGTGAGTCATATGGTGACTAAGCCCATGAGTCACCACGTGATGTCACCAAAAAGGGTAAAATGGTAATTTTGCCCAATCGCATTTTGGGGAAGTGAATTTCGGCCCTAAGGCCTATAAATACCCCATGGATGACATAAAATTTCATAGAAGAGGAAACCTTAGCAAAGCTCTGTCCGTTTACACACTCAGCCGTTACTCTGTCAAAACACTAACATGGAGACTTTCCTTCACAGAACCTAGTCCAAATTTCCTTAACCTTAACCTCACAAATTTCTCCTTGTTTCTTATAGAAATATATTTTAGATCTATCATAGAACAATATCTTGGAAGCAACCGAGCAAGTTTGGATTCTGCACAAACTCATTGAACGAGTAGCAGAAACTGTACAAGTGGGTAAACCGACCTCTCCACTATCTATGTGGTTTTATGCTAGATGATGTATGATGTTAGGATGCTCTATATGTAATTGTGATTGTATATATGTTGTTGAGATTTGTCTGGAAATTACTGGTGTTATCTGTGACTCTGTCAGAATTTAGGTAAACCTAAACTGGGATAGGAACGTAACACGTTTTGAACTAGAATTGTATGCTAGGAATTTTTTCATGAAAAAATAAGGTTATTTCTTAAATATACACAAAAAATTGAGCGGGGATGTTAAGTTTCGTGATTTTTGGAGTCCCCGACGAATTTCTCAGCAAAACAGACAGAAATGATGTTTTTGGGTAAACAAAGGTAAAACGGGAATTTTGAAATTAGGACCTGAAAAACTAGGTTAATTTTCAGAAAATATGGATTTAGAACTATCGAAACCCTTAGGCCAAGTCTTGAGTCCATCGAGTTCGTGAGAACTAAAATTCCAAAGAAAACAGGGTTTTACGGGTGAAAAACAACAATTTTGGGAAAGAGTAAAACAGCCATTTCGTGAATTTGGGGTCAAAACCAGAATTTCTAAGTATGAAAAATGATCTTAGAGCTATCAAAAACCTTAGGGTACAGTCTTGTACTTTTCCAGTTTCTGATAACTAAATTCTGACAGAAAATGGACGTATTTGGAAAAGAACTAGATCACTTACCTTGTGTGAGAAAAGGATATGTGATGAGTGATGTATAATCATATATGCGTGATGATGATATGCCATGAAAGATTTATTTTAAGGAAAGAAAGTAAGAATTATGAAAGAATGATGCATGATCTTATAGGTGATTATGTTATGTTTAGAAAATGAGATTTATGTCCCCTATGCTTATGGAAAATGATATGTGTTGATACACTAGGAGATATTGAACTATGGTTATGTTAAGAACATGATATGTGATAATTTGTATATGTTACACATGCCTTATCATGACATGTGAAGACACGAATATGACATCATGACATGACAACACACGTGCATTAAAAGGATACGACATCATGCATACTAAGACATGGATACGACATCATGACATGACAAGCACGTGCATTAAAAGGATACGACATCATGCATACTAAGACATGGAAATGACATCATGACATGACAAGACACATGCATTAAAAGGATACGACATCATGCATATTAAGACATGGAAATGACATCATGAAATGACAAGACACGTGCATTAAAAGGATATGACATCATGCATATCAAGACATGGATACGACATCATGATATGTTAAGAAACGTGCATTTAAAAAGATACAACATCATGCATATTAAGATAGGGATATGACATTATGATATGTTAAGACATGTACATGAAAGAATAGCATAAGATACGGAAATATGATAAGTTTTCCGGTGATAGGTAAAGAAGAGATTAGAATCCTCGATCACATGGTAATTAGGAAAGCTGCTCAGGACTAGAACGGATAATAACATGTAGGGAACTAGTATAATTGTGACATTTAGAGACCCCCTAAGCGGCGCAATCATAAATGGAGTATAAATAATTAGTTAAGTTCCCCAAGGATTCCTACTGAGAACGCAATGTTCTCACCCTTGCTCGTTTATGGTTCCGGGTAGAAAAGTATAGCTTATCGACGAGAAGGAGGTATGGTAAGACAGCGAACGACCGAGCAGAATGAAATGCCGTAGCTAACAGCCTACGCTTAAGTCGTACGCATGCTCGCTATGTTGTTTACTACTTGGGGGGAATACTTATAGTCCATTACTATTTTTATGAAAATATTCGTTTATGAAAATAGGGACCGATTTCAAACTTTTCCTTTGTATAGTTTATTTCATAAGATAGGAGCCATGCGTTAGAAAGAACAGCTATTACAAGCGGTAGAGCCCTTAGGCTTAACATACAGCAGTCTAATATTAACAATCGGGAAGTACACACCCATTCGGTCCATCACGGAAAGGCATATAGTTATCACAATAAATAATGTACAATCATCATATTCATTTATATAGAATACATGTCATCAAAATATAAGGGCTAACTGTAGCACTTCTCAGTATGCCCTTAGCAAAACACTTGTTTCAGCTATGCTCTGGGGTCTACTTCCTTGCATGACCGCTTTACAGCTCCTCGGGCGGTTCGATGGCGTCCTCGTAGTATGAGTCATCATAGGTCCCTGGAGTCATAATGTAGTGGGGGTGAGAATGGTAGGTTCTTAGTAAAAAACCTCAGCACTGGGATCTTGCGTTTTATTGGGTTACACTCCAGGCCGCTCAAGGGTTTCTAAGTGTGCATGCATACTAACATTCCTACTAGTTATTATCTTTGCCTAGGGTCCTGAATGACTTTATCTAAGTTACTAGGTGATAGGAGATCTAATCTTTCTTATCTAAGTTCTCGGGCTTGTTAATTTTCTTCGCGTATATACATAGGCCGTCTTGAGCGTTCTCTTCATGGTACTTACACTATATAGACTTGCATGCACTTTCATACACTTATACATCATATAGCCATTTCTCATATACTTATTCCTTAGGCCTCTTATGCATGGGGAAAACTGGGGTTCTTTCTTTCATTCTTTCGTTCTTAGTTCCTAGAGTCCTTCCACCCTTGTAGTCGTGGCCTAAGACTACAACCTTCTTGGGTTCCCTATCGTTGATGACCTGGTAGCGCTCTAATTGGTGTGGTAGCTAGCCACGTAAAGCTCATAGGAAGAATGCATCGAGCAACGATATGAATAACCATCCTACTGTTGGGATGGCGAGGGGCCAGCCTTGGCGACGCGACTAAGCGTGGACTCATTAGCGCCACCCTAGCATGCCCTTTCGACGCTACCTACAGGGGCTTCTGTAACAACCCGATTTTTCCGTACACGAAAAGCCGCGAGTTAGCCGTCGTGGAAAATCGAAAAAGTAATTCGAGGATCCCGAAGGGGGAGTTAACCGGTAAGATCTTCGAACTAGTGGTCGGAGTTAGGTTGTGTTGTCCGAGAAATTTTCCAGCGCATCCGGAAGAGTTTTGACTCAAACGAAATTAGTTTTGGATACCGGGAAACGCTCGGGGGATTTTTTGATACGATGAAACAGTCAGTAGTCCCCGAGTGGTAGCTCCCGGGACGAAGGGAAAAATCAATGGGTCACAACGGTGTGCCCGAAATATTTTTGGGGCAGCCGAGGCGTGAGAAATTGAGTGAAACGCGATTTATCGGGACCAAAACGGCCCTAAATGGAGTAGGGGATAATTAACTCTTTTAGGATAAATAAATAAACAAACAAATAAATAAATAGTAATAAAAATAACATAGTAATAATAATAATAATAAGAATAATAATAATAACAATAATATTAATGTAATAATAATAGTAACAAAAGGCAAGCAAAAGAAAAAAGAAAGAAATAAACAAGAAAAAGGGAAAAGAGTGAAAGGCTATAAATAGCCACTCAGAACGTCATTTTCATTTTGTTTTCACTGCAAGGAGGTCCCGCTCGGATACATCGCGGAAGCGCTTTCGGACTCCGGAAAAAATTGCAGGAACTCACCACCGCGAGGGGAAAATTCTCTACTTCAACTTCACCGGACCGGAATCTCCATCC
>QANU01066531.1:49008-61067 GCA_003254905.1 Nissolia schottii | reverse complement strand
AGAAGCTTTCAACGAGATTGGCATGGTTGTGACAAAACCAAAGCCATGTCAAGATCCGAGAAATTGGTTAAAAGGCTTTCATCAGTTCATCCGTTGCTCTTCCCTCTCTTCCTCACCCAAAACCGTGCCCTTTTTCATTTCCGTCTCTCAAAACCGAATCCCCTTGCACAATGAGCCATTCCGGTAGCCGGCTTTCTCGTTCCAAGAATCTGGGATCCTCATCTTCTCCTAGTTTCCCTCGTTGGTTTTCCTCGGAAGCGCAATGGCGCAATTTCGAGGCTAACTACAAGGAGCGAGACATTATGGAGCCGAAAATCCTCGATCGTGACACTTTCGAGGAGATCGCGCCGGAGGTCCTCGTCTAGCTGGACTCTGCGGAATTGCTGGAGTTTGCGTGTATCAGCCGCCCCGTGTATCCACAGCTGGTACGGGTTTTCTACAGTAACATGCGGATGGCGGACAACATTTTGACCACCGAGGTCAGTGGTGTGCCGATCGAGCTGCCCTTGGAGTTGCTCGGGGCCGTGCTCGAGATTCCGGCTATCGGGCACAAGCTGACGTCCGGGGTTTTCAAATGGGCGGTGATGGCTGCGATTGGGCATTCGGGCATCAAAAGCTCGAAGATTCGGCCGCAGGTCAGCGGCCTGCCGGTGGACCAGTGCATCTACCACTACTTGCTGACCCATACCTTCATCCCAAGGAGCGGGAACCACTCTGTGCTGTCTTGGGACAACTGCCTGGTATTGTGGGCGCTAGCGAAGGGACACGGGCTTAACTAGGCCCTGCTAGTGATGCACCGCATGGCTCAGGCGCGTACCTGGGGCAGCGCTCTCCCCTACGCCGTGCAGATTTCTGAGATTCTGGATTATTTCCAGGTCCCCGTGGAGGGTATACTTTTATTTTCTTTATGCTCCTTCATTTAGTTTATAATACTTTTGCAATTTATATGGCTATGAGGTGTACTAACAAAATCCCTATTAATCTTGCAGGGGAGCAGAAATGGACCTCAAAGGTGACCTGGAAGGTGCATTCCGGCTGCCTGGCCAAAATGCACATCGCCCACAAGAATGGCCAGCTAGCGTACGATGAGCCATCAGGTAGTCGTGCCAAGAAGAGAGCAGCTCCCTCATCTCTCTCAGCTCCCTCTTCTATTGCCGGTCCAGCCACTGCAGCTCCTGGTCCATCCGAGCGCCTCGAGCAGATGATGGGGCAGATGAGTCAGGACCTGGATGCGGTCTACAGGCACCTGGGGTGGATTAGGTCTGCCACAGCTGGAGGTGCCTCATCCTCAAGTTTAGCCCAGGCGACGATGGAAGAGGATTCGACACCAGTCATTGAGGAGGCCGAGTAGGACTAGTATGGCTCCCTAGGGTTAGTTAGTTAGGTTTATGTATAGTGGCCTTAAGGGCAATTTTGTATAGCTTATCATAGGTCAGGGGTATTTTGGGGATTTGGCTTATAATGAGCCGAACGGACTCCTGACCTATGTACTCTCGGCTAATTATTAATGAAAAATTCATATTTTCTTTGCGTTCTTTAGTCCTGCCATTTAATGTATTTTAATTATGTGTTTAATAATTAAATTAGGCGTCAAAAGGGTAATTTGGTCTGTGCGAGGCAATTTACGGTTCCGGGACATCGGGTACCTCCCATGATGCACCTATCTTAAGGGAGTTGATCTTAATTTGCGAAGCAAGAAAGGAATTTTCAAGATTATGGAGGGATTTAGGGCAAATTAGGGCTCAAGGGCAAAATGGTAATTTTGGGGCAACGGCTCCCGGCTAACCCTTGGTTAGTCCCGTGGCACCCATTGGAGGTAAGATGAAAGCTACGCGAAGGGATTAAACCTAATTTACAATGGCGGGGCACATAAGTGGCATTCCGTGGTCAAAAAGGGCGTTTCTTAGGCCATTAGCAGACCTAACGGCCGTAAAGACTCGCAGCCAGGTCTGGGACTCTAAAATGCACTGTATCAACACGGAAATGAACTTGGATTCGAGAATTCGGTGAAATCGGACCTTGAACGGGAAAAACCCATAACATATAAGCTTCACATATGAAGGGGTATAATCGGGAATCCAGCAGAATTCGTCACGACGCTCGTTGGCTTCCAGTCCCAAATAAGGTATGGAACTGAAATGGGAAGGCCTCGGGTGGAAACAAAGCACAGAATGCAAAATGTCCTGCAAAATGGTCAATTTTGCTATTATCATTCGAATGAATGCAGATTCGGATTCGAATGAAAGAAATTTTCGTGCAGTATTCGAATGCGGCATTCAACACTTTTCCTTCTTAACTCCCAGCTCCCTGCTTCTCTTGAGGACCCCTGGGCACCTCCCTCTTACTTTCTTCACCTTGGCCACCCTCCGACCCACCTCGGGCTACCTCGGGCCTGCTCGGCATCTGGCTCCTCAGGTTCCTAGGGTTTTGGCAGCCCTTCGCCTCTCGAAACTCTACGGAAGACCTGCAATACCCTGAATTGTAAGCAACGCCGTGCTTCATCTCTTCCAAGCGACATGGCTGTCCACTGACATCCGCGAACCCAGAGGTGATCAGCCTCAAAGGAACCGACGCTCACTGGTCCAGCGCATCTCAACTCGTCGAGGGGGCACCGTAATCATGCTCGGAAGCATAGTGCAGCTCAGTCCTCAGGCTCCATTGGACCTAACTGCTCTGATACCAACTGCAACACCCTAGCTAGTTGGCCTATGCTTAAGTCATAGGTTTCCCTAGCTAGGTGGTTAAATGCTGGGCTGTGAACTACTACTATTCTATGTTATCAACTGAAATTAAGGTTACTGAAAATACGGGCTAGTTGAAAACTTTCTTTGTAAATACATGTATATAAAAAGTAATGAGCCTTGCGAGTAATACAACGAATAGCGGCATAACTAAAAGGTAAGAGAGTACAAGCACATACCTGTAGCGTGGAGCTTTATTGGCAGAAGATACACATAGGGGCTCGAATATACACATGTCATAACATTATAATACATAAGTTTATACATAAATCCGTACAGTCGGATAGTAATATACATATCAGTTCAAATAATGTACATATGTAATGACTAAAAGGAAACTACATGGACGAGCGGTACTGCTCGCCTTGTGTACGGAACAAATCCTAACCTCCTACTCTCAAGTCCTGCTATACGCCACCTACTCCAAGTCTCCTAGGCGCTCCAAGGGCTCCTCTTCCTCGCTGCTCATGTCTGTCACCACAGAGAAGTCGCGAGGGACGAAGCGGCGTGGCCGAGCTGACAGTATCCTCTTCCTGGCGGTGGTCCTGCGGCCTCGGGCTCGAACCGTCGGGGTGGACGCTCCTGGGTTTGTCGCTGGCGTCGGGGCCAGTGTAGGCGTCTGCTCAGGCTCTAAAGGAGGCATCTCCTTATCGCCATTGAGGCGAATCGGATTCCTGCTGCTACTCCCTGGACGCTCGTCGATCCAGATCGGGTTCCTCGGTGATGTCCCTGGGGCTCCGAGCCTCTGCCTGGGAGGACGATCTGGCTCGTCGGGTAGGCGTACAGGTGCAAAAGTGCTCGTCTCCAAGAGAGTAAATGTGCGGTAGTTACACATGCAGGTGCGCGTAAACAACCATATATCCTTGGCCGGTGGCGACGTCATGGCTGCAAACTGGATCCATAATCGAGTGGGGGTGAGAACTCTAGGTCCTCAGTGAGTCTACTGTGGCTGCTACTGGTTCATTAACTCGAGTATCCTCCAGGCTGCTCAGGGGATTTCTAAGTGATCATGCATACTACAAACCCTACTGATTATTGTCTTTGGCTAAAACCCTGAATAGCTTTATCTAAATTAGCTAGGTGAATAGGAACTTGATATGAAACTCTAGAGGAATTTGGCCCAATCTTCACGGCGTAGGCAAAACAAAAGGAATTCAAATAAAACGGATAATTGAAAAGAGGGATATGAGCAAACACTCTAGATTTGGAAAGGAAAAATTGGGAGTGATAGACCCTAAGTTTGTAGAGTTCAATGACCTGACAATTGTAATTAGCCAACCAACGTTAAAGGGAAACGTGACCTGCTAATTAGACGACTGTCCAACCACGAACACAATTAAACCAAACCACACAACAACGCACCTGGGTTGAAGCACGAATTGGGGGCTTTTGGAAGTTTGAATCACCAACCTTATAAAGAAGATTGACAAGACAAGGTCTCACAAGAGCAAAAGAAGATATAAAAAAAACTCTCACAATGGGAGAAAGAATTCTGAAAATTCAGATTGTATTTCACTTCAAGGATGCCTTATGAATTACAAAGTTCTCCTATTTATAGGACTTATTAGAACCCTTTCAAATCACCACTATTCAGAAATTTATTGGTCACTATTTAACATTGATTACCCACTACATTATTAGCCACTAAAACCCATGCACTAAAATTCCACCTCCCAAAGTTAAATGCTCCACTAATAAAAGCTGTTAACTTCACCAACGAAAATGACCACCTAAAAGACTTCGTTTGGTCTTCTTGTCTTCATGGAAGTTGAAGCATTTTGTCTTAGCTTTCAAATGGCACCGGTTTCATCTTAATTGGATTACTACAGCCCAAGTTATGACCCAATTATCACAGGCTGCTCAAAGTCCAACGACAACATTATTGGTTTTGGGCTTGGATGATCATTACTTCTTTTGGGCTTGTATTTTCAGATTGCCATTGATTATTTAGAGCCAATATTTCTTTATTAACTATTTCTTGTATTCTTCTCATCCTTCCCCTTGTCATTGGGCCCCCATCTACTTGGACTTGGTCAATTGACTTGATGGCTGGGTTCATATCAGAACTAGTCTTTCTTACTATGGCTGCGTGCTTATGACTCCTATCTTTCGACTGTAATTAAGCTACTCGTCTCGGATCGTTCCCTTGACGATACCTCATACATAGAACTCTTAAGATGCATACATATATATATATATATTACCACATGCGCACTTACCTACCTAAAATCATACATATACTTACTCGCATGCAAACATACACACATACTGCCACACATACACTTACACAATCATCACATATTTTCACTTTCCTAACCTCTACACTTTATGCTTGAGGGACTTGGGGATCTCTTACGCGTACCAACTTGGCGGGATAG
Organism: Nissolia schottii; assembly: GCA_003254905.1. Lineage (NCBI taxonomy): Eukaryota > Viridiplantae > Streptophyta > Magnoliopsida > Fabales > Fabaceae > Nissolia > Nissolia schottii. Next base: position 55,948 of record QANU01066531.1, on the reverse strand, counting down.
CGTCCTACTTCTCCACTTTGGTACATACTAGCTTGCCGGGTTAGTGCATCTTTTCCTTGGGCATATCGGCTTGCCGGTTAGCACTTTCTCTTCTTACGTGTACCGACTTGTCGGGTTAACGCTTTTTCCTTTACTTTCACCTTTTCTGTCCATCCTTTACCTTCCTGTGTCATTAACTTCTTCGAACCAATCCACCCTTGGGCGACTGACTCGTTAACCAATCCGAACTTGTAAGGATGGCGAGGTAACACATCAACTAATTCACTTGTGAACTGGCGAGGGGCTTGTCTGTAAGACTTTACCAAGAGAGGGCTTTCCTAACTATATACGTATTTTCCTAAGTTCCATTATGCTTTCTTGATCATTAAGTCATTGACCTCTAATGTTCTAGGGTTGTCCTAACCCCTAGGTGACATCCCATCCTCATGATGCATGCTCAAATACATAAGTATGGCCTAACCTTACTCATTGGATACCTTAGAAACACTAAAGTCCCAACTCTGCTAGGTTTCATTCAAATGCTTGCTGTGGTATTCAAATGAAATCCCTTGGAGTCCTTTCATTCGACTAAAATAGGCTTTTATTCGACCGAATTCCCTCGGCATCCTTTCATTCAAATGCTAGGGAATTCATTCGATTGAAATCCCAAAAATTCACCCTCATTTGACTGCAAGGGAATTCATTCGAAAGAAAGCTCATTTTGGCTTTCATTTGACTGAATTCCTGGCGTATTCGAATGAATACTACAAAAATCGCCTCCCACGACTTCAGTTCTCAAATCTTCACTGTTCCGAGGGTTCCAAGTAGTACAGTTACGCGTTTCATTTTTCCATCGTTCACAAAACCCTTTTTAACCCATATTAGCCCAAAATACTACAATTCAAATCTACAGTCAGCTATACAGACAAGCACATATACAGGTAAATATTAAACCACATAGACAGTGGGCTTAGGATTACCCACCTCCGATTGGGATTCCGATTCGATGACTCTGAAGGGGAGATTTTCCTCTTCACGATGGCGTGCTCCAGCTAATTTTTGGAGACTCCGGCACAAGCTCTAGATGTGTCAGAACGAAACCCTCGGTTGACAAAGAAACGTAACTTCTGAGAAGTTACGAAGTTATAAATAACCATGCACAGTAAAAAGTTATTTTCTTTTCCTTTTCTCACGTTTTGCTGAAGCTCTGCTTCAGTTTTCATTTATTATTATTATTATATTTATTTATTTATTACTTAACTTCCTTCAGAAGTTAATTTCCTTTATCTAGCTTCGTTTTTATTTGATCGCGTTTTGTCCGAAAAGTTTTAATCCCGGTTGCTTTAAAAATAATCCGGACATACAGTTGCGACCCATTTATTTTTTCCTTCGGTCCGGAACAATTTCCTCAGGGACCAGGGACTCTTTTGCTGAGCCGAGAAATTCTACGGACGTTTTTCAGTATCTAGGAAATTTCCGTTCGAGTCGAAACTCGTCCAGCGACTCCCTAAAATTATAAGTTAGCTGAACCTAGTCCGATTCTCAAATTTTCCAGGGTTTCGGAGGTTTAACTCTGCTTCCCTCGCTTCCTCGGCGTTTCCCGGCCGTGCTAAGCTGCAAAACAGACAGTTTACCGACTCGTAGAAGCACGGGATATTACAAAAGTAAGGTTATGAAAGATGTTTTATGCTGCCTAGTTCATACACTCCCATGCCCAAATGATTTATATTTAGATTATGATGTGATTATGTGATTATATGTTTATGTGTTTGAGCAAGCATGCATCATGAGGATAGATCACTAGATGTTGTTGTCTAATGAATGAGTAATGAATAAAGATGAGAATGAAATGTAGGAACAAGAGCATGATGAGAAAAGATAAATGTGCATATGAGAGAAAAGAATGATGATAAGCATGACATGTTATGAATGAAAGGTTATGAAAGTATGATGAGGTAAAGAATGAATGATGATGTGGTTCGCTTCCGACTTAGCCACGAGGGCGGCCCCTCGCCACCCAAGTGTAGGGGTGGAGTCATGTTTGCCCGGGAAATAGACAGAAAAGGCAGGTCGTACACCACCATGGGATGACGGTCCTGAGGTGTACGAGGGAGTACTGCGACACAAGAACAAGAAGAGTTATGATTAAAGAGATGATGAATGATATGATGACATGCATTGAAATCCGTGCCTCATCGGCATGATGACCCCCTGCATAGATACCGTGCTCAAAAATGTGCATGATGAAAGATACCATGCTCGAAGGTAGCATGAAGTCCCGTGCCTGGCAAGCATGGTGGAATGTTTACCGCGCAACATAAGCATGATGACTAGTTGTGTCTGTCAGCATACATGTTTATGTGGTTATGTTACGACGGTTAGGAATAGAAAGCGCGAGAACCTAGATAAGGAATCCTAGTTCCCCTGATCACCTAGTAACACAATAAAGCTGTTCAGGATCCTAGGCCAAGATAATAATCAGTAGGATTTTAGTATGCATGCTCACTTAGAGATCTCCTGAACGGCCGGGAGGATAACTGAGAAAATGAACCTTTGTTAGTGCTAAGGAAACCCACTGAGGACCAAGTGTTCTCACCCCCACCCACTCAGTTATGGATCCCGCAGGTGTGCAGAGCGAATGGACTGACCCGAGGGACGTCTAGTAGACGACAGAGGACTGCAGTAGATCAAAGCCAAGGCAAAGGGATGGCAATGGCACTAGGATGATATATGTTTTGTCTTATGACTTATGACTTTTATATGTTTTGTGTAAATATGTATTATTATGGCAATGTGTACCTATGTGGGACCCTGTTTGTAATTATATATATATTTGCACATGTACCCTTTATGATCTACTGCGATTCCCACTCAATTTATGTTCGATGCTAACGATTGTTGTTATATATTGCCTTGATCACACACGGCTCCTACTTTACAAATGATAATGCACAAGAAAAGTTTTCAAATGGGTCCATATTTTCATATAAATATATATTAGCAAATTTAAAAGTAAGGGCTGAAGGTAACCCGACACAACGGATAACAACCTTGTGAGCATTGCTTACTACCATTGAAGTGAGCAGTTAGCAGGGGTGTTACAGTTGGTATCAGAGCAGTTTGGTCCCATGGAGCCTGAGGACTGGACTGCACCATGCTCTTGAGCATGATTCACGGTGTATACTCAACTAAGTTGTATGTGCTCGGTCTTTGTGCACTAGCTCATCTTGAGACTGATCAACTCAAGATTTTGTAGGTGCAACGAAACCAGCTATGTCGCCTTGATGGGATCCTACGCAACGCGACACTACAGACGCCAGTCTCACCGGGAATTTCGGGGACGAAAGTTTTCTAAGGGGGGTGGAATGTAACATCCCACTTTTCCCTTAGTAAGGATTTCACAAGTGAAATGTCAGTAGAAGTTTCCCGTATAGGTTAAAAATATAAAAGCCTGACTTCTTAGGACAATAGTGCCTGTAGAAATCTTTTAGTCTAGATTTTCAAAAACCTGATGACATTCAAATGACTCCTTTTGGTCCTTAGAATTCGATTAAGAAAGCAGACCGTCGGAAAAACGGAGTTCTGCTCAGTTTCGGACGATTCTGCAAACACCTGATTAGCTCCTTTCAGCCTCTAGAATTGATCAGAAAGTCTTAAGTCTATGGAAACCCAACCCCTATGGAGAGAAAGGTTACAAAATCCCTAAAATGAACCCCAAAACCTCATGAAAGAAAATAGGCGGGAACAGGCATCGCAGAAGTGCAAGCGGAACGGCTATCAGCGGTCACAGGAGCTCAACGAGGCATCAAAGGTATCTGTGAAGAATACTCATCCGGAGAAGAAGTCACAAATGCCTTGAATGAACCATACTCCTAGGTAGAGGGAAATTAGAGGATCGCGACGGTACAAACGGAATATTTTTCGGACGACCGTGCGCGACGCACCGACACTGCGAATGACCAAAAACGAGCGAAACGAGACCGGGTTGGACCCACATCTGAATTGAGCACGTGGGGATAGCAGATTTTTGTGAAAAAATATTAAAATATAGGTCACTGTTCATTGATTTGACCTGATGTGACCTTATAATTATCCAACACAATTAATTAATTAAGAAATTAAATTAGAAAGGGTAAAATGGTTATTTTGACAAAATTTATGACCAATCTGCCCCCATCAGCTACAGCCTCCCTCCCCTATAAATACCCCCTCATTTCTCTCATTTTTCATAAATTCACAACTCTCCTAAAACTCTGCTGGAAATTCATTCAGTCCAGAAACTCTGCTGAAACACTGTCAGGAACTGGGAGGAACTCAACACTCAAGGAACCCTCATCTCCATAGCCATCTCTAATCTTCTCTAGGACTCTAAGAAGGTGGGTAATCCTAAGCTATCTCACCTCTTTGGTGGCTCTATGTGTTTGTTTGATTGTATGCTTATGTTATGCCTTATGATAGAAATGCTTGGTTAGGATAGGTAGATGACTTCGCTATGATTTTCTATGCTTTCTAAGTTAAACATGATTGTATGATGATGGTTGGAACTGGTGGTGAAGCCCAAGAAGTGGCCATCGTTATGGTTAAAGAAACATTAAGAAAACAAAGGAGGAACTTCAGTCACGCCCAGAGCGTTGAGCGGCCTCCAGGGACCGCTAAGCGGCCTGGGACATAACTTTTGGAAAATGTTTTAAAAACTGATCTGTGACTAGGTTGACTCCAAGGATTGCTGAGCGGTACCTGTGAGCATTGAGCGGTGCCAGTGACCGCTGAGCGGTACTCATGGGCGCTGAGCGGCCTGAGCGGTGGTTGCGTCATGGGAACTGTTTTATGAAAGTTTATGAAAGTAAGGTTATGAAAGATGTTTTATGCTGCCTAGTTCCAACACTCCCATCCCCAAATGATTTATATTTAGATTATGTGATTATATGTTTATGTGTTTTTAGCAAGCATGCATCATGAGGATAGATCACTAGATGTTGTTGTCTAATGAATGAGTAATGAATAAAGATGAGAATGAAATGTAGGAACAAGAGCATGATGAGAAAAGATAAATGTGCATATGAGAGAAAAGAATGATGATAAGCATGACATGGTATGAATGGAAGGTTATGAAAGTATGAATGATGATATGGTCTGCTTCCAGCTTAGCCACGAGGGCGGCCCCTCGTCACCCAAGTGTAGGGGTGGAGTCATGTTTGCCCAGGGAACAGACAGAAAAGGCAGGTCGTACACCACCATAGGGACGACGGTCCTGAGGTGTACGAGGGAGTACTGGGACACAAGAACAGAAAGAGTTATGAATAAAGAGATGATGAATGATATGATGACATGCATTGAAATTCGTGCCTCATCGGCATGATGACCCCCTGCATAGATACCATGCTCAGAAATGTGCATGATGAAAGATACCATGCTTGAAGATAGCATGACGTCCCGTGCCTGGCAAGCATGGTGGAAGGTTTACAGTGCAACATATGCGTGATGACTAGTTGTGCCTGTCAGCATACATGTTTATGTGGTTATGTTACGATGGTTAGGAATCAACATACATGAAAGCGTGAGAACCTAGATAAGAAAGACTAGTTCCCCTGATCACCTAGTAACATAGATAAAGCTGTTCAGGATCCTAGGCCAAGATAATAATCAGTAGGATTTTAGTATGCATGCTCACTTAGAGACCTCCTGAACGGTCGGGAGGATAACCGAGAAAATGAACCTTTGTTAATGCTAAGGAACCCCACTGAGGACCAAGTGTTCTCACCCCCACCCACTCGATTATGGATCCCGCAGGTGTGCAGAGCGAATGGATTGACCCGAGGGACGTCTGGTAGACGATAGAGGACTGCAGCAGATCAAAGCCAAGGCAAAGGGATGGCAGTGGCATTAGGATGATATATGTTTTGTCTTATGACTTATGACTTTTATATGTTTTGTGTAAATATGTATTATTATGGCAATGTGTACCTATGTGGGACCCTGTTTGTAATCATATATATTTGCACATGTACCCTTTATGATCTACTGCGATTCCCATTCAATTTATGTTCGATGCTAACGATTATTGTTATATATTGCCTTAATCATGCACGGCTCATACTTTACAAATGATAATGCAAAAGAAAAGTTTTCAAATGGGTCCATATTTTCGTATAAATATATATTAGCAAATTTAAAAGTAAGGGCTGAAGGTAACCCGACACAACGGATAACAACCCTGTGAGCATTGCTTACTACCATGGAAGTAAGCAGTTAGCAGGGGTGTTACAGCCAAGCATTGAGATCTTCCATCGATGCCGTGAAGCTTTGAGGCTTCGCCTTGGCTTGGTCATCCAACAGTTAATCACTCCACGTGGGGGTGGATGAAGGTTCCCACTAGGAGGCTTCTTGAACTGTCCCTTTACATGTTCTAACCTTCCCCTAGTAGCAGGAAGAAAGTCTCCAAGCCCTTCACATAAGGTTCACATCTGGCCATCAGTTTCCAATTGAGCATACTCACATGGTCCAAGGAGAGGGACATGTGTCTTAAGAGATAGCTCGAGTGGTGGTAATTGATAAGCTAGGAGAGGGGATGATGGGAGTAATGGAATAGATGGGGGAATTTAGACAGAATGACAGGCTCAACCGGCACCTCTACCACACCAGGAATAACATAAGTGATATGTGCTTCTTCCTCCGGTTGTGGCTCCTCAAACACCACCTCTATATTAAATTTATCATCAAGAATGACGAGTTTGGGTCATTCTTCTACCGAAACCTCTAAAGACCCACCATCATCAACGATGTCAGATGGTGGGGTTTCACACACGACCTCATTATCTGGGCAACTAATCTCCTCATGCCCACTAGATGCAGCCATGGTTTCTTTTATCTGATTTATATCCCTTCTTATCTCTTGCAAATCAGCACGCACCTCCTTCGCCTCCTGCATTAGCTCCTCTAGCAACATCTCCAGCACCTCTTG
>QANU01066531.1:27083-45827 GCA_003254905.1 Nissolia schottii | reverse complement strand
ACACCTGAGCGGCCTGGAGGATATTCGAGTAAATGAATCATAGGTAGCCACAGGGACCCACTGAGGACTCAGAGTTCTCACCCCCACTCGATTATGGATCCAGTTTGCAGCTATGGCATCACCACCGGCCAAGGACGTATGGCTCTTCACGCGCACGCGCATGCGCAACTACCGTACCGACACCCTCTTGGAGACAAGCACTTACGCGTGCCTACCTGACGAGCAGGACCATCCTCCTAGACCGAGGCTGGGAGCCCCAGGCACTTCACCACTGAACCCCATCTGGGTGGACGAGCGTCCGGGGAGTAGCAGCAGGGACCCTATTCGTCTCAATGGCGATGAGGAGATGCCTCCTTCAGAGCCTGAGCCGACACCTACTCCAGCCCCGACACCAGCCACGGATCCAGGTGCCTACACCCCGCCAGTCCGAGTTCACGGCCGCCGGACCACTGCACGGAAGAGGATACTGACGGTCCGCCCACAGCGCTTCGCCCAACGTGGCTTCTCAGCGGTGGCAGATGTGAGCAGCAGCGAAGAGGAGGAGGAGCCTATGGAGCGTCTGGGAGACTCTGATTAGGTGGATGCCAGTTAGGCCTATCTGCAGGATTAGGCTGTTGTATCATACACGAAGCGAGATGTGCTGCTCGTGTATGTAGTTACTTTTAGTTTCCGCGTTTGTATAATAGGGTTACCGTGTATGTATATTATTTCTCTTGGATAAGACTTGTGTATGAACTTTATGTATTTTATTAAAAGAAAATGTTGTGGATCTTCGGGCCCCTATGTGTAGTGTCTGCCGATAAAGCTCCGCACTACAGGTATGCATTCTCACTTAGATATCTTTTAGTTATGTCGTTAGTCACTATATTACTCGCACGGCTCTTTATTTTCTTATGCATGTATTTCCAAAGAAAGTTTCAAATTGGCCCGTATTTTCAGTAACCCTAATTTCAACTAGTAAACTAGAACGGTAATAGTTCACAGCCCAGCATTCAACTACCTAGCCAGGGAAACCTATGACTTAAGCATAGGCCAACTAGCTAGGGTGTTGCACAAAACATATTAATTAAGCGTTAAAATTATACATTTTTAGTATACAATGTTCAATTATAGAATAATAAAATAGGGTACAAACTTCACCTGTTAAGGTCCAAGACCTTCCTAAGGTTTTTGGTAGACCTAAGATCATTTTTCATGTCTAAAAACTTAGATTTTGAACCCCGCCGCACGAAATTCCAGTTTTACCCCTTTTCCAAAATTACCATTTCGCCCCTGTAAACGCCCCGTTTCCTTTGGAATTTTTGTTCTCAAAAACCCAATTGATTCAAGACTTGTCCTTAAGGTTTTTGATAGTTATAAACCCACATTTTCTGAAAATAAACCCAATTTTTTAGTCCCAAGATGTGAAATTCCCATTTTGCCCTTTTTCACAAATACCCCGTTTTCTGCCTGTTTGCTGAGAAATTCATCGGGGACTCCAAAAATCATAAAATTTGACATCCCCACTCAATTTTTCGTGTAGAAATAAAAAATAATATTAGTTTTCCAAGTTAAAAATCCTAGCATACAGTTCTTTATAAAACGTGCCATAGCCCTAGTTTCAGCTTAGGCTTTCCTAACTTCTGACTGAATCACAGATAGCACCAACAAATCCAGAAAATCATCAACAACATATATATATATATATACATATGTCAAGGTCACATAAAAGACATCCTAACCACAAATATATCTAGCATAAAACATAGCACAAACATCATCATACATCTTAAATCACATAGACAGTGATTATGTCGGTTTACCCACTTTTACGATTCCGGTGGTTCCTGTAGACTCCTAGCTTTCTTTGATGCCTCCCAAGTCTTCTTGGGCTGAACTTTTCCAAGCTTTCTCTAGGGATTTTGAAGGCTTTTTGTAGGTTTAGGTTAGGGGACTTCTGAAGAATTTGAACTGGGTTGGATATAGGAAGTGTCTGGGTCACTGTTTTGACAGAATAACAGTCGATTGTGTAATCGGACAGAGTTTTGGCAAGGTTTTCTAATTTCTCTACAAAATACAAAATTTCAGATTTGGGGGGTATTTATAGGCCTCTTGGCCAAGCTCCTCTTTCCAATTTTTTCCTTGGGGGCAAAATTTCCAAAATGTCCTTATTTTGTCTTATATGACATGTCCTTGTCATGAGTCACTACGTGACTCATAGGTTGGACTTTGACTTGGCCAAGTGGGCCAATTTATGGCCATGCATTATGTTATTTCTTGGCCAATTTTGTGGCTAAAAATTTACGGGCTTCGGGAGATCAATTTTGATCAGGTTTTATCATTTTCGGTCCCGGTACTTCGCATATGGTTATGCTAAAAATATTCTGATCAAGTCCTTGTGATCTCCTAATTTTTTCTAAGTAATATTCTAGGGTCACTTAGATATTTATGAATTCCTATCTAAATCTTTACCTTTTACGGATACTTTGGACGCGTAGTTTGTAACATCCCGCTCCTTTCTTAGTGAAAATTTCCCCAAATATCTACTAGTAGAGCCCTTGGTATGAGTTAATGTGTCGAGGTCAGTAGAAATTATTCTGTTTGGTTTTGATAAATTCTGCTGACACTCAAATAATTTCTCTCGACCCCTAGAAACGGATGAAAAACTTAAAGTGTCAGAAAAACGGAAATCGATTCAGTTTCGGATGATTCCGCAGACACTAGAACAATCCCGTTTAGCCCCGTCTAGCCAATAGAAATGGGTAGAGAGTCTCAAGTCTCTGGGAATCCAACTTGTACCGGAAGAAAGTCCCAAACACCTTAGATTAGCCCCCACAACCTTAGTGGAAACTTTGGGAGATAGCGAAACCGCAAGCGGAATGGTTGTCCGCAGGCGCGGGAGCTTAGCGATGTATTAACGGTATCTGTGAAAAACACTCCTCCGGAGAAAAATTCACAAATACCTTCTAAAAATAATACTCTTAGGAAGAGGGAAATTAGAGGATCGCGATGGTATAAGCAGAATATTTTTCGAACGACCGTGTGCAACACCCTAGCTAGTTGGCCTATGCTTAAGTCATAGGTTTCCTTGGCTAGGTAGTTGAATGCTGGGCTGTGAACTATTACCGTTCTAGTTTACTAGTTGAAATTAGGGTTACTGAAAATGCGGGCCAATTTGAAACTTTCTTTGTAAGTACATGCATAAGAAAATAAAGAGCCATGCGAGTAGTATAACGACTAATGACATAACTAAAAGACATCTGAGTGAGAATGCATACCTGTAGTGCGGAGCTTTATTGGCAGACAATACACATAAGGGCCCGAAGATACANTTATTATTATTATTATTATTATTATTGTTATTATATTATTATTTATTTATTTCTTCTTTCCTTTGTTTATTCATTCATTTATTTATTTATTCTTTTATTCATTTGTTTACTTATTTATTCGTTTGTTTATTCACTTGTTTATTCTTTCGTTTATTCTTTTACCTATTGATTTAGGTATTACTTGACTTCCTCCAGAAGTTATGTTCTTTTACCCGGCTTCATGTTTATTAAATCGCATTTTGTCCGCAAAACCCTGCATCCGGTTGTCCTACGAACATTCCGGGCACACCGCTGTGACCCATTTATTTTTCCCTTCGATCTCGAACAATTTTCTCGGGGACCAGAGACTTTTTCATTGAGTCAAAAAATCCCACGGACGTTTGACAATACCCGGAAAATTACCGTTCAAGTTGAAAATCGTCCAGCGGCTCCTGGAATTTATGATGCAGCTGAACCTAGTCTGTTTCCTTAAATCTTCAGGGCTTCAGAGATTCAACCCGACTTTCCTCGCTCCCTTGACGGTTTTCGGCCAATCTCGGCTGTGGACGGGTAACTCGCCAGCTCGTAGAAAGACGGGATGTTACACCGTGCGCGATGCACCGGGGCTCCGAACAATCGAAAACGAGCAAAATAGGACGGGGGTAGGACCCAATCTAATTCAGCACGTGGGGAAGGCAGATTTCTCAAGAAAAATAATTAAATATGCCTTGATGTGACTTAATTTGACCTTAGGATTATCCAAACTAATTAAATAATTAGGAAATTAAATAAAAAGGGCATTTTGGTAATTTTGGGGCCAAGGGCAAAATGGTAAAAGGGTCATCAGCCCTTGGCCTATAAATAGCCCCCCAAAACTGAAAATGAGTTATAAAATTAGAAACCTTGTCAGAACTCTGTCCGTTTGCCGATCGACTACTGTTCCATCAAACCGGAGACCTAGACACTGCCTGCCCTAAGCCCAGTTCACTTCCTCCTGGAACCCCCTAACCCTAGACCACGAAAACCCCTTTAAAAACCTAAGGAAAGCTCCAAGAAATTTGGCCAAGAGGAGCTAGGAGGCATCCAAGCAAGCTAGGAGCAAGCAGGAACCATCGGAGCCGGGGAAAACGGTGGGTAAACCTGACATAACCACTGTCTATGTGGCTTAAGATGTTTGATGATATTCATGTGCTATGTATGCTAGGATAGGTTAGGTTCTTGCTAGGTTTATCTTCTTTGATGAATGGTTATTTAAGTATGTGGATATGTGTTCTATGTGCTAGAGATGTTATATGCTACATGAACATAGGTTAGGGAAATCTGAACTTGATTATGGAAATGATTTTTTGAAAGCTTGAAAGTATGTTTATGGCTGTTAGAAATTGGTTAGGAATGATGGAAGAAATGCTCTAAGAATTGGTACTAAGGAACCTTGTAGAACATGGAAAATTGCATGAATTAGGAGCTGAAATTCGTCAGGACCCGCTGAGCGGTCAGGGTTTTCGCTGAGCGAACTGTGAGGCGCTGAGCAGCCAGTGATGGCGCTGAGCGGTATACCCTAGACGCTGAGCGGCCTGAACGAAGACAGATCTCCCCTTTCGAAAACTTGTCATTTTCTGAACAAAAACTCCACTTTTTACACTGCTTGCATTTATCAATGGATCTACTAATTTTACTAAGGTATGTTAAAGGTTATGCGCTAAGGCTTTAAGGTTAATGCATATGAACTGTGACTGAAATGAACTGTATTGAGTTATGTTTATGTGATTATGTGTCATGGAAATGGTTTTACAAAAGGAAAGGGAAGGAAAGGAAAAAAGAAAAGAAAGGAAAGGAAAGGGAAAGGTATCGGGAATGACGTCACTAAGTCCCAAAAAGGAAAAAGGAAAGGAAGGAAAAAAGAATCTTTTCCGAGCTGTGCGTGGAGCCGACAGGAAAAGCAAGCTGAACCCTGGGCATGCCTTATCCCTAGCATAAGGACGGGGTAGGGTCCCCTCGCCATCCCTAGCATAAGGATGGATTCTCCTATCGTGAGCTACTGAGGTTTAGCGCGGCCTAGTCCTCACGATACTGAGACACTAAGGAAGCCTGTCGTGGTAGGCCACCGGTAAGGGGGGTTGAGCTTGAAGTATGTGCTCTAAGTGATATAACTGTACATAAGTAGAGGTACGAGGAAGCTTATAATTAAAATGGACACGGTAATAAGTGGACACGCACTGAAACTTATTACGTGATTATGTGAAGTACGTGATTATGTGTACCTTAGGAAGTAAGGTAGAGGAGAGATGACTTAGTAATGAAGAATAGGTTCCCTAGTCACATAGTTAATTTAGATAAAGATGCTCAGGCTTAGTATGGATCTTAAAATCAGTAGGGCCATAGTATAATTGTAACACCTAGAAATCCCTGAGCGGCCTGAGGCATGTATGAGGAAAAAGAAGTCCCCTAATCCCTAAGGTTACCCACTGAGAGCGCCATGTTCTCACCCCACTCATCCATGACTTCAGGTTTTGATGATGGTCAAGGAGCTGAGCCATACGAGGAGGAGACATTCCAGGGCAGGATGGCGGATGAGTAGACGTTTAGCTAGTGGATAGTATATATGTATAGACACTATTTTGTGACCTTTGTACTTACTATTGTGTACCTAATACTTATAATGTAACATATGTTCTGGTTTATGTATGTATGATGGACCACGTTTGTAATTATGACATGTGTTAATTACTTCCATATTCTATTAGTTAAGCATGCTATGTTTCCGCTCGCGATGTATGCTCTAAACGCAACAAGGCTCCTAATTTTATTCTACGTGACGTACAAAAGAAAAATTTTAATCTAGTCCATATTTTGGGTAACAATATATTCAATGTACCAATGGGACTAAGCACTATCCCCAGCAGAGCAGAGAACAACTTAGCCAGCAAGCTTGCGACTTAAGCGTAGGCTAGCTAGCTAGGGGGTTACATTGGGTGGGAGTTCCCAAGTCCCACATCGGTTGGGGAGGCGAACGAAGAGGTCCTTATAAGGCCTTGGATACCTCCCCTTAGCAACACGCTTTTTCCCCCGGTAAGGGGGAGAAGCAAAATCATGAGGCCCACGAGGGGCCAAAGCGGACAATATCTTGCTAGCGGGTAGCCAGACTGTTACAATGGTATCAGAGCCAGGGCCCGAGCAGGTGTGCCTGCTGGGGGCGGCAGGAGCCCCGGTAAGGGGGGTGGGAGTTCCCAAGTCCCACATCGGTTGGGGAGGCGAACGAAGAGGTCCTTATAAGGCCTTGGATACCTCCCCTTAGCAAGACGCGTTTTCCCCCGGTAAGGGGGGAGAAGCAAAACCGTGAGGCCCACGAGGGTCCAAAGCAGACAATATCTTGCTAGCGGGTAGCCAGACTGTTACACAGTTGTCCTCAAACGACAAAAAGGGTTTATTCTAGTGTCTGCAGAATTTCCTGAAACTGAGCAAAAATTTTTCGACAGANTACTATGTGACTGTGCAACTATGTGATGGACCAAATACTTGTATGTTTATGTATTTTCTTGTAAGATCTCTAACACTGCCACCTTGTAATTAATTATTGCTTAAGTCCCTTGGGACTCTATCGTTTGTATCCTTATATGCTATCTTAATCACGCACGGCTTCTACTTTATAAAATGATAATGCAAACGAAGGATTTTCAAAATGGTCCATATTTTTAAGTAAGAACTATTTTCCAAGCTAAAAGTAGGGGCTAGAAGTAACCCCACCAAAGTTGTAAACAACCTAGTGAGCTTTGTTTACTACGTACGGGTAAACAATTAGCTAGGGTGTTTCAGGTGGGAGTTCCCAAGTCCCACATCGGTTGGGGAGGCGAACGAAGAGGTCCTTATAAGGCCTTGGATACCTCCCCTTAGCAAGACGCATTTTCCCCCGGTAAGGGGGGAGAAGCAAAACCGTGAGGCCCACGAGGGGCCAAAGCGAACAATATCTTGCTAGTGGGTAGCCAGACTGTTACACAGTTGTCCTCAGACGACAAAACGGGTTTCTTCTAGTGTCTGCAGAATTTCCTGAAACTGAGCAAAATTTTTTCTACAGACATTTTAATCTATCAATTAGTGCAAGACCTTATGTCCCTCTATTTAATTTGGGAAATCTTTACTAAGGGAAAAAGCGGGATGTTACATTCCACCCCCTTAGAAAAATTTCATCCTCGAAATTTCTTGATCCCAGTCCTTCCAAACACTTTCTCTCTTATCACGTGGTTTAAATCTACTTGCTTTGCATTCAAGAATCCTCTTTGTCATGTTTTCGAGCTCCTTATGATTTCTGAGCTAAACCTTGAAATGTTCTCATACTTGTCACTTTTATCACAAGTCTCGTCCAAGCCATGTTTTCTTTAATTTCTGAACTGGGGTTCCCTATCATCTTGCATTTCTTAGTAAATTATTCCAATCATCTGTATTCACCAAGTTTCTTGTCTTCTTAGCTTCTATAGGCACCACTTTAAACCTTCATAAGTATTTCTATCTTCCATCCAAAATTGTTGCATAAGCCTTAGCATATCCACATAACTCGTCCAATTCCTTTGCAGTATCTCTTCTATTAAGCTTCCAAACTTTCCGCTAGTCACTCCAACGTTCCTCATCGCTTATCATGGTTACATTACTCGGGCCTAATTCCTCCTGGTAGGGATTTAGAATTTAGTTTTCGTATGGAAACGAGTTCTAAAGTTGTACTTAATCTTAGTCGTTATGGAAAATAGATTAAAAGAGATTAGTTTCTCACAAACCTTGGAATAGTTCCTTCTGACGGATGCTTTCTGTCTCTTAAATCTCCACGAGAGTTATTCTAATGTCCATTGCTACCCCTCATGGTTCTGTCACTCCGGTGTATTCCCTTTGGGTATAGCATTTTAATTTGTCTCTTAGGTGGGGGCGGGTTTCAGATTTGTGCTTGGTCTTTGGGTGTTGCGGGGATTAAATTTGAAAGGGTTACTTTCCTTTGAGATCTTGGGGATAATTTGCGCAGTCAGCTACTCTATCACCTTAACTCTCCTACTCTTGTCATGTAAAACTTCTACTAGTCATACCTCCTTGTGTTGACACTCCTGTCTTAGCTTCTTCAGTGTGACTTTTAGTCGGGTTAACCTTGTACTTTCGGTCTATCAAAATGCAAATTATCTACATTTCAGTATGTATCCCTATTTTCTTTACTACTTCAGTTGTATGGTTATGCACTACTTATCCCTCCGCTTTGTATCTTCGGATTGTAAGCTTGTCTAATAACTTACTGATAGTGATGAGTAAAAAGGTGAACAACCTTTAGTAACTCCTTAGTGGTTGTTCTATCCAACCCCTAATCCCACCTTGCATTACTGGGTTAATCCAAACACGAGGTCCATCCAAGTACCTACTCACAATACAATCACGGGTGCTTCAGTAAGATTGTTACACTTCTTCTTCTCCCTTCACGTTTTACCCTTTGCCCAAGTCCCATTGGCTTCCTCCTTACTTATGTTTTCCCTAATTCTTCTAACTTTCACTTCCTTTATGTTTTCTTTTAATTACTTACCTATACACCAACATCATTGGTCCAGCCATTTCTTAGTTCCCAAAAGTTGGGGTTTTACCTTCTCTAATTCTTCCTCCAATTTCCAAAGTTGGGCAAGAGATTTTGATCAAGGTCGAACAACTTGTAAACTTCTTCTAACGAAGCCAATTGGGCTTATCCACCTAAGTTTCTCAGTAACCATGCTACATGACTTCCATAACATGCATTAAGACAAAAGGAAGATTTTGTCTCTAGGTTTTTCTTTTCCAGAAAGTAAGATGTTCGCTCTCGACCTGGGGATCCGTCCCCGGACTTCATAAATATAGAAGGAACATATGTAAGGAGGTAGAAAAATTTGGGATCCTTCCCAAAGGATTCCTATAGGGGTGGAAACATATGTCGTAGGGAAGGAATTTTAATCAAGGAGAAACAAGAATGGTCCTTGATTAGGAATTTCCTTTTCTTTTCGTTATTGGGAATTAAATTGCAGAAAGGCACTTAGTATAATGTTGAGTTTCTCAGGAATAATGGATTACAGAGTCCACTCTACACTAGCTATCCAGCCTTGAATACACTTAACAAGAAATAGAGTTAGCTAGGCTCTATGTTCCTGAGAAATGCAACAGTTGCATGAAAGCAGAGTGATAGAGCGCGTCATGCCACACTACTTCTTGCCTTGAAAGACAAGACTTAGTGCATGGCGACTTATTCTGAACATGCACAAGAACAATGACAAATCAGTGTTCTGGTACCAGCGAACCCTGATTCATGCACTTGGGCTTTATACATAAAGGTGTATACCATACTCATACACCAGAAAATTTATAAAGGAAAGATGCTCGGAAGCATAGATAAGCTCAGTCCTCAGGCTCCAAAGGACTAAACTGCTCTGATACCAAATGTAACACCCTAGTTAGCTAGCCTACACTTAAGTCGTAAACTTGCTGACTAAGTTGTTATCTGCTTTGGTGGGGATAATACTTAGTCCCGTTTATACTTTAAAAATATTGTTACCCAAAATATGGACCAAATTAAAATTTTCCTTGTACGTCACTTAGAGTAAATTAGGAGCCTTGTCGTGTTAGAGCATACATTGCGAGCGGAAACATAACATGCTTAACTATAAATAAATGTATAATTAATACATGCCAAGATAACAAACAACGGTCCTTCATACATTTATAAGCAAATACATAATTAGTATTATAAGTATTAAGTGCAAATATCACATAGAAGTACAAGTACACATATATAATCTACTAGATAATCGTCTAGTCTTCAACCATCCTCCCTTGGGAGGGTTCTTCCTCATGTAGCTCCCCTCCTTGTCCCTCGTCGAATCCTGAAGTCATGGATGAGTGGGGTGAGAACATAGCGCTCTCAGTGAGAAACCTTAGGGATTAAGGGATTTCTTATCCTCATTCACACTTCAGGCCGCTAAGGTTTTTCTAGGTGTTACAATTATACTTTATCCTTACAATTTATTAATATTTATGCTAAGCCTGAGCAACTTTATCTAAATTATCTATGCGACTTTTCATTAACTAAGTCATCTGTTCTCTACCTTACTTCCTAAGTCACATATAATCACATAATTCACATAATTCACATAATCACATAATAAGCTTCAGTGTGCGTCCACTTATAATCGTGCCCATTTTAATTATAAGCTTCCACACACATCCCCTTATGTACAGTTGTATATCACTTAGAGCACATACTCAAGCTCAACCCCATCATAGCCGTGGCCATAACCGGTACAAACTACGTTTTGTCTCAATATCGTGGGTAAGTGCACGATGTTGGGTAATACTCTGACTGTGTTATATGATTTGGGAGCCTAGCACTCTTTCATTTCTTATGATAATGTTAAGAAGCTAAGGTTGTCTCCTGTAGCCTTACCCTACACGTTAAAGGTGTCTACACTTACCGCCCCGCCTGTCGAGACACGTCAAGTATGTCTCCAGTGTCCACTTCAGCTACAGGATCGGATGTTCGTGACTGATCTCATATGTCTGCCCTTAGTGGACCTAGACGTAATTCTAGGAATAGACTGGTTGCATGACAACCAAGTGGTCTTGGATTGCGCCAAGAAGCTGGTGACTTTTCCTCCTGTGGTCTCGACCACGACAACCTCTAAGGAGGAAATGGTAACCTTGTATTACTGCCCTTTGAAGAACCAGGGATACATCTTCTTAACCGCCTTTGACATGGAGACAAAGCAGGAGGTTGCACGTATCCCTGTAGTGTGAGACTATTCGGACGTATTCCCGGATGACATCCTGGAGTTTCCCCCAAAGAGAGAAGTGGAATTCTCCATCAATTTGGTTCCAAGAGTGGGACCAATCTCGATGGCACCCTACCGTATGTCCACCGTAGAGTTGCAGGAGCTGAAGAAGCAGCTGGAAGAACTAATGGACAAACAGTTCATTCGACCCCGTGCGTCGCCATGGGGAGCTCCAGTCCTGTTCGTAAAGAAGAAGGAGTGCTTGATGTGGTTATGCATCGACTACCGGCAACTAAACAAAGTCACCATAAAGAACTAGTACCCGTTGCCGAGGATAGACAACCTGATGGATCAGCTAAGCGGCTAAGGTATTTTTAAGGATCAACTTATGCTTTGGCTACCATCAGATACGAGTCTCGGACGAAGACATCCCCAAGACGGCTTTCAGGACTCGCTACGGTCATTATGAGTTTACCGTGATGTCGTTTGGGTTAACCAATGCCCCTACGATTTTCATGGACTATATGCACCGGATTTTCAGAGCTTACTTATAATGCATGATAGTCTTCATCGCTGACATTCTGGTGTATTCTAAGACGGAGGAGGATTACACGAAGCATCTCAGACTGGTTCGGACATTCTGAGAGAAGCAGTTGTACGCTAAGTTGTCCAAATGCGAGTTCTGGACCAAGGAGGTGAAATTCTTGGGGCATGTAGTGTTAGAGCGAGGAATCTCGGTGGATCCGAGCAAGGTTGCAGCCGTGAAAGAATGGGAGAAGCCTACCTCAGTCACAAAAATCAGGAGCTTTTTGGGGTTTGAGAGTTATTATCGAAGGTTTATCAAGGGGTTCTCTTAGATTGCATTACCCCTTACCAAGCTCACCTGCAAGGGGGTCAAGTTCGAGTGGTCACCAGAATATGAGGAGAGATTCCGCAAGCTCAAGGAAAAGTTGACCACCACCCCAGTATTGATTTTGCCGGACCCTCACACGCCTTGTGAGGTGTACTGTGATGCCTCGAGCATGGGATTAGGATGTGTGTTCATGCAGAATCGCCAAGTGGTGGCTTATGCCTACAAACAGCTGAGGCCCCATGAGACGAATTACCCTGCCAATGACTTTGAATTAGCAGTTGTGGTGTTCGCATTGAAGATCTGGAGACACTATTTGTATAGAGTACGGTTCGAAGTGTTTTCAGATCACAAGAGCCTAAAATGCCTCTTTGACCAAAAAGAGTTGAACATGAGGCAATGAAAGTGGGTAGAGTTTTTGAAGGACTATGACTTTGGTCTTAACTACCATCCTGGAAAGGCGAATGTGGTAGCTGATGCGCTAAGCAAGAAAGCGTTGCACATGGCTCAAATAATGGTGGAGGAATCCAAACTGCTGGAAGACTTTTGAGATCTTAACTTAGGGATCTCGGTGCAACCCCACAGTATCCAGCTACGCCAGCTACAGATTACTAGTAGCTTTCGACGAAGGATAATGGAGGCCCAAAAGCACAGCCAAGAGAATCTCTAGCTGAAGTTCACTAAGGTCGTGAAGGAAGGGAATGTCAAGGAGGCTGTAGTAGGAAGCGATGAGATCATACATTTCAACGACTATATTTGCGTGCCAGACGAAGGTGATCTCAGAAGGGACATCCTGGACGAAGCCCACAAGAGTCATTTCACAATGTACCTAGGCACCACCAAGATGTACCACGATCTTAAGAAAATGTTTTGGTAGCCAGGACTAAAGCGTGATGTAGAAGAGTGGGTGCAAAAATGTTTGGTATGTCAAAAGGCAAAGGTAGAACATCGGAAGCCTCCAGGATTGTTGACTCCTCCTGAGATACCAGAGTGGAAATGGGACGGTATATCCATGGATTTTGTGTCAGGATTGCCACGCACGGCGAGGGGAGTAGACGCCATTTGGGTGATCGTTGACCGACTCACCAAGTCTGCTCATTTTATTCCAGTAAGGATTAACTACCCAGTGGAAAAGCTGGTACAACTGTACATGAAGGACGTGGTGAGACTGCACGGCATACCCTTGTCCATTATATCAGATAGGGATCCACGGTTGACATCCTGATTTTGGATGGCTTTCCTGAAGGCGTATGGGACTCAATTATTGTTGAGCACGGCATATCACACTCAAACGAATGGACAGGCCGAGAGGACGATTCAGACGATAGAAGACATGCTGCGGGCATGTGCTCTTGATTTACTGGGATACTGGGACGAAATGCTACCGTTCGTGGAATTCTCCTTTAACAATAGTTACCATGCCAGCATAGGTATGGCCCCATTTGAAGCACTCTACGGCCGAAAATGTCCGTCGCCCCTATGTTGTAACGATAGTCGAGAATACAGATATTTGGGGCCGGAGTGTAACACCCCTGCTAACTGTCCACTTCTCGGGTAGTAAGCAATGCTCATAGGGTTGTTATTCGTTGTGTCGGGTTACCTTTAGCCCGTACCTTTACTTTTGTAATATATATTTATATGAAAATATGGACTCATTTGAAAATTGTTCTTGTGCATTATCATTTGTAAAGTAGGAGCCGTGCGTGATTAAAAGAATATATAACAACAGTTGCTATAAGTTAGGGGTAACGGAAGCAGAACATAAAGAGTATATGTGCATATCTATATGTATATACATAATTACAACCAAGGTCCCAAAGCATAATAACACCTAGCCATAGTAATAAATATTTACACAAAATGTATAAAAGGCATAGAACATAATGCAAAATATATATCATCCTAATGCCATCATCGTCCTTTTGCTTGGCTTCGATCTGCTGTAGCTTCCTGTAGTCCTCCAGACATCCCTCAGGTCAATCCATTCGCTCTGCACACCTGCGGGATCCATAACCGAGTGGGTGGGGGTGAGAACACTTGGTCCTCAGTGGGGTTCCTTAGCATTAACAAAGGTTCATTTTCTCGGTTATCCTCCCGGCCGTTCAGGAGATCTCTAAGTGAGCATGCATACTAAAATCCTATTGATTATTATCTTGGCCTAGGGTCCTGAACAACTTTATCTATGTTACTAGGTGATCAGGGGAACTAGTCTTTCTTATCTAGGTTCTCGCGCTTTCTACTCCTAACCATCACAACACAATCACATAAACATGTATGCTGACAGACACAATTGATCATCACGCATATGTTGCACGGTAAACCTTCCACCATGCTTGCCAGGCACGGGACATTTCACAGTATCAATGCAAGGGGTCATCGTACCGATGAGGCACGGATTTCAATGCATGTCCTCATATCATTCATCATATCTTTTCCTGTGTCCCAGTACTCCCTCGTACACCTCAGGACCATTGTCCCCATGGTGGTGTACGACCTGCCTTTTCTGTCTGTTCCCCGGGCCAACATGACTCCACCCCCTTCCCGGGTGGCGAGGGGCCGCCCTCTTGGCTAAGCCGGAAGCGGACCATATCATCATTCATTCATCACATGTCATGCATGCCATCATTCATTTCTTTCGTATGCACATTTATCTTACTCATCATGCTCTTGTTCCTACAGTTCATTCTCATCTTCATTCATTACTCATTCATTAGATAAAAATTTCTAGTGATCTATCCTCATGATGCATGCTTGCTCAAACACATAAACATATAAACACATAATCACATTACAATCTAAATATAATTCATTTGGGCATGGGAGTGTTGGAACTAGGCAGCATAACACATCTTTCAAAACCTTACTTTCATAAACTTTCATAAACCGAATCCCATGAAGCAACCACGGTTCAGGCTGCTCAGCGTCCGTGAGTACCGCTCAGCACCCACTGGCACCGCTCAGTGCTTACAGGTGCCGCACAGCAATTCCACGGGCACCGCTCAGCGCACACAATTACCGCTCAGCGTTCTTGGGAGTCAACTTAGTCACGGATCAGTTTTCAAATCATTTTTCAAAAGTTATCTCCCAGGCCACTCAGCGGTTCATGGAGCCGCTCAGCGCCCTGGGCGTGACCGAAGCTCCTCCTTTGTTTTCTTGTTGTTTCTTTAAACCATAACCATGGCCACTTCTTGGGCTTCATACCAGGTTCCAACCATCACCATACAAGCATGTTTAACTTAGAAAAACATAAGAAATCAGGGCCAAGTCATCTACCTATCCTAACCAAGCAATTCTAACATAAACATAACATGGAACATACAAGCACACAAGCACATAGGCCACCAAGGAGGTGAGCTAGCTTAGGATTACCCACCTTCTTAGAGTCCTAAGGCAGATTAGAGGTGGCTAGGAAGGTGAGGGCACTAAGTTCTTCCACTGGCTTCCAGTTCCTGACCGTGCTCCAGCAGAGTCTCTGGACCGAACGAATTTCCGGCAGAGTTTCAGGAGAGTTTTGAATTTATGAAAAATGAGAGAAATGAAGGGGTATTTATAGGGGAGAGGGCTGCAGTTGGTGGGGGCGTTTTGGTCATTAAAGTTTTGTGCTAAAATTACCATTTTACCCTTTCTAATTTAATTTCTTAATTAATTAATTGTTTTGGATAATTATAAGGTCACATCAAGTCAAATCAATGAATAATGACCTATATTTTAATATTTTTTCACAAAAATCAGCTGTCCCTACGTGCTCCATTCAGATGTGGGTCCCACCCTGTCCCGTTTCACTCGTGTTTTACCGCTTGCAGTCCCGGTGCGTCGCGCACGGTCGTCCGAAAAATATTCTGTTTGTACCGTCGCGATCCTCTAATTTCCCTCTACCTAAGAATATTAATCTTAGAAGGTGTTTGTGAATTTCCTTTGGGGAGTATTCTTCACAGATACCTTTGATCCCGTATCTCACACCGGTATCCAAACGGGACCGTTTCGCTGGCGTTTCAGCTATCGCCAAAGCTTCCTACTAGGGGTTTGGGGTTAACTCTAGGGATTTGGCGGGCTTTCCTCACATAGGGTATGATTTCCTAAGACTGGGGCCCACTGCTCAGTTCTACTGGCTAAATGGGGCCAAACGGGACTGTTCTAGTGTCTGCGGAATCGTCCGAAAGTGAGCGGAACTCCGTTTTTCTGACAGTTTGGACTCACTACCCAATTCTAATGGTCTGTTTGGGTGTCATCAGAATTTTAAGAAACTAAACAGAAAAATCTCCACAGACACTTCTATCCTAGGGATTCAGGCTTTTCTATCCTTTAACCTATACAGAAGGCTTCTACTGATATTTCTCCTAGGAAATCCTTCCAAGGGAAAAAGTGGGATGTTACACGGAGGAAACCCAAGATGCGGAGGAGTGTATGCAACGGATCAGGCAAAGGATTCTCACAGTCCAGAGCCGCCAGAAGAGCTACGCTGACACTCGACGAAGGCCACTTGAGTTTCAGGTGGGAGACCACATCTTCCTGAAAGTCACGCCTACCACAGGCATCAGAAGGGCCCTGAAGGTGAAGAAGTTAAGTCCTCGTTTCATTGGACCCTTCCAGATCTTGTAATGTATCAGACCCGTGGCTTACCAAATAGCTCTTCCGCTAAACTTGGCAAACGTCCATGCTGTCTTCCAAGTGTCCCAACTACGGAAGTATTACGCCTCTCCAGATCATGTGCTAGAGCCTGACCAAATACGGTTAAGGGAAGACCTCGCCTTACTGTTGATGCCGCAGAAGATCATCGATCGTAAGACCCAGAAGACGAGCAACAAGGAAATTTCGATGGTGCGAGTGATCTGGGTGAACGGGAAGGTAGAAGAACAAACTTGGGAACTGGAAGCGGAAATGAAGGAAGCCTACCCCGAGCTATTCAAAGGTACAAAATTTCGAGGGCGAAATTTTTCTAAGGGGGTGGAATGTAACATCCCGAACTTTCCCTTATGAAGATTTCACTTAAATCTTAATTTTACTTAATTGACAGCACATTAGAGGTGATTATTTGGAGTGAGAAAATTATTTAGAAAATCAATTGCCTTCAAACACCAGTCAAATAATTGTTTCTCGATCTCGCGGAGTACCGCAAGGTCTGTGCTAAATTTTGGCAAAAATCGGAATTTCGGTAGGCCGCCTAAGGTATTTGTGAAAATTACCCTCCGGGCAATAAATTCATGAATACCTTAACCTGACATATCACTATGATTAGGAAAATTAGTAGGTCGCGAATATGTGTTCGGAATATATTTAGGATATCCGTACACGCGCGAAAAATGACCAAATGCGATCAAACATGATCAAAACTGACCCAGGAACCCTGAAGCTTATCCATAAGTTAGATATTTTCATAAAATAATAATATAATATTATATTTTTACAAAAAAATAAAAAGAAAAATAAGAAGAAAAAGGAAGTAGGGGGGCCGAAGTCCCTACCTATAAATAGGCCTCCCAAATGCTTCAAAATGCCAAAAACAAAATTTAGAAAAGTTACTCTGCCTGTTCCGTTCGAGCACATCGCGGTTACGCTACAGACCTAGGAAAAATAGGACGAGCACACCAACGTGAAAAGGATATTCTCCTTATCACTTTCAACCGATCAGAAAGCACGTAGGAAGTGGGTAATCCTAGACCCACTGTCTATGTGATTTATTATGGTATTTTGTGTATGTTTATGTGAAAATATAACATAGTAGATTTTATGTGAAAACTATAGGGATAAAGTTGTCAAAATGATTTTGAGTAGTTTTGATAGAAAAATATAACTGTGCTAATTGGAATTGTGTGGGACAAAAATTATGAGAAAGTTTAAGAATCTGACGCTGGGATAATCAGCTCGCCAGGCGCCTTGACCAGCCATGCCAGGCGTCCTGACCATGAGCCACGCCAGGCTTACAGGCTAGGCTCACCGGCCAGGCTCACGCCAGACGAAGCACTAAATCTTGGGAATATATATATACAATGCTATAAATGACTATGTGATTATGTGTCATATTATGCTAGTATGCATTCATGAGGACTCGGTCGTCACTAAGACATGGGACGACCGTAGCTAACTAGAGATTATCACCTATTGTTTCAAAAGAGCATAATTGAATTTAGGGAAGCAGTGATATTTGAAAAGGTTTCAACCACCAAGGGTTCAGTATGCCTTAAGGAAAGTACGTAGTTATATAATAGGAAATTCCCTCTCTTGGCACGTCTACGGATAAGTCCCTCACCAGTCCAGCAAGATGGATTGGTCAATGATGATTAACAAGAAGAAAGAAAAGAAAGACTTGATGGTCAATAATGGACCCTAGACCTCCATTGGTGGTTCACAACCACTCAGGTGAAAGCGCAGCCTAGTCGTCATCAATCTGGGAGCAGAAGTAGTTGTAGCCATATGGCTACAGCTACATGGGCGGAGGACTAAATGTAACAGGAAGGACGCGACCCGGGTCTCCTAGCCCTACCAGAAGCGTAAGAGAACCCCAATTTTCCCCCATGCATAAGATACATAATGAATGAGTATGTGATGATTGAATATGTGATGCATAACTATATGATGAATAATGGTATGTAAGTCTATGTATTAAGTAAGTACCGTCAAGAGAACGCTCGAGATGACTTATGTATATACGCGAAGAAAGTTAATAAGCACGAGAACCTAGATAAGAAAGACTAGATCCCCCGTCACCTAGTAAAGTAGATAAAGCTGCTCAGGATGTAGGCAACAGATAATAATAAGTAGGAAGTTAGTATACATGTACACGTAGAGATCTCCTGAGTGGCCTAGTTCATAAGTGAGTTAAAGTAGTAACCCCACGCTAAGGTACACCACT
>QANU01066531.1:7998-26728 GCA_003254905.1 Nissolia schottii | reverse complement strand
AAACATATAAACACATAATCACATTACAATCTAAATATAATTCATTTGGGCATGGGAGTGTTGGAACTAGGCAGCATAACACATCTTTCAAAACCTTACTTTCATAAACTTTCATAAATCGAATCCCATGAAGCAACCACGGTTCAGGCCGCTCAGCGTCCGTGAGTACCGCTCAGCACCCACTGGCACCGCTCAGCGCTCACAGGTGCCGCTCAGTAATTCCACGGGCACCGCTCAGCGCACACAATTACCGCTCAGCGTTCCCGGGAGTCAACTTAGTCACGGATCAGTTTTCAAATTATTTTTCAAAAGTTATCTCCCAGGCCGCTCAGCGGTTCATGGAGCCGCTCAGCGCCCTGGGCGTGACCGAAGCTCCTCCTTTGTTTTCTTGTTGTTTCTTTAAACCATAACCATGGCCACTTCTTGGGCTTCATACCAGGTTCCAACCATCACCATACAAGCATGTTTAACTTAGAAAAACATAAGAAATCAGGGCCAAGTCATCTACCTATCCTAACCAAGCAATTCTAACATAAACATAACATGGAACATACAAGCACACAAGCACATAGGCCACCAAGGAGGTGAGCTAGCTTAGGATTACCCACCTTCTTAGAGTCCTAAGGCAGATTAGAGGTGGTTAGGAAGGTGAGGGCGCTAAGTTCTTCCACTGGCTTCCAGTTCCTGACCGTGCTCCAGCAGAGTCTCTGGACCGAACGAATTTCCAGCAGAGTTTCAGGAGAGTTTTGAATTTATGAAAAATGAGAGAAATGAAGGGGTATTTATAGGGGAGAGGGCTGCAGTTGGTGGGGGCGTTTTGGTCATTAAATTTTTGTGCCAAAATTACCATTTTACCCTTTCTAATTTAATTTCTTAATTAATTAATTGTTTTGGATAATTATAAGGTCACATCAAGTCAAATCAATGAATAGTGACCTATATTTTAATATTTTTTCACAAAAATCTGCTGTCCCTACGTGCTCCATTCAGATGTGGGTCCCACCCGATCCCGTTTCGCTCGTGTTTTACCGCTTGCAGTCCCGGTGCGTCGCGCACGGTCTTCCGAAAAATGTTTTGTTTGTACCGTCGCGATCTTCTAATTTCCCTCTACCTAAGAATATTAATCTTAGAAGGTGTTTGTGAATTTCCTCTGGGGGAGTATTCTTCACAGATACCTTTGATCCCGTATCTCACACCGGTATCTGAATGGGACCGTTTCGCTGGCGTTTCAGCGATCGCCAAAGCTTCCTACTAGGGGTTTGGGGTTAACTCTTGGGATTTGGCTGGCTTTCCTCACATAGGGTATGATTTCCTAAGATTGGGGCCCATTGCTCAGTTCTACTGGCTAAATGGGGCCAAACGGGACTGTTCTAGTGTCTGCGGAATCGTCTGAAAGTGAGCGGAACTCCGTTTTTCCGACGGTTTGGACTCACTACCCAATTCTAATGTTCATGAGGGTCTGTTTGGATGTCATCAGAATTTTAAGAAACTAAACAGAAAAATCTCCACAGACACTTCTATCCTAGGGATTCAGGCTTTTCTATCCTTTAACCTATACAGAAGGCTTCTACTGATATTTCTCCTAGGAAATCCTACCAAGGGAAAAAGTGGGATGTTACACGGAGGAAACCCAAGATGCGGAGGAGTGTATGCAACAGATCAGGCAAAGGATTCTCACAGTCCAGAGCCGCCAGAAGAGCTGCGCTGACACTCGACGGAGGCCACTTGAGTTTCAGGTGGGAGACCACATCTTCCTGAAAGTTACGCCTACCACAGGCATCAGAAGGGCCCTGAAGGTGAAGAAGTTAAGTCCTCGTTTCATTGGACCCTTCCAGATCTTGTAACGTATCGAACCCGTGGCTTACCAAATAGCTCTTCCGCCAAACTTGGCAAACGTCCATGTTGTCTTCCAAGTGTCCCAACTACGGAAGTACTACGCCTCTCCAGATCATGTGCTAGAGCCTGACCAAATACGGTTAAAAGAAGACCTCGCCTTACCGTTGATGCCGCAGAAGATCATCGATCGTAAGACCCGGAAGACGAGCAACAAGGAAATTTCGATGGTGCGAGTGATCTGGGTGAACGGGAAGGTGGAAGAACAAACTTGGGAACTGGAAGCGAAAATGAAGGCAGCCTACCCCGAGCTATTCGAAGGTACAAAATTTCGAGGGCGAAATTTTTCTAAGGGGGTGGAATGTAACATCCCGAACTTTCCCTTATGAAGATTTCACTTAAATCTTAATTTTACTTAATTAACAGCACATTAGAGGTGATTATTTGGAGTGAGAAAATTATTTAGAAAATCAATTGCCTTCAAACGCCAGTCAAATAATTGTTTCTCGATCTCGCGGAGTACCGCAAGGTCCGTGCTAAATTTTGGTAAAAATCGGAATTTCGGTAGGCCGCCTAAGGTATTTGTGAAAATTACCCTCCGGGCAATAAATTCATGAATACCTTAACCTGACATATCACTATGATTAGGAAAATTAGTAGGTCGCGAATATGTGTTCGGAATATATTTAGGATATCCGTACACGCGCGAAAAATGACCAAATGCGATCAAACATGATCAAAACTGACCCAGGAACCCTGAAGCTTATCCATAAGTTAGATATTTTCATAAAATAATAATATAATATTATATTTTTACAAAAAATAAAAATAAAAATAAGAAGAAAAAGGAAGCAGGGGGCCGAAGTCCCTACCTATAAATAGGCCCCCCAAATGCTTCAAAATGCCAAAAACAAAATTTAGAAAAGTTACTCTGCCGGTTCCGTTCGAGCACATCGCGGCTACGCTACCAGACCTAGGAAAAATAGGACGAGCACACCAACGTGAAAAGGATATTCTCCTCATCACTTTCAACCGATCAGAAAGCACGTAGGAAGTGGGTAATCCTAGACCCACTGTCTATGTGATTTATTATGGTATTTTGTGTATGTTTATGTGAAAATATAACATAGTAGATTTTATGTGAAAACTATAGGGATAAAGTTGTCAAAATGATTTTGAGTAGTTTTGATAGAAAAATATAACTGTGCTAATTGGAATTGTGTGGGACAAAAATTATGAGAAAGTTTAAGAATCTGACGCTGGGATAATCAGCTCGCCAGGCGCCTTGACCAGCCATGCCAGGCGTCCTGACCATGAGCCACGCCAGGCTTACAGGCTAGGCTCACCGGCCAGGCTCACGCCAGACGAAGCACTAAATCTTGGGAATATATATATACAATGCTATAAATGACTATGTGATTATGTGTCATATTATGCTAGTATGCATTCATGAGGACTCAGTCGTCACTAAGACATGGGACGATCATAGCTAACTAGAGATTATCACCTAATGTTTCAAAAGAGCATAATTGAATTTAGGGAAGCAATGATATTTGAAAAGGTTTCAACCACCAAGGGTTCGGTATGCCTTAAGGAAAGTACGTAGTTATATAATAGGAAATTCCCTCTCTTGGCACGTCTACGGATAAGTCCCTCACCAGTCCAGCAAGATGGATTGGTCAATGATGATTAACAAGACGAAAGAAAAGAAAGACTTGATGGTCAATAATGGACCCTAGACCTCCATTGGTGGCTCGCAACCACTCAGGTGAAAGCGTAGCCTAGTCGTCATCAATCTGGGAGCAGAAGTAGTTGTAGCCATATGGCCACAGCTACATGGGCGGAGGACTAAATGTAACAAGAAGGACACGACCCGGGTCTCCTAGCCCGACCGGAAGCGTAAGAGAACCCCAATTTTCCCCCATGCATAAGATACATAATGAATGAGTATGTGATGATTGAATATGTGATGCATAACTATATGATGAATAATGGTATGTAAGTCTATGTATTAAGTAAGTACCGTCAAGAGAACGCTCGAGATGACTTATGTATATACGCGAAGAAAGTTAATAAGCACGAGAACCTAGATAAGAAAGACTAGATCCCCCGTCACCTAGTAAAGTAGATAAAGCTGCTCAGGATGTAGGGAACAGATAATAATAAGTAGGAAGTTAGTATACATGTACACGTAGAGATTTCCTGAGTGGCCTAGTTCATAAGTGAGTTAAAGTAGTAACCCCACGCTAAGGTACACCACTAAGGACGAACGTTCTCACCCCCACTCGCTTATGCTTCCAGGAGAAGACGAGATCCACGAGGAACCACACGAGGAGCAGTGAAGGACGAGGTGTTGGCCAGCGATCGCAGAAGGGCCAGACTCCAAAGCTATAAAGAACTACTAGTATAATTGCAAGCAAGATGAACTTACTGTTATGTATTTTGAGAAACCTATTATGTATCTGTACATTATTATTATAAGATTATGTGACTTGTACTTATATGCGATGGACCGTGTATTTGTTTATATAAATGACTAGACTAGGAATGGTTAATTGTCATAAGCCCAAGGCTCTATCATTTGTATCATATATCTGGTTCACGCGCGGCTAATATCTTATGGATAGCTCACAAGCATAAAAGTTTTAAAATGGTCCATATTTTCCTTAACCTAGTATTTTCAAAAGTAATGAAGGACTATAAGTATTCCCACCAAGTAATAAACAACCTAGTGAGCATTGCGTTCGACTCGAGCGTAGGCAGTTAGCTAGGGGTGTTACAATTTACACTATGATACGTATAAAGAAAAGTCAAAATTGGTCCATATTTTTGGGTAAATATATTTTAAACTCATAAGTGGGACTAAGTACTATCCCAACCAAACTAGATAACAACTTAGTAAGCGAGTTTGCGACTTAAGCGTAGACTAGCTGGCTAGGGTGTTTCATGTAACATCCAGCTTTTTCCTTGGAAAGGATTTCGCGTAATAAATAACTATACTAGACATTTATTTAGACTGGACAATTAAATCACAAATTTTATTTTCTAAAAATGCCAGTCAAGGTAATGGTTTCGCAGTCTCGCGAAATTTCGTGAGATCCGGATCAATTTTATGTTGTTGTCAAAATTTAAATACGTATCGAAGGTACCTGTAACATGTAACACCCTAGCTAGTGGGTTTATGCTTAAGTCGTAATCCCATGCTTACTAGGTTGCTATCTAGTTTGGTGAAGAACCTTTAGTCCTTTAATTTCTTCGAAAATACTTCTTACGTAAAATATGAACCGGTTTGAAACTTTTTCTATCTTTATTTAGAAACAACAAATAGGAGCCATCAAGGAATGAAGCATATAGTACAAGCGATAGAGAAACATTGCTTAACGATCATCAAGCGGATATAATGACTATCATACCGACTAAACATACAATTGACAAAGTAGTTCAACACATATGGTCATTCACTTACATTGCAACATATATTAGGAAAGTCATACAATAGATAATATTTATACAACATAGTTCAAATAACAACTACAATACATAAATCTAGGAACCCATGGGATGCCACTCCATCACGATAGACCAAGATAATCATGCTACTGCCCAGAGAGTCTGACCTTTAATCCTCCTCGGGGTCTTCCTCCTCTTCCTCCTTGTTCTCTGAGTCCTCGTCCATTGTGTACTTGTCCTCTGAGTTCACCTCGAGAGAGTTGTAGTCTGGAGAGTCCTCCTCTTCCTAAAAAACGATAGGCATTCCTTGCAAACCACCATACTGCTGGAAGGGCCCTGCCTCCTCATTATGAGTCCGTGGGGCTAGTTGACTCCTTAACACAGGAGTGACCCGCTTCCTCGCAGTTCGTCTAATGCGTGAACCCAAGTACTCGGGTCGAGGTGACACAACGAGAACGGAGCGCGGTCCATCTCTATATCTTTATCATATGGCGCGGGTTCCTCCTCGTCGATGATAATAGGGTCTGAAGGATGCACTCCATGGCCTGAAGATGGAGGCCGAGTAGGGACTAGCGGGGGCAAGCTCAAGGATATAGCCAGCAGGTACGTGAAGGTCTCCGTGATGACCCTAGTGGAGGGGTCAAGCCACCTGCTCACGCTCAGAATCCTCATCTGGCTCACTGGCGGGAGATGTAGTCCTGACATCACAAACGAGTGGGGGTGAGAACATTGTGTTCCCAGTGTAAAACTCTAAGTCTGTACTAATCTTGGTTAACTCGATTATGACCCAGGCCGCTCTGGAGGTCTCTAAGTGTCATGCTGGCTAAATCTTCCTACTCTAACTTTATTCTTCTCTAATCCAGAGGTGTTTTATCTACTTTACTAGGTGTCGGGGAAATTTCTAAGCTTTTATCCTATGCTTAGTCGAGCTTCTTAAATTCGTATTGTATATATATATATATATATATATATATATTGTATATCAGATAGAGGCGACCTCTTGGAAGACTTAGTGCCTTACATACTTTACGTACATACCTCACATAGATATCATGCATGAAGGGGAAAAGGGATTCTCTTACGCGCCTTATGGCTACGTCCTTCTCGTCACTTGATGCCCATCATTCTCCTTTGTAGTCTGTGGGACCGTCATCCCCTAGCGGCTACAACCTACTTTATTTTTGTACCGCTGACGACCAGGGAACACTGTTACTTGAGTGGTAGATAACCGCGGATGCATGAAAGCAGGTCCACCCTTACAGTGACGCCAGGAGTGGGCTCGTACTTCTTTAATTCTTTCTTAACTTGCTTGACTTGAGAACTTAAGCCTTTCTTTTCTTTCTTACTATACTTCTTGGATCAGGATGAAGCTTGCATTTAGGTCTAAGCCTGCGTGTCTTGATCATAAAAACTAGTCCATCTTGCTAGACTGGTAAGGGGCTTATCATACTTGACATGCCAAGAGAGGGGATACCGTAATATATAAGTACATACTTTCTTCCAGGTACCCTGGACCTTTTTCGTTGGGACCTCCTTAAGATCTTACTTTTTCCCTAAGGTTCATTTATGATCTATGTTTAGGTTTAGGTGATAGTTTCTAGTTATCTAGAGTCGTCCTACAGTCCTAATGATGACCTCGTCCTCATGATGCATAGTATCATTATTACAGTTCCTCGTACCACATCCATCTAGACAACTCAAATAACTATAAATGCATACATGCTTGCTGGAATATGTGGGGTCCTCAGGGTTCACATGTTCCTCAGTCATCTGACAAAGGTCGCCCACTAACTTAGCCTTCTCTAGTCCACTTAGCATACTGGGGGAAACGTGCAAGTTGCTCCACCATCCTTGTCAGAATTTGGGACCGTGACCCAAGGCTTTAGACTGCTTATCACCCTGTACAGGGCCGCACAGTGGCTTATGATGCCATTCAGGTCATAAGGCCAAGATTTTTCTTAATCTTCTTCTTTTGAAAATTTGCCTAGGCCACTCAGCGCCCCTACTCAGGTCGCTCAACGCCCTGGGCGTAGAACACTGTTCCATAACATAAACTACCCAGGCCGCTCAGCACCCTAGGCGTAACAGCACTGTCACATCTTTGCATGTCTTCCTTTCCTTTTTGTTTCCTCAGACCCTTTCCCAAGTACCACCCTTAGGACTTCCAACACATGTTCCAGCCACCACAAAGTATATATTCAACTTCAAACAACATGAAACACATGCATGCAACATATCCAAGCGTATTTCACATAATATATTTATATTTTCACATAATCACTTAAACAAGCATGCAACCACTATGAGGTGATTTTGAGCTAAATCTACCCACTTGTGAGTGAAGGTATGTGTGGTGTGGTGAATGTTGAGAGCTTAGGTGAAGTCCTAGAAGCTTTGATGCTCCAAGGATTAAGGTCACCACCTTTTTTCAATGTAGTTCTTAAAGATGGAAACTAGTGTTCGAGTGACTCTTGTGGGAAAATAAGTCTTTCTCGGTGAATTTTCTTGGAGTAAAATTTAAGGAAAAGGGTTTGTGGTGTTTGGGTTTTGCTTATGGAAGCACATGCAAGAATGCTTGAGTTTTGCTTTAAGGCAATGGTGGGTTCCTTGAGGCTTGGTTTTTCTTTTGTTTTGGAAAGAAAGTATGAGGTAGAAGATGATGAAAATGGAGAGTAGGGTGGCTGATGGAGTTTCAGTGGAGAGGGAGTAAATTGTGAGAGGAAAATGAATTAAAATGAATAAAGAGTGATGCGATTGGGTTAGGTGGGAATATTGCTAGGTAAGGCCATGGGTAAGGTGGTGTAAGAGAGTGGTTTGTGGGGGGTATGGCCGTGTAATGGGTGTGTGTAGCTGGTGGGTGGGGATTTTTCTCCCAAAAATTGCTACATGTTTGGTCGTGTTTGGTCGTCAACTATCCAGGTACGTGTATGACCACGTGTGCGAAAAATCAACGGACGCCGTAACAATGATATAAACATGAACATATACTATTTCAACACTTAAAATGAGGAATTTAAATTAATCTAAGGCACTTGTAATTTTCTCTCGTAAGAGTGTATTTCTATGGTTACCTTTGATACGTATTTAAATTCCAACGATGGTCGAAAGTCGATCCGGACCTTGCGAAACTCTATGAGATAACGAAACCATCATTTTGACTGGTATTCTTTTGTTTTTTTGAAATTAGATTTTATAAATTTTAATTTTCCAGTCTAAATAATTGGCTCGTACGTATTAATTAGGCGAAATTCTTCGTGAGGAAGAAAGCGCGATGTAATATAACACACGCTTTTACGAAAGTAAATTTACGAGTACCTTGGATTAATTTAAATTCCTTTTTAGGACAGTTAATATAAATTGTTTTTATTATTAGAAATTTTTTAGGATATCCGTTAATTCACCGCGCACTTATGACTATACACGTACATGAACAGTTAACGACCAAACACGAACAATTTTGAGATAAAAATAGCTCACATGATATCTGTTAATTCACCGCGCACGTACGACTATACACGTACACGAACAGTTAATGACCAAACACGTACAATTTTGAGATAAAAATAGCTCACCAAACACGACAACACACACCCGACCACACGACTGCCGCATTAATTGTAATGTAACACCCCTACTAGCTGCTTACACTTAAGTCATAAACAATGCTCACAGGGTTGTTAACTGCTTTGGTTGGAATATTTTTAGTCCTTTTTTATCTTTGAAAATATTCTTTAATTGAAAATATGGACCAAATTAAGACTTTTTCCTTTATTTATTAAAACATAAAATATGAGCCACGCATATTCAAGGAAACATATAGATATATACGCCAACTGTAACATCTCAATTTTTTCCCTTACAAAGATTTCGTAGAATAAATAGATATATAAGTAATATAATTAGATTAGGGTTGCAAATCTCAATTTTATTCCCTAAAAGCACCAAATAAGGCAATAGTCCGCAATTTCGCGAAAACTCGCAGACACTGGATTTATCACCTTTCGCCACCAGAATTTAATCGTTCATAAAAGGTATCTGTAAAGAAAACTTGTATGAAAATAAATTTACAAATACCTTGGATAAACCTAAGATTCCTCCTTAGAACAATTAAGAGATCACAACCGTGACATCAGAATATTTTTCGGACAGCCGTACGCCAAGCACCTAGATAGCGTACGACAAAACATGATCAAACCGGACTGAAAAGTGGTCCCCATGGCCCCCACACACGGCTGCAATGCCCAAAACCACCCCAACCACACATTTTTGGTCAAAGAGTCAACATGACTCATCATGCTTATCTTAAGCTTTTTATTTTATTTTTATTTTTCTTGTTCAAATAAATTATGTGACTAAGAATGGCCCAAGACCCATGGTTGGAGGCCTATAAATAGCCCTCCATAGTTCTTTGTTTCCTCACCTTCTCATTTCCTAGTCTCTGCTCAAATTCGTTCCGTTCGGAAACCCTGCCGTTACGCTGCTAGAAACCGAAAAACCAGCCAGGAAAGCTACACGCTCTTGGAAGCCTTGCCTCATCCTCCTAACCATCCACAAGACTCTAAGGAAGTGGGTAAACCTAGCTTGCTCACCTCCTTGGTGACTTTTATGTGTTTGTATATGCTTATGTGAACTTAGTATGTAATATGTTAGAGATGCTAGGTTAATGGTGTATGTATGGTTTTGGTGTGTTTTTTGAGCTGAATATTGTTGTATTGTGGCTGATGAAACTTGTGGAGAAGCCCTAAGAAGTGGGCATGGGAACAATTTGAAAGATAAGCAAAATAACAAAGGAGGAACCCTAGATCACGCCCAAGGCATTGAGCGGCCTAGGGCCTAAACCCCCCAAATATTTTGAAAATTGTTCTGTGACCTTGGTGGCTCTAGGGACGGTTGAGCGGCCTGAAGAATGTTTCAAGGGATGATTTTGGAAATGCATTTTTGTGTTGGTATGGCTTTAGGGACTGCTGAGCGGCCCCAAGAGGGTGCTGAGCAGCCCCAAGAGGGCGCTGAGCGGCCTGAACCATAGTTCCCATGGAGACTTGGACAAGGGTGACTAAGTGACCCGGGAGTTCTCAGGGGTGTTGACCAACCCAGGGAGCTCGAGGTCACAAAGCTAACCTGAGCCAGGGAATGGAAATTTGTAAAAGTTATCTTAGGCCGCATGTTCTTACAAGCACTCATATGTATGATTTATGTGTAACCTTAATAATGATCAGGTTCATGCTGAAGTGCATCATGAGGACAGGGTTGTCACTCAGGTGTTAGGGCAACCTTAGATAACTAGAAAGTAATCACCCAATGCTTAAAGACCACAACTGAACCCTAGGGAACAAGTGATGTTCTAAGAAGGTTCCAGCCACTGAGGGTCTGGTGTACCTTAAAGCAAGTTCGTAGTTGTAAGATAGGATGCCCCTCTCTTGGCAAGTCTACAGGACAAGCCCATCACTAGTTCAACAAGATAGATTGGTCAATGATGTTACCGCAGGTTTAAGACCTATTTTATGATGAAAAGAAAATAAAGAAAGAAAGAAAGAAAGACAGGATGAATGTATGAGGATGTGACGTCACAAAGTCCCAAAGAATGTTAAGCAGAACTGAAACACCCTAGCTAACTGTTTACCCGTACGCAGTAAACAATGCTCACTAGGTTGTTGTCTACTTGGTCGGAATACCTTAGTCCATAGTTATCTTTCGAAAATACTGGCTTAAGAAAATAAGGACCAATTTTAAACTTTTCATTTTATATTACATAATCACTAAAATAGAGCCATGTGCCAAAATAAACAATATAACAAAGCGTATAACGGTAAGATAGCAAAACATCCAATACATATCCAGGTGGTCCATCAGACAAAGTCACATAACTGTATATACATTAGTAAGATATACATCACATGTACATAAACTGGAGTACTGAATACATAAGTCAGAATACATCACATCAATATACAAGGACTACTGGAATACTACTCAGTATGCCCTTGGCAAAAAATGTAAACATCTAGCTATCTCTTAGCCGCTCATGGCTCAACTGGCGGCTCGTCGGCATCCTCAAAGTAAGATTCATCTTCTGTACCTGAAGTCATAAAACAGTGGGGATGAGAACGGTAGGTTTCAGTGGAAATAACTTTAGTTCCTGAGTCTCGTATCAGATTATGTCGGACTTCAGACTGCTCAGAGATCTCTAGTGAACATACATACTAAACAGCCTACTATTTATTATCTGGCCTATCTGAACGGCTTTATCTACAATTACTATGTGACATGGGAACTACTCTTGCTTACTACATTCTCGTGCTGAATAGAATTTCGTGAATATACATAGCCGTCTCGAGCGTGCTCTTGACGGTACGGACATAACAGCATGACTATACATCCAGAATAATCAGAATGCATAACAGAATACATTCAGAATACATTCAGTATAACAGTAATCATCCGAATATGCATAACAGAGTCATCAGCATAAACATGACAGAATCATCGGAATAAACATGCCTAACAGAATGTACATGTGCATAACAGAATATGACAGCATAAACCTGCATAACAGCATAACCTGCTTTGGAATATGTGTTATTCCCACCATAGTAATGTCCTCTGTTGACATTAGTATGACGGAATAACCTCGCACCCTCAGTGTAGGCCGACACTGTCTAGACCTTCCTGCGGTGGGCTTCCACCTGCCGTGTGCCCCCTCGGGACCCCTCGACAGTGGGCGGATATTGTACCCCCACCTAGGCTTGCCCCCTTTCGACAATGCAAAGGCGTGGTAACCGTACACCTCCAGGTATGCCATATCGACACCACCTGTGGCGGGCTTCCACATTCAGGATGCCTTGACCTCCTGAAGTGGGATCATAGTTTGGCTCACGTGATCACGGCCTTTTTAGCATGTGGCATATAGCTTTTATCAGCATTGGGCATTTTCCCTTGTTCAGCATTGAGCATTGGCCCTTTTTCAGCATTTTTATTCACCATGGTTCAGCAGTAATTCAGTGTTTCTGACTTTTCTGTACCTGCAGCATGTTATATCTTGTTTCCTATGGTTCATTTCAGAATCTTTACTTATCTCATCGTTACTTCTAGTTCTTTAGCTTGGCTTAACATGAATGCATGAAATGCTATGGATTATATCACCGACTACATGGAATTCATAGATTCAATACATATTTTTCTCAGATTCACATACGGCATATACTTCATACATTTCTATTATCAATCAGAGCTATGGCATTAAATATCAGATTATGTGCCTCAAGAGGAGTTCCATGAAACATTCTGGTCTCAAGCCGCTCAGCGGAAACTATTGTCCGCTCAGCGGTTTGAGCTCTAGCGCTCAGCGCTAGATACAACTTCACTCAGCGATAGGAGTTCTTATCGCTCAGCGGTAAGAATCCCTTCGCTCAGTGTTTTGACAGCTTTTTAAAATATCTTCACCGACTTTTATCCTTTAAGAAAATATCTTTTCGGAATTTTCACGTGGCCCTCAGGCCGCTCAGCGGTAACCGCCTACCGCTCAGCGCTGAAGTTCACAGCAGTTCGCTCAGCGGCACCAGAGAATCGCTCAGCGGCCACTGGGCGAGACTTGGAAACCGAATGCACAATTTCTTCCATTTTCTCTCCTTGGCTTCCATGGAACCCTGCATGAGTTTTACACATATTCCACACATAATAATCCTATCTAATCCAGGTCACAAGACCCTTCAGAATCATCTTCCTAAACCTAGCATCATTTCTAACATATTTCATCACCAAATCCATAAATCACATACGTAGGCACATAAGCATATAACACATAAACACTCATCCACCATCAAGAGGTGAGGAACTAGAGTTACCCACTTCCTCAAGAGCTTGTTGATGCTAGAGAAAAGATGAAATCAAGCCTTGCTTGCTTGCTTAAGCCTTCTTGCTAAGAAAGGATGAAAACCTAGATTATGGAGATTTTAGGGTTATGGAACTTGATGTTCTTGCTTCCACTTGAAGAGAACCTCTTAACCTTGATGCTAGCTTGCCTTCTTGAGAGTTTTAAGAGTGAATTTAGGTGATGAAAGCAAAGGATGATGATTGAACTTGGTGGAGCTTCAGAACTTAGGTCTTGGAATTTTGGAAGAAGAAAGGAAATAAATTTGATGGTTTATGTGTGTGTGTTCGGGCTTGGGGGCTGGCCGTGGTCTTTTGTGGCCTTTGGCCACTCATATTTCCTATTTTACCCTCAGTGTGTCTTCGGTCATGTTCGCTCATTAACTACTTATGTACGGAAGTCCTAAAAATATTTCGGACATACCGTTGTGACCTATTAATCTTTCTTGTTAATATTTAAATCTTAGTTAGAATATTCTTGAATTTATTTTCATATGAATATATTTTACAGACTCCTGTGAGTCGTGGTTAAAGTCTAAAAATAACCTAATATTGACCCGAACGTCACCGGACGTCACGAGATCGCAGAATTATTATTCTTAATTAATATTACAGAAATAAAATTAATATTTGAATTTTATTTTATTTTTATCTCACTTTTTCCTTCTTATTATATTTTTAATTATTTATTATGTGACATTTCAAATGAGGGGAAAAGTCAGGTTGTTACATTCCACCCCCCTTCGAAAAATTTCGTCCTCGAAATTGAAAGATAAGAATAGATCCATACCTCTCAGAATAACTCCGAATAAGCTCCTTTCATATCCGCTTCTAACTCCCATGTTTGCTCTTCTAGTTCCCCATTCGTCCATACCACTCGTACCGTAGGAATCTCCTTGTTCCTCATCTCACGAATCTTATGATCAATGATCCTTTGCGGCGTGAGGGGCAGAGATAAATCTTCCTTCAACTGTATCTACTCTGGTTGAAGCACATGGTCGGGGGATGCATAATACTTACGCAACTGAGAGACATGAAATGCATTGTGGATGTTGGCTAGGTTCGGCGGAAGAGCTATCCGGTATGCTACTGGACCAATACGATCTAAAATCTAGAACGGTCCAATGAATCGGGGGTTTAGCTTCTTGATCTTCAATGACCTCCCAATACATGTCGCCGGAGTAACCTTTAGGAAGACATGATCTCCCTCTTGGAACTCAAGCGGTCTCCTCCAGTTATCTGCATAACTCTTCTGTCGACTTTGTGCCGTGAGCACTCTCTTGTGCAATAGCTTCATTAATTCTTCTGTCTCTCTGGTCTACTCAGGGCCTAGGCAGCGATACTGCCTGCTGTCATTCTAGCACAATGGCGACTGACACTTCCTGCCATACAATGCTTCGAATGGAGCCATACCAATGCTAGCTTGATAGCTGTTATTGTAGGCAAACTCCACAAATGGCAATATTTCCTCCCAGTTTCCTGGTGTGTCTAGTGCACAAGCTCGCAACATATCTTCCAAGGTCTGGATAGTACGCTCAGACTGACCATCAGACTGAGGGTGATATGCAGTACTCAAATGCAACTGCGACCCATATGCTTTCTGAAAAGCAGTCCAGAATCTGGAAGTAAATCTGGGATCCCTGTCTGAAATGATAGAAGATAGTACTCCATGCAACCTTACCACCTCCTTGATATACAGCTGTACAAGTTTCTCCAGTGAGTAAGTCATCTTGATTGGGACAAAGTGAGCAGACTTAGTCAATCTGTCCACAATTACCCAAATGGCATCAACTCCTGTCCGAGTACGTGGTAAACCTGAAACAAAATCCATAGCTATGGCCTCCCATTTCCATTCTGGAACCTCTGGAGGATTCAGTAACCCTGGTGGTTTCTGGTGCTCGATCTTCACCTTCTGGCAAACCAAGCACTTCTGTACCCAGTCCTCAACATCTCTTTTCAATCCTGGCCACCAAAACATGTGCTTAAGATCACGGTACATCTTGGTAGTACCTGGGTGCATCGTAAACTGACTCTTGTGAGCCTCCTGCAAGATATTCTCCCTTAAGCTGCCTTCCTTAGGCACACAAATGCGCCCATCAAATCTCAAGATGCCATCGGTGTCTGTTGTCGCCTCTTTGATCTTACCCTCTTCAACATCCTTGCGAAACTTGCACCAAGTATCCTCCTAACAATTCTTCTGAGCATCCACTATTCTGTGCTTGAAATCACTGCTGACCTGGAAAGGGTACAACGTCAACCAGTTATGCTGACGTGCAACAGTCAGATTAAGATCACAAAACTCCTCTAGTAACTTCGCTTCCTGTACCATCATATGAGCCATCTGCAATGACTTCCGGCTCAAAGCATCAGCCACTACATTGGCCTTTCCAGGGTGGTAATTGAGATTAAAATCATAATCCTTAAGAAATTCAATCCACCTCCTCTGACGCATATTCAACTCCTTCTGATCAAACAGGTACTTTAGACTCTTGTGATCTGAATATACCTCAAACCGAACTCCATATAATTAATGTCTCCAAATCTTCAATGCAAACACTACCGCAGCTAATTCTAAATCATGTGTCGGATAGTTTACCTCATGCTGCTTCAACTGTCTAGAGGCATAAGCTATCACCTGGCGTCATTGCATCAACACACATCCCAGTCCAGCACCTGACGCATCACAGTATACCTCAAAAGGTTCCTGGGGATCAGGCAGTACTAGCACTGGAGCGGTGGTCAATCTCTC
This sequence comes from Nissolia schottii, assembly GCA_003254905.1. Taxonomy (NCBI): domain Eukaryota; kingdom Viridiplantae; phylum Streptophyta; class Magnoliopsida; order Fabales; family Fabaceae; genus Nissolia; species Nissolia schottii. The sequence continues at coordinate 10,830 of QANU01066531.1, read as the reverse complement.
CTTCAGCTCGCAGAAACTTCTTTCACATTCTGCGGACCAAATCATCTTTGCTCCTTTCCTGGTCAGCTTCGTCAATGGCAAGGCAATCTGTGAAAATCCCTGGATAAATCTCTGATAATATCCAGCAAATCCCAGAAAGCTCCGTAATTCTGTAACTGAAGTAGGTCTCTCCCAGGTTCTGACCGCTTCGACCTTACTGGGATCCACTGATACCCCTTGATCTGAAATCACATGGCCCAAAAACTGCACCTTCCTGGCCCAAAACTGGCACTTAGAAAGCTTGGCGTATAACTGTTTCTCTCTTAGAATCTCCAGTACTATCTACAGATGTCTAGTGTGCTCTTCTTCACTCTTAGAGTACACTAGAATGTCATCAATAAAGACAATGACACAATCATCCAGATATTCACGGAAGATCCTATGCATATAATCCATAAAAATCGCAGGAGCATTCGTCAATCCAAAGGACATTACCGTGAACTCATAATGTCCATAACGGGATCGGAACGCCGTCTTAGCTATATCCCCCTCCCGTACTCTAATCTGATGATAGCCAGACCGCAAATCAATCCTTGAAAAGATCTTAGCATCCTTCAGCTGATCTAGAAGATCATCGATCCTAGGCAGTGGATACTTATTTTTAATTGTCACCTGATTCAATTGCCTATAATCGACGCACATTCGCATGGTGCCATCCTTTTTCTTCAGAAACAACACTAGTGCTCCCCACGGTGATGCACTTGGTCGTATGAACTGCTTCTTCAGTAATTCCTCCAATTGCCTTTTCAACTCTTGCAGTTCCAGCGGAGACATACGATACAGTGCAATGGAAATAGGTCCAGCACCAGGCACCAAATCAATAGAAAACTCTACCTCCCGCTTCGGTGGAAACGCTGGAATATCATCAGGAAACAAATTTGGGTAATCCCGAACCACTGGAATATCCTTGACTTCCTGCTTCGCAACTACCACTTCCGACGATGCAAAGAAAACACAACCTTGATCTCTTAACTGACAGAAATAGAGAATTGGCAACTCCTCCTCTGAAACTACTGGGCTGGTAGCTGTAGAAGGAAAAGTAACCAACTTCCTAGCACAGTCGAGAACAGCCTGATTGGCATTCAACCAATCCATCCCTAGTATCACATCCAGTCCTACTAGAGGAAGACAGATTAGATCAGCCACAAACTTTCTTTCCTGCAGCTGAAAAAGACATCGCAGACATACTTGATAGGCCTTAACCAGCGGTGCAGTGCGTGTAGATACATCAAGCGTATACGGCAGTGTCGTAGGAGATAACTGCAACTCCTTCACACTATCGTAGGAAATAAAGGAGTGTGACGCTCCAGAATTATACAAAACAATCAAGGTCCTCCCATAAAGAGTACACTTACCCAAAATCAAATCGTCTTTCTCCTTAGCTTCTTCAGCTGCCATGGTAAATACTCTGCCCTGACGCAGGGTGGATGGCGGCGCTACTGGACAATCCCAGACAAAATGGCCTGTCTTGCCACACCTGAAACAAACCCCTTGACCTGCTAAACATTCTCCAGAATGTCCCCTGCAACATTTGGGCAAGGTGTACGAGGGTCTGCTCGCTGCTGGGCCTCCGGTGTGCTCTGACTCGGAGTACCTGATGATGGAGATCTCATTGCTGGAGATCCTGCTCCTACTGGCCCTGCTTTGGGCTGACTCTGAACTCTCCCTGATCCTTGCTGTGGCCTCGGTGGATACTGACCTCGGCCTCTCCCTGCAACTGCTGCCTGAAACGGTCCCCTCTTCCTCTGTTCTGTCTGGGAATTGCCGGCACCATCAAACCTTCTCTTGAATCTTTCACTGCACACCTGAGCTAAGTCTCGATTGGCTTCCTCCTGAGCCAAACAAGTGTTAACCAAGGTGGCGGCATAATCGCGGACACCCGCCACATTCATAAATACCTTCAGTTTTGGCTTCAGACCTCGCTGATATTTTGCGCACTTCCAGCCTTCACTTGGATGCAACCTGTACATAGGTGAATACCTGCAAAGTTTCTCAAACTTCGCCGTATACTCAGTCACCGTCATAGATCCCTGTTTGAGCTCCATGAACTCTGCCTCTTTCCTGTCTTGTAGCTCTTGTGGAAAATACTTGTCCAAAAACACCTCCTTGAACTTGTTCCAAGTCACCAGATCCTCATCTCGTTCAAACTGGGGCTTGGTTGTGTCCCACCATTCCCCTGCTGCTCCCTCTAGCTTCCAGGAAGCAAATTTAACCTTCTGCTGCTTCGTGCACGGAATATCTTCAAAGATCTGCTCTAGCTTCCTAATCCAGCCATGGAGCAATTCAGGGTCCATCACGCCTTCAAATACTAGTGGATTGGCGCGTGAAAAATCCCGAAACTTTGTGGCCTCAATCTCCTGAGCTGTTTGAGGAGTATTACGTTGAGCATTGGAAGCGGCCATCAACGTAGTAGCTTGGGCTATCTCCCGCAAAACATCTGCAAGCTCTGCAGACTCCGGGGTGCGCTGTGTATTATCCGTGCGAGGTGGCATATCTAATATGTAGTACCTGCACAGTTTCGAGGTGATTAGTCTCAAGAGAGGCAAGTACACAGGAACTTAGCACATACCACTTAACTGGACATACACCGTAATCATGCTCGAAAGCATAGTGCAGCTCAGTCCTCAGGCTCTTTTGGACCAAACTGCTCTGATACCAAATGAAACACCCTAGCTAACTGTTTACCCGTACGCAGTAAACAATGCTCACTAGGTTGTTGTCTACTTGGTCGGAATACCTTAGTCCATAGTTATCTTTCAGAAATAGTGGCTTAAGAAAATAAGGACCAATTTT
>QANU01066507.1:0-15814 GCA_003254905.1 Nissolia schottii | reverse complement strand
GGTAGAGTGGTTGCAGAGTAGAAGAAGTAGTCCTCGTGCCTATCCATTTTAAAAGCATCAAAGTCAACAACCAAAAATTGCCGCAATAGCTCAATAGCCACAAAATAAATGAGAAATTACATTCTTTTTTTTACTTTTAGATACTATTTTAGAAAAGGGAAAAAAAAAAAAAAAAAAAAAACTCCTGATGGAGCACCATACTTGTAAGGGAGAAGATAAACAACTTAATAACTGTTTGGCAATAACAGTTATTGAGCTCTAACCAATGCTGTTAGAAGAGGTTAAGAGTTAGTTAGAAGTCAGTTATGGTGAGCACAATTTCGCACGTGATTAATGTGCCTAATTTAGTTGTGCTGGACTACTATATATTTAGTGAAATGTATTGTAAACTCAACCATTAATTCATAATACAATTCGTTTTTGTCGCAACTCTCAATCTCTCATGCTCTCTAGCTCTCATTCTCTCTTATTCACTCTCTGGACCTGATACCTGATGGAGTATCAAAGCTCCAAATATCCATGGAAGCTTTGGGAGTTCAAGATTCTGTGCTAGATCCAACTGCAGCTGTAGCTCATGATTCATCACAGAAAGTAGTGTTGCAAAGCTTCTCAAGTCCAGTTTCAATGAAGCTCGATGAAGAAAACTATTTGGCTTGGCACCAATAAGCAGAAGCAGCTGATAACTCTCCCATGAAAGTTATCTTTGATTGTCATTTCATATCTCTTTTAGACTAACACATGCATTGTCTAGGCATTTTAGCATCATATTTAGTGCATTCTTGAATAAATTGGTTTCTCTTTAGGCTTAGCAAAAATCATGCAATTTAGGCATCCACTGTAGGCTTATCCATGCTTTTTCAGATCCTGGGAGAAGTATGGAGAGCTCGATCGTTGAAATTTCAATGTTCAGAAGTCTAGTCAAAGAGGTTAGAGACCAAGCACAACATCTAGCGCTCGGTCGCTAGAATTATAGCAGAGGTCAGCGCTCGAGTGCCATAGCGGTAACCGTGCGAACCCAAACATGAAATTAGATGTGAAATAAAAATGCATATCAACACGTTTTCTTATTTGGCGCTCGAGCGTCAATCCGAACACTCAAGCGCTAGGATGGTAACTGTGCAAGCTCGACGCAGAATCCGATGTGGAATGAACATGCTTTCTGACTTGGGGCTGAGGCTATAAAAGGGGACAAAAAGAGCAGAGAAAAATCATCATCTGGAGTTAGAAATCACTAAGAATAGAGTTTTGGGAGAGAATTTGAGAGTTACGAAGGAGATCAAGGAGCGTCATCATTTCTTGTTCGCCATTCTGATGTATTGTTCTTCTCTCTCTTTATCATCTTATGTTGTTTTCTAATTCAAGAATGAACTAATCTTTTTTAGGTTAGGGTCTCGATGTAACTNTTTAAGTTAATTCTTTTTTGTTTAATGCTTTGGTTGCCTGATCATCAATCATATGAACCTTAGTCTTGTATACAAATTTGAGAAAATGAGTACAAGAGTACAAGTGAAGAAACCACAAGCTAACTATAATTAGAGATAATTTGTGTGATTTGTGCAATCATGTCAGGGAAATCATAGAACGTTAATGCTTTAACCTAGCTTGTTCATGCTAAGAGATTAGGTGAGCGGTAGGGTTGAAAGAAAGTTGTTAACTATAGAGAGGTTAGTGTTTAAAAGAGGATTTCTGATTGTTAACTTCGTTAAATGCGAATTGAATAAATGAGATTAAAATTAGTAAAATTAGCATAGGTGAAATCAAGTACCATGACCCTTTTATCATCTAAATTAAAATATTTTTTTATTGTCTTCTTAATTATTTAATTTTTTTGTTTATTGTTCATTCTTCAATTCAACAAACAACATTCTCGTACAATTAATTTGTCATCGTGGAATCGACAACCTGAATGTATTATACTCGATTTTATTACTTATATGACATGGTATACTTGTCGTGAGAATTCGTATCAAGTTTTTGGCGTCATTGCCGAGGATAAATTTTGGTGGGAGACACAATATCGTCAGTCACATATCGCTAGAGCTTGCGGCCCTTCAGAAAACCACGCATGTCCTCCACCCAATGAGTGTAATTGGAACCAATGAGAATAACAAGAATAAGATGAGCCACACCTGTTTTATCCATGATGACAAACAAAATACCAAACAAGAGAAATGTATTTTCGAAGTAGAAGTAGTAGAAAAGGGCCTCAAAAACGGAATCACCTCACAAAAAAAAACCTTAGAAAAATGTTTGCAATGCCATGTCAGCACTAAAAAGGACACATGGCGGTCAAGTCAACAACAAACAACCACGTCAGTTGCTGACAAAATTGAGAAGTCAGGAGGGTTGGAGCACTAAAAAAAAAATGGACCTAGACGCAGGTCTGGGCCTCTGGATCCTTTTAATTTATTTTTATAGTTGGTGGATCAGGGATATGGCTGTTAAACGGGTCGGGTCAAAAATATGTCTATTTTTAGGATTCGATTCGATTATGGTCGGTCTGTGGGCCTAAACGGGCCAGCTCGCCAGCCCGTTTATTTTTTTAAAAAAATTAAAAAAGTAAAAAAAGTAAAAAAAATAAAAAATAAAAAATAAAAAAATTCAAAAAAATTTCAAAAAAATTATTTAAAAAATTTCACAGGCTCACGAGTCAGTCCGTGGGCCAAACAGATTGGGCCTAAACGGGGCTGGACTTAAACGGGCCGGTCCAATTTTTTGTTCAAATTTTTACGAGCTTATTTTTTACTTATAAAGTCTGTCCATTTAATTGGGTAAATGGGTCGGACTCGCGGTCGGACCCATTTTGACAGCCGGGTTGGAAACACGGAGCACGAAGCAAGCTGGAATGTATATGGGATATAGGTAGTGCGCGCTATGCGAGGAGGCACATACAACGAGGACACGTGACTAAGTGATAGGATACTGCTGCAACGGGCACGTGGAGGAACGCGCCAAAACTGGGGCAGGCGCGTAGCGGCACGTTGGAGTTCTGGACAGTCTGAGATTTGGATGGCACAACCAGAAGAGCACAAGAGAGTGAGACAAACAGAGGGCTAGAAAAGGTTGAAATGGAGAGGGCAACGATGGAGAGTTTAAACAAGGCTAACTGATACCTTAAGACTATACAATGAATTCTAATTGTAACAGTGTTAGACATATGAAAACTCAACATAGATCGATGAACACAAGAAAAATAGGTTGTGTATCTGAATGTGTTACTCAATTTACGAGGGAATATGATTTCTAATTGTAACAGAATATGTTACAAATTCCATATAACTAACTGAGCCAACTCAAATCAAATCAGATTAGAAAAATACCTGAGGAAGCAGCCATCGTAGATGACTCTTGCTCCGATGGAGGCTGAACAACTGCGGACTTGGGTGGTGGCGGTGTTGAAGCAAGAGAGGCAGTCAGCCATGGAGAGGTAGTTTCTGCACTGATACATAGCATAAGTTATTTCCTCTCCCCTCCCCTCCGGTGCCGTCCCGAACCGCTTCCTCCCTTTGCTAATCTCTTCCCTTAGCTCCGATAACGTTCTGTTGATGATGGTCAAGAAGCTGATAGTGTTGGTTGCTCTGTACTCGCTGCACCCTTGGTTTAATAGAAGTGTCTGTAGGTCCGCATCCACTGCACCATGGTGGTGATGCCATGTCCACCACCATATCAGGGTGAAAGCCACTGCTACTGGCTTAGGGCGCAGCATCCTTTAAGAGAGAGAGAGAGAGAGAGAGAGAGAGAAGTTGGAGCTAGCTAGATTAAGGGATTAAATCTTCTTACTGTTTTAACCAATAAAAATTGTAACATTTTGAAGACAATCACCAGGAAGAACCCAATATGGTGTGTATCCACTTTGAATCCGTCTTTGGCCACATGCAATGCGAGTCCGATAGTACTTATTATACTGGCTAAAAAATTTAAGTAGGGTAGAAGCAATGAAAAAAAAAATTCATTTTATTTGTATAATGTGTCAAAATGTGGGATTTTATAATAAACCGTCATAAAAGTGACAATTTATTTTAAAAAAATAATAGTGTAAATCGTCACAAAATGTCGCGATTTACTAAAAAAAATGATAGCATAAATTGTCACAGAATCTGACAATTTACAAAAGATTATCACATTTTAGTAACTTTTACAAATTTCGACATTTTGATATCAACTTACCCATGTCCATGCGTAATTTCTTATTATAGTAAATGACATGTGAGATTGATCCATCCATCATATTAGGATAACTTGTGACTCTACTAAATATTATACTTATATGTGGTGACTGAGTCATGTATCTGATTTTTGCAACTTGCAAGTATTAAGGTCCGTTTAGATTCACTTAATTTTTTTTTACTTCAATTTTTTAGTGTATCTTTTTTTTTAAGACCTTTATTTTGCTTTTCTAAAACCAATTGTTTGACATTATGTTTGGGAGGTCTATCATGGAAGCAATTTATTTGCTAAGAAGATTGATGAAGAAGTATAGGAGGGAATAGAGAGACTTACATATGGTTTTCATTGATTTGGAAAAGGCGTATAATAATAGTATGCCAAGGGAGAATTTATGGAAGGTTTTGGAGGAAAAAGAACTTAGAATTTCCTATATACGAGTAATTAAATATATGTATGACAGAGTCACAATTAGCATGAGAACGTAAGACGGAGCAACAAAGGAGTTTTCCAACACAATTGGTTGGCAGCAAGGGTCAACTTTAAGCCCCTGCCTTTTCACTCTAGTCTTGGATGTATTCAAGATCCAGTGTCGCATTACTTGCTTTTTGTAGATATAGTTCTAGTAGGAGAATCGAGAGAAGAGTTAAATAGAAAGCTAAAACTATGGAGACAAACTCTTGAGGCACATGGGTTTCATTTTGGTAGAAGCAAGACAAAATATATAGAATGTAGGTTTAGTAAGAGGCATCCAAGTTCTTACCTAGAGGTGAAAATTGGGGAGGATACTATACCACAAGTCATAAGGGTCAAGTATCTTAGAGCCATTATTCAAAATGATGGCGAGATAGAGGGGAGATATAAAACATAGGATCCAAGCTAGTTGAATGAAATGGATGAGTGCTTCAGGAGTTCTATACGATAAAAGGGTATCACTCAAACCTAAGGAAAAATTTTATTGTACAATTGCAAGACTAGCGATATTATCTGGAATGGAGTGTTGGACGGTAAAAAATAGCATGAAAATAAATTTCATATTGCAGAACTGAGGATATTGCGTTGAATGAGTGGACACACTAGATAGGATAAGATTAGAAATGAATGCATTAAAGAGACAGTTGGGGTAACACCTATAGTAGAAAAAATAGTAGAATCTCACCTTAGGTGGTTTGGACATGTGAAGAGGAGACCTGACGAAGCCCCAATAAGAAGAATAGATCAAATGATGGGTAGCCTAGTAGCTAGAAGTAGAAGGAAACTTAGAAAAATTATAGAAGAAACTATTAGAAAATATTTGGAAGATAATGACTTAAACACGGGCATGATACAAAACAGAGTACTATGACATCGTTTGATCGATGTAGCCAACCCAAATTGTGGGATAAGGCTTAGTTGTTGTTATTTTGCTTTTGTAAAAGACTTTTACTAAAAATTACTCCCATTTCTACTTTGTTTAGAAGTGAAGTATTGCAAGCTTAAAAAAAGTTATATTTTAACTTGTTTTCTGTAAGTTTTTTTTTTAATTGTATTTAAACACTTACTTTTATAAAAAAAAAAGGATACTTTTTTAAGTCAATCTAAACAAACTCTTTGATCAATATCGTATTGTATAGTTTCTTCTTAAGATAGAAATAATATTTAAACACCTTAAAGATGTTGACAACTAATAACTCACAATAATGTAGAGTCGATTGGTTATTATGAAGAAAGAGAAAATTAAACACAGTAAATCTCTTACCTTGTGATTATGACTTGTTCAATTCAAATAATATATATACATCCGTGTGTATATATATACAACATTGTTAATGTATAGTGACAGAGAGGGATGGAAGTGGACAAGAGAACGAGGACAACATTTATAGTAGAAGAAGGAAGCGTAGAGCTGACTGCAAAACGATTGAGGTTGAATTTTTTATTTATTATTACACCAATGACACAAAGTTGCCTGAGTCAAGACGGACTAGGGTGCTAAGAAAATTAGTTATTTTGTAGCATTCAAATATTTTAGGATTTTTTTTTTGTGTAAAATGATTATACATTCAATTTTGTATGTTGGACGAGTGTCCTTAAAATTAAGGGTATACCTTAATATATGATTAGGGCTATTAAAATGAGAGCGGCTCGCTAGCCCAACCCGTTTATCTGGTTAAATGGACAGACTAAACGTATAAAATCTGACCTGCGAATAGCAAAAGACTGTTTAGGCCCAACCCGTTTAGACCTGTCCCTTTTAACCTGCAGGACAAATTAGCCAGTTTAGTATTAACACGAATAAAATCCGCGGACTAACCTGGTTACCCATATAAGTGGACGAACCAAACATATAAAAATCAGTCCACGAATAGTAAAAATCAGTTAAAACCTAATCCTTTTAGGCCCGTGAGTTAGTCAGACCGGGCCTAAACGGGTTGAGCTGACCCGTTTAATATCACTACATATGATAGAGTGATCTTCAAATATTAAAAGAAGTTTGGTCCTATGACTAATTTTCTTTAAATCATGACCCTCTTCCTATTCTGTGAAATTGTTTGTTTAAATGGGGATTCCATGGAATAAATGCCTTCTCTTTTTAAATTCTTTTTTTATTTTTGATAAATTTTAAAATTAAATTCGTAAAAAATTTGTCATCGTTTCATATTTTATATGATCTTCATAAATTTTTTATCAATCAGATTATTAAAAAAAATTAACTTGTAACAAATTTAAAGATTTGTGAACCATTTGAGCTTATGATACATTTTTCCACAAGTATTGCATTGCAAAATATTAACTTATCAATTAGATCATATAACACATCGATATGTCATATTAGATCATGAAATGATAATAAAATTCGATGAATTTAATTTTAAAAATTGTCAAAAATAAAGAAATAAGTAGGAGAGAGTATTTACCTTGTGTGATATATATAAAACTACATTGTATAAATTATTTTTTGTTGCTAATTATCCATTTAAAATTATTATTTGCCATTAGAAATACCAGAGAATACATTTAAATTGATAAAATGATTTTCCTTATTTTAATTTATGCCCCACGGTATTTTGGTAAAAATTGGTAAATTTTTGTTTTGTTTAAATTTAAAATTCAAACAGTTTTCTGATTTAATAATTACTACTTAATTAATTTAATAGATAATATCTGTTAAAAAAAATTAAAACTTGTTTTTTTTACACTTAAGTCATGTTTTTATAACGTAAGAATAGTAGAAGTTAGTTTGTTTTCAAACTTTTAAAAATTTAAAATATTTTATGATTTAGAGAAAAGTAATGTTGTATCTTCTTACCAATCTTCGTAACACTTCCTATAAATGATACTTGGCATTTTGAGGGGCAAAAAAAAATTATCAAATGTCATTCATAGAAGGTGTTAGGAGGTAGGGATGGAAATAGGTCAGATCGCCTGTCAGGGGCCTTTGGCCTAGCTCGTTTAAGGTCAAGCTCTGTCTAGCCCATTTAATAAATAAGTTAGACCAAGACTTTTGAAAAGTCCTTTTAGCTAAATCATTTCGGTTATAGGCAATAAAAGAAGCTTACTAAGCCCAACATGTCGACCTATTTGTAAAAATGTATTTTTCCTTGTTCTTGAATAACAAAATTTTATCCTATCATATCTTATAATATGTCATAATGATATTCAAAATCTTTTTGCTTTTCATTTATCTTACTCCCTTAATAATTAGAAATAGAGTCAGACATTCTTCTTTGACTCTTCATCTCTTTATCTAGATCTGAAACCTAGGCACCTAGTGTTTCATCTTTTCGTCCATTTATAATACCAATTAGTTTCCTTTATCTTGTTATATCACTTCAATATTTGTAGAGTAGCCTTTTTTCCTAACTAGTTACTGATATAGTTCATCTTTTCTCATGTTTATTTTGGTAGTGTTAAATTAAAATGGCAGGAAAAATATTTTTTTGTGTTTTTTTTTGTTAATGACTTAATTAAATGCACTATATATATAGCTTCAATGACAAAATCTAAGTTTTTATTTTTCTTTGTTTTGAGTAGACCTATAAACAAGTTGTTGAGCCAGACTAAACTTTTAAAGAGAAAGAATTCTTGCTAACTAAACCCTCTGTCAGGGCTTTTGCTCATGTGCTACCCAACAATTTCCTTGCATTGCCTTGCGGTTATTGACGCCAATTCACAGTTACCCTCGAGTTTCTGTCTCCCTACTACCAGCGCCTTCCCTATAATCATTGCCTCAACAAAACCCTTTCCCTTTTATTCCCTTACTGTGATGACCCATCTTCTTAAGTACCATAGGAAGGGTAATGGAAAAAAAGTACGTTGAAGCACTACAGTGGTTAGGGAACCGCTATAGCGGTATGACATTAGTGTATCATTGTTTTAAGCGCTACAACGGTGCGCTGAATCCGCCCCACACTGACTTGTACGTCTTGGGAAGGGGGTTTTGTCCCCCTATAAGTAGGAACCTCATGGTAGAGCTTCATTGCTAATTTCCTTTAAAACTCTTAAGGTTCCACCTAGTATTGGACTTTTTTCTGAAGTTTTTTTTTGTTTAGAAGCATTTCCCCCACTTAGGTTTCAATGCTACACAGCTCGGAGCTTTCAGTGCAATGCTCCTTAGTCTTAGCCCTTTCCAGGTGAGTGGAAATCCTGGTGTGTGAATTGTTGTATCGTATTGCAGTATCATCAATTGAGTCAGTCTTGTTTATTTATTTAGTTCAATTACTTATTTATTTATGTATATGTTCAATATTGTTTAGCAATTGCATGCATAGACTTAGGTAGAGACTTATATGCATAGGTATAACATGTTAGGATTATGCTAGGTTTCCATAACTGGTAGTAACATAGGTTATACAGATATGACGAGTAGTTCAATAAATAAGTGTCATGGTTAGATCATCAAGATAATTAGTGTCATAATTAATATACCAGGTGAATCCTAGGATAACAGACTTAAGGTTCCAAAATAGTTTGGTCAATTGTATAGGACCAATACCTTGTCATGAGTCCAACATACTTGATAAGTTATTAGTTCCTTAAACTCTTGTTGTAATGATTTTTTAGAACAAACAAACTTCTCATTACAAAAAAAATGCTCAATACCGATGAATTTATCGATCAATTTACTGATAGATTTACCGATGAATTTTGGGGACAAATACGTCAGTAGCAAGGTTGAAAAACTTGAGCCCGAAGTTACTGACAAATTATGTATTTGTCACAAAAACTTTGTGCCATTTTGCGCGAAATAGGTGCCAACAGATTTTTCTACCGTTAAAATGAAAAAATTTCTTCTATTTTAGGGGGGTTAAGGAATTACCGATGGATCTGAATGATGAAAGGTTATCGCATGTCCAAAATGTTGATTAATATTATTATTACTGACGGATTCGTCAAATCTGTCGGTAAAGATAGGATAAAAGACTTAATATGTCAATGGTTCACTTTCCCTTTCTCATTTCCTCACTCTCATCCATCTCTTTCATTACCCTTCTCTCTTTACCTGATTGCCACTGCCTTCCCATAATACTCACCGCCAGCTTATTACCTCCTTCACCGCGCTCCCATCATGATCCTTTCACTATTTTTCTTTTTTCTCTTGATGGTTTTGTCTCTCGCCTCACCCCCCTCTTTCTCTCTTCATGTGCGTCATCGCCACGAATTGTTTTTTAGACTAATCTATAGTATGAAACATCCTAAAAAAATCTTGCTTATATCTGCTTTGGCCACAATAAATGCCAATGTCATCCACTTGGGAGGCGTCAAAGTGTTGTGAAAATAATGTGGATGATGGAGTATTTTAGCTAACTATTAAGGGGTAAAATGGAAACTTGAGTCTCAAAACCCTAACTCAAAACAGTAACAAAATGAAAAATAAAAAAAAGAGATGAAACGAATATACCATAAATCATATAAATGCACTATCCTTAAGGGTTTATTTTCATCCTACCTAGAGCTATTGCTCGTTGGAAAGGCCTTCATGGGATTCCCTCGACAGTAGTCCCTAGTAAAACTAAATAGCCAATCTCGTTCTGATCTGGGAGGAGCAACCAAGGTTGTGGGGGTGGCCTCACAAAGCTCGCCGAAAAGAACAAAGGAAGACAAATAGTAACTCTTGTTACTGTACCAAAAAATCACAGATGAGAAAGAGAAAGAAGCAACATTGTTAAGCCTTAAAGGGAAGAATAGGACGAGACAAATCTAATAGTTGTGTTTAGTCTCAACTTTGGTGCCTCAGTAGCTTGACAATGAAGTTGGCCTAACGATGATAAATAAGCAAGTGACACAAGCCACATGTCTCCAACAGTTATAACACAAAAGAGAAATGTGCAAAAATAAAATAAAAGTCAAAGCAAAAGGCTCAAATATACATATGAGACAAGACGAGGCAGCACGCTTGTGATATGACAAAACCAAAGTCCACATTGTCAGCTCAATATCGTAAGCATTAACTTGTGAACCAAGTTCATAGACGTAAATGAAACAATCTCCAAGCAATGTGAGACTTATCATTTTAGTCAAAACAAAGATTTAAATTTGAAACCCATTTAGACCCTTTAAAGGACAGAAAACAGGAAAGAAATGAGTAGTGCATGAGAAGAATGAAGATGGATTCTGATCATCTATGTTTCGTGTGTTTGATCACCTAATATCTTCAAAGCTCGGACAAATGAAGATATAATAAAGTGGAAAGAACTGAAACTGTCACTATTACAGCCTATGTCCTCATGTCAATTTCACATTTCTCTTTTATACTATGGTGGTCAAAAAGAACCTGTTTTGGCATCATTTAGACCCTTTGGCAAAAGATATTATAGCAACCTTTGCCAAAAGATGCACCTTTTTACAATGGCATTTATTGGTAATTAATAGCTACTTTTTCCATCGATGGTTCATTTTTTTCCTTTTGTGTGTCATCCCCACTCCCTCCTAATTATAATGCAATGCATTTGTTTTGCAACATTAATCTTGTGGAATGTTGTTCTAGTTTTCAATGTGGCCCACAAATTTTAAGGTTGCATTGCTACGTTAATCAGTATTCTTAAATTGTAGTATAATGCTATGTTCCTTGATAAATTTCATAACCCCTTTTGGAATTCAACTTCATATCATCAACTATTATCACGCCCTAATTTTATGCCCTACGTATCAATCAAGAAACACTGCTCATCAATAATGAACAGAGGTATATAGATTAGATACCTCCATTATATATAACCCAAAATCATTGTAGCCATGCCTGTGGTGTTTTGGGGTGACCATAGTAGATCATTAACGAGAGATGGTGTCATTTAACTACTCCCAATCCCAATACCCTTTGAGTTTCAATTGCCTTGATTGTTTGCCCAATTTGAGTAGTGGTTTAGTACTACTATATCTCAATTTGATTGATTGTTAAGTGTGATATCTCATCATTAATTTCTTTATTATTTATGTCATGTGTGGATCCCACCACCTCAATTGGTAGTGGGGGATTAGACCTAACAACAATGGACAAGCAACACTTAATATATTTAACTGCTCAATTTTGTAATCCAAGCATTTGAGTTCCGATTTTAAGAATGTAAAAATATTTTTTGCATAAAACTCTTAATTCTTGAGTAATGTTACATTGAGTAATGCTACATGGCCAAAAAATTAGTCACAATATTTGACATATTTCATGGTTATTTAGATGAAACGAAGTGTTATGAATCATTTATCCAAAGACCAACAATAATCCCACGTCATCTTGGACTCTGTTAACTAAATAATGACGAAATTTGGTTTTCTAACATTTTCTAATCTCTTTGCTTCATTTTGTTATACATTTTGTATTTTGTAACATCTGGTGGCCTATGATTATAAAGTAACTAACCAATTCATTCTGACAGCAAGGGAAGCGAAGCTTGGTCACTTAGCAGAAATGCTCCAGAAATTCTCAGTAAGAACTATATAACATGGCTATTTGAGAACTTAACCCTAAAATATGGTTTTTGAGATTCAGATTCTTGAAGCGAGGAGAATATTTAAAAATGAGTTCGTTAAGGATCAAAATCTAGACCTCTTAGTTACAGAAGTTTTGCTAGCATGCATCAAGAACCATCTCTCTAAAAGCTTAAGTTACTAATAGAAGCAAATGGAATGAGTTTATATTTTAAGAAATAACAAACTTTAATGATCGAGAGTTGATTCTTATTATAATTATAGTGCTCTTGAATCTTCAAATTAAAACTAAAATTCACAATACCAAGAACTACCACTAGCATATATTCAGGGAATATTATAAGTCACTTAATTTCATCTCAGCAATAAGGGTGAAATAGTGGTGAATTAGTTCTCAACAAGATGAAGGGGAAGCAGTTGTGATGTTCAACGAAGTGCCATGTTCATCTGCCATCCACAATGGATACTGTAATACTAATTATGGAATATTTTTCTTGTGTACTATTACCAGGCAATTCTTGTTTGTTCGTATTCGCATAGATGAAGAATGCTGGCTGTTTTGGCTGAGCAAGTTGGATAGCATCATTTGACAAAGAAGAGACAACATCAAACATGGTAGGTCTGTCTGTTGCATGGTCTTGTACACATAGTAAACCAATATGAATGCATCTTAGTACTTCATTAAGAGTGCATGTGTCATTTAATCCCGGGTCCATTAGCTCGAGCGCTATACCTTCGTTCCATAACTTCCATGCCTATAAGAAACCCAACATTGTCATTGATTCTCCTGTTGAATTAGAAAATAAATTTGATGCGCATGTTGTTAAGGAAACTTACATGTCCTATGAGATTGAGTGAAAATTTTGGGTCATAGTAGGAATTATTCTTTTTCCCACTGAGAATCTCTAGCAGCAGCACACCAAAACTGAAAACATCTATTTTTGTAGAGACAATGCCATTCAACGCATACTCTAGAGACATGTAACCACTGAAGTAATAACATTAGTAAACAATTTTTAGCATTTAAGGCTAAAAAAGGTCATGGTTGATACTAATATTGCTCGTCTTTTTCCACATACTTACTATGTTCCGACAATTCTGTTTGTTTTTTCTTCAGATCCTTTTAGTCCTAATATTCTTGCCATGCCAAAATCTGATATTTTAGGTTTCATTTCATCATCAAGTAATATATTTCCGGCCTTCAAATCACAATGTATCACTTTTAATCTAGAATATTTGTGAAGATATAATAGTCCCTGAGCAATGCCTTCAATAATGTTAAGCCGTTTTTCCCAATCCAAAACGCTCCTTCTTTCTGCATCTACTTGAGAACAGAATGCATATTATTATTCAGTGGTAAAACATGCCAGGTTCATTCATATGTTAAGATAAAGAAGGCCTACCAAATAAGTGGAAGTCTAAGCTTCCATTGGGCATGTACTCGTAGACTAGCATTCTTTCTTCTCTTTGGATGCAGACCCCTATGAGCCTCACAAGATTAGTGTGCTGGAGTTTGGCAATGAGTTTAGCTTCATTCTTGAACTCTGTCAGCCCTTGCCCTGAGCTCTCAGAGAGCCGCTTAATCGCAATTTCTTGCTGGTTTGTTAATCTACCCTGGAAGTGTCATTACATTACTAACTTTCTTATCCATATAGTTTCGGTTTAAGATGGCTGTTTAGGAAATACCATATAAACAGATCCAAATCCTCCCTCTCCAAGCTTATTAGAGGCAGAGAAATTGTTTGTAGCGGCAACCATGCTTTCATAACTGAATATTTCAATCTCGTCGCTTGTGTTTGCCTCCTTTATATTCTTTTTGTCTGTGTAATTCATCCTGGAGAGCATCGAGGTACCTCCAATGTCACATATTAGCTTACTTAGCCTCTTTCTTGTATCCACTGGTAAAATGACAATGAAGTTTAAGTTATATGGTAGTCTACAACTCATCATAAATGATTTAAAGGCTACCTTTCGCTTTGTATGTCTTCCAAAATACACAGCTTAAGTAGCAGATCAAAGCTATTGCAAGGGAAGCTCCCACACTAGTGGCAATCAATATAACTGCAACTCATCACAAGGTAATTTGTAAATTTTGAAAATGGTCATGATTGCAAATTTGAATTTAGCAGAACTAAACAACCAATTTTCTTCTTCTAGTGTACATATCTACAAGTTTTTGTGGTTCTTCAATTAAACAGTAAGTGTTGTTTGTTGACCTGTATGGGGTTTGCTGCTATCCTTAGGTGCGTGTTCTTGCCCTCCTGCATACCACCAACAAGTAAAGAAATGTAGAATTTAGAAGAACTAAACAACCAGTCTTTTTCCCTAAAAGTGTACATAACTATAAATTGCTGTGGTTCTTTTGTTAAACAATAAATGCTGTTTGCTGACCTGCATTGAATTTGATGGAATCACTATATCTACTTTTTACATCATAGTACCTGTCCCACAACATTATGCCTCCATACTTAGGTGACTTTGTTATGATTGGGAGGATCTCAGATTTTAACAAATTAGCAGGAACATAGCCAGATGCAAATGCATCAGCGGACGCTGTCAATCCCAAAAATACTTTTCCCACTTTTAACTTGGTCCATTGGTTCCATGAATTTATGAGGCCATCGGCACTGCCATTATTATAATTGCATGGAGGATTGTTGTAGAATTGTACCGAAAGATAGTCGAAAAGTCCACTATTAAAGGTAGAGTTCTGATAACTGTCAAAGGGGCATTGAGGAGCTGCAGTTACAGAAACATTTTGTTGTGTGTGTGACTTGAGGTAATGCGCGAGGTCCTCCCAGTATATTGAGTAGCTAATTGGGATAAATAATATGCCATCTAATATCGCATCCCCAAATGGACGCTGTGAAGAAGACAAGTTACCACCTAAGAAATTGTTCCACAGGTAATCAGAAACATTTTTAGCATCCTCAGAAGAAACCAGTTCGTATACCCCGAATCCTCCACCAATCGAGAGCATCACCTTGATCCCTTGCTTCTGGCAAGTTGTGATATCTAAGCCAAGACCAGTGCACCCATTTGTAGAAGGATCACAATGATCTGCCAGGTTGATTTGTGGGGTTTGACCATTTCCAAATGCGGCAAGGAAAGCTATGTTTACATAGGAGTACATTCTTGTGGCACACGTCTCTGCAAGAGTTCCCTCATTAGCATTTTGGCCCCAGTAAACCCCAATGTCTTCAGCTTGGGAGGTGTCAAGCGGGACCAGAAATAGGAATGAAATTAGTAGCACATAGAAAAACTGAAGATTAACTATGATCATCTGTTTCAATTCTATTTTTTCCCTTGTAGGTATTACGGGATGAAATCCTATTCAAAGATTGTAGGGACTTAAATATGAGATACTCTCCAAGCTGAGAATTGAAAAGTGGTTCGCCTCATACGCTAAACCGAACCTCACTTGATATGTTTCTGGTTGATCACCCAATATCTTCAGAGTTCTAACAAATTAAGGAGATGTTTATGGTTATACCCTATGTGATAAAAATTGACTTGATGCACAAGAATCATCTAAGGAATCTGAGAAATCAGGAGGTTGAAGAAGAATCACGGTACCTCACTTCGTTGGTCGACATGGCTGCTCTCAAAACCACAAACTGCCAAAGCCTCAGAATTTGCTTCTTGGTTGGACGTGAATGAAACTTTTATGGATGAACAAAACAATTTTCATACTTGGACTCCATATCTTTGACTTTGGTGTTAAAACTCTGGATTGAAAGGTCAA